>VXBH01009437.1:3635-56339 GCA_013400035.1 Rynchops niger
AGCACCCGAGGTGCGGCCTCACCAGTGCCGAGTACAGAGCGATAATCACTTCCCAACTCCTGCTGGCCACACTGTTCCTGATACAAGCCAGGATGCTGTCGGCCTTCTTGGCCTCCTGGGCACACTGCTGGATCATATTCAGCTGCAGCCGACCAACACCCCCAGGTCCTTTTCCACGAGTCAGCTCTCCAGCCACTCTTCCCCAAGCCTGTAGCGCTGCATGGGGTTGTTGTGACCCAAGTACAGGACCTGGCACTTGGCCTTGTTGAACCTCATACCACTGGCCTCGGCCCATCAATCCAGCCCGTTCAGATCCCTCTGCAAAGCGTTTCTACACTCGAGCAGGTTGACACTCCCACCCAACTCAGTGTTGTCTGTAAACTTACTGAGGGTGCACTCAACTCCCTCGTCCAGATCGTTGATAAAGACATTAAAGAGAACTGGCCCCAGTACCAAGCTCTGGGGAACAGCACTCACCGCCACCAATGGGATTTACCTCCATTCACCATTGTCCTCCACTACTTGGGAAAAAAAAGTCTTGAAGAATCAGCACAGCCTGAAGCAAGCTCATGCATAGGAGAAGCAAAGCCAAAAGGAGTAGGGGAGAAAACAGTCTGTGCCCCTCTTTAGGGTACTGCCAATAGGTTATTTCTTGGCTAAATTATTTCTTTAGGAAAATTACAAG
Organism: Rynchops niger; assembly: GCA_013400035.1. Taxonomy (NCBI): domain Eukaryota; kingdom Metazoa; phylum Chordata; class Aves; order Charadriiformes; family Laridae; genus Rynchops; species Rynchops niger. The sequence goes on from VXBH01009437.1 coordinate 4,321, forward strand.
ATAGGTTCGTTCTCTGTACGAAAATCAAGGAACCAAAGCAACAACTATCATACTGGGACACCCAAAGACTGAATGTTCTTGGTGTGCCTTACAGGTGAACAGACCTACCAGTGATATTACTCCTTAAATCACTATCATGGTTCCCTGGAGACAGCCTGCTTAGCTGCTAGCCACTGCGCTCTTTACCCAGAGCTATATTTGTACATACATACACTGGCTCATATACCAGATTATTCATGTATTAAACTGTCATGATGTTTCAATTTCTTCCAACTGTTTAAATGAACTGCCAAATTTAAACTGCAGCTCACCAGAGTAACTCTCAAAATAGGTAGGAAAATCCCCTCGTGCCATCAGCACTGAGTAACGTGGCCTCGTTTAACTTATGAAAATGTATTAAGAAATAAGAATTTCCCTCTACTCTGCTTCATCAATCTATCAAGAAACGAGTGCGCACAAAATGCATCCATAATTTCTATAGCAATCATGTCAGAAGACAATCTGTACACAAAGAAAATAACATACCCATTTGAAGTTATCAGATTGAGTACATAGTATTGATAATGGTACCATCTCTTTTATGATAAAAGAAAATGAAGATCCTAGAGTGTAGTTGTGAAATGAGGTTTGAAATAATCGCAAATATCCTAAAATACTTAATAAAGCCACAAGAAATTACTACAGATAGGGTACCAAAGTTCATGTCCTGACAGATTTTCTGGTAATAGACCACGACTGCTTCATTTGCTTTACTACAGACGGGTACATCAGCAGTGGCTGGAGAACTAAACCTAATAAACAGAGCACTTAATGGAAAAAACCTACACCAGCATCTGTTTACTTATGCCATGACAACCGCTGGTGCGCAACACTACGAAATCACCGTCACCCAGACCATCCTTTACTAGCACACACACAAGAAAGAGTTCGCCTTGCTTCAGTGTTCTATTCCAGCACATGATGCAGTCACTCTGCTGAATCACTGCAATGTTCCAGTGCTTTGTGATTAGACCTCGGAGAAGGGACTGAGGATACATTTCAATTTCAAATCTAGAGGATTTTTCCTCAAGTGAAAACAAACAAGAGGTGCTCAGGATGTGCTTTCGTAAATTACTGGTTCTGCATAAACCACAAGTAACATATTAAGTACCATAATTCAATTTTTCTGTCTGCCCTAGACACCAGTCACTTTTAATTCATGGCACTGCATAAGAGAAGCAGCGATCTGGCAGCTGGCAATTATTTTCTTAGCTTTCCCCATCACTACAGACCCAGCAAACCCAGAGGCCAGAGCTCAAGACTAGAGTTTAATACTTTTGGAGTTATAGGAAATTGTTTTTCCACCAAAGTCAGATGCTCAGACCAGAGTCATCTGATCTCTCTTTATTGGACTCAATTTTTCAATTTTTGGGAGGAAGAGGGGAGGGACGAGAAACAAGGCTATTTTAAAAAAATCTAGCTGTAAGATACAGCAGTAGAGAATGTGTTTTCCTTTCTTGCTAGAACCTGGAAAGCTGATCTCTCCACACCACTTCTTTCACAAGAAAATGCTATACTGGAGTAGAAACCTTGGGGGAAACAAAATTAAATGAAGGAGGTCATAGCTGACTACTTTATGCTGTAGATTACCACATTTTTTGGCTTGTTATATTTAACTATTACAAATATTTAACAAATATTTGTGCTACAAATATTTATGCACAACAGCACATGCTGATAACATGACATTCATTAATTTAACCCATGTATTTAATCATGTTTTATTTATGGTTCTTTCTGCGTTTAACCCCCACTGAAGCAAATTTCTATTTTGATCACAGAATGTGTTGCAAAATATTTTGATTACTGCAAATCCATCATCTGCAACTGCGGTGTTAACATTTTGAATGGAGTAGAAATAGATATAGCTTGGCTCAATAGTTTAAACTTGTATCATACCTTCTGAGGCAAAAAATTTAGGTATGTAGGCCCTCATCATCAGCTAATATTAGTTCAGATCTAAAGCTGTATTTATTTACCCACTGCTTTTTAGCTGTAAGGCTGCATAACACTGTGATTTCTGCTTATACTTTTATATTCCAGAAAAAGAGTGTTCTTCAAAATCGGCACGAAGTACAGAAGAGCTCTATATGCACACATGGGATTTCCCTTCTACTACCAAGCATTCGGAGCTTTTTTTATTTTGAGGCTTGAAGGGCTTATTTAAAGAACTAAAAAAACCATACAGAATAAAAAGAATTTAAAGAACAAAGAAAAGAAATCAAACCCCGTCATTACACAACCAAGTTACTACGCATTTTGCCATCACGTTATAATAAGGCAAATAAGAAGTAAAGTTTGCCTTCAGACCCCTCAAACTACCTAACTGCAGTACGTACACTGTGAAAAATCTTCTCTACTTTAGAATTTAAATTGTGCGTGACACAGTGAATTAAGAAAAAAAGTTTCCATTCAAAGCCAGAAAAAATTAAAAACTTATATTTGAAGTGAAATGTTAAAAAGAAAATTAAAATTATTTAGAAAAACTCTTAAATTCTCAGAAATATACACATGAAAACAATGTGTTTTGATTTTTGAAGGACATTAAAAATACAGTTCTCTTGGATGCTTCCAGCAAATGTATCTGCGTGACATCCAAAAAACGCATCACTTCTGTTGCTGGGATCTCCTCTTTCTCATCTTCCCCCCACAACAAACGGACGAGGAATTCTGCTCCTTAGAACTTTATTCTTCACCGACTTCCCAAGCAAGTGCATGAAAAAGGAGCAACTCCATTAGCTACTATAAGCGGATATATATAATGATTAAAATGTCCAATAGAAGACTTTAAAACAAACCATTTGACGTGACTGTCAGTGAAAAGACAAAGAGCAGACTGCTTTCTTACAAAGCTCCCTGCAGCAGCCCCTTCTCAAATAAGTAAGGTTCTGCTGAAGGTTTTGGGTTTGGTCATAATCTCTTGCCAGCAAGGATATAAAAGCGTATAAAGACACATATTTTTTTAAAGTCCTGTTTGAAAATTAAGATCTTTGGAAATACTCCCCTCCATAATTCATAAAATCTTCTGGCTAAAAACAAGTGCAAATGACCCAGAACCAAACAAGGAAGAGGCAGCTACATTCTCATGTTGCCATACTTGGATGAAGTTGCCTTAAAAAAAAAATGACATAAAAGAATAAAAATTGCTGATTAAGTGTTGGTAACTGCCACATAAATCACGTCTAAATTTGCGAATTACCCATGAGTCACGCAAATAGCGTTAGGCCAGTCACATGTTTTTTTTTTCCAGTCCCAAACAATTTCACCAATACTAATATGGAAAATACAAATAATTTTATAAGTGGATAATCAATTTATTGCCATTATACATTGGGTACCTTCTATGAGCATTTCAGAGCTAAGATATTGCCACATTCATCAACAAAACTCCAAAACATCTTTGTATTTTCCAAAATTGCTTTACGTTATAAGACAATAGGATTTGCCCAGTTTCCTAGTGCAAAATTAGCACAGAACTGTAAAATGCCAGCTCCATGTCAAAGGGCTCAAACAAAAGGGTAGTTCTGGTTACCTTGCGGTAACAAGACAACAAGCTTCAATTGCTGCAAATTAGTTGTTCCCCTTTCCATTGACTTGCTTCACATTTCTCTTCCGCTACAAATGCTTACACAGAAAATTACCATGGATCAGCTGGTGCACAGCTCCCTGTTAGCTCATGATAACTTGTCCCTGGTATTTGTATTCTCAGATTCTATTTGGTGCTTACATCCACAGCTTATTTCAAAACTGACATATCCATCAATCCATCGCATACACATACTCACATTTTTGTGCTATTTATCACACAGTGTGACTTGGAAATCCAGGAAAAAAATCAAAATTAAATGAAAAGCAGACTATGCGTGATATACTGAATTACTTTATGTATTTTGATTGCTTTTTTTTTTTTAAATAGGATTTCTCTGCAATATATATTTAAAAAGTAATCCCATTCTTACATTACATATTTTATAGGATACAATGTTGAGTAGACAAACTTACATGAGTCGTATCAGTTAAATACACACAAGCAGCACAATTTTAAGAGCAAAACAATTTTTTTTTTGTTGCACTATTAGCTTGCTCTTTCATAGGAAGGTTTCGGATATTATGCAGTGATGCTTGTGGCCAAAAAAACATAGAATTACCATGAACTGCCTTACTGCTTTTTAATCAAATGATAGCAGACTGCTTCCCAAGTCCTTCCCCTCCAATCCATCATGTTTTAAGGGATTTTGCAGAGAAATGACCTTACGATGAAAATAACACTTACTCTTTATAAGAATGCATTTTTAGATATAAAGCAAACAAGAATGGGGAGGGTTTTGGCTAGAACTGTAAATCTGTCTAATCATTACATCATTACATTCTTACCAGCTGCACTTCTCCAAAAGCCCCTCTTCCAATCACCTTGACAACATCATAGTCTTCAGCTTTCATTTGTAAAGCTCGTATTTTTTCCACAATCTTCTCATCTAGAACAAATCAAATCGAAGTTGTGATAATGCATATATTAACAGAATACAAGAATTTTCTTTAACATTTTTCACTCAGAGTCAAAACAAGCTATTTTTATTTAATTGTTTAGGGCCTTCTTCGTAATTCTTGAAATCTGCAGTCATGATTAATATCCCCTTTCGTTGTTTGGAAACCATTAACCACCTACCTTTAGCTGAACTGTCTTTGGGATTTTGCTGACTCTCATTTCATGCCTCTAATAATCATTCACGAGCTTACAGGAAGACTCTGGTAATGAAAAGAACCAGAGATACCTATCCTGAATTTTCAGACAATTATTCATTGCCAGACGCTGTGCTGCCAGGATCCACTGACACTCCGCTGATAACGCAGGAGTGTGAAATATCCTGCTCACACAAAAGCACCACAGGTGCAACCTGCCCCTACACACCTGGAGGGCTCAGCAGCAGGGATATGGCTTCAGATCCACTCATTCATTCCACAGGACATATTAATTCAAATTTACGGATGTTTATGTAACTGCTAACCATCCCAAAGTGCTTTTTAGCATTCACTGCATGGGTAGTTCTACAGTGTTTAAAATTAGGTCTACGATGCTCTGTTCAAGTATCCTCTGGTGCAATATTCTGCAGAGAAGCTCTTTCAGGATTTTTCTTGTTGGTAGTTGTGGGAATCTGTCAGGAAAGCCAGTGAAATTCTGACCTCTGATAAATTCTAAAAACATGCAGGGTCCTAGACTCTTTAATTTTGTAAACGTATCATGCTATAGTGAATGCATGGCTGGCCAAATGCATTTAAAAAAAATCTATTCTTATTACAAGGACAACAAGAGCAATTAATAGAATCCATAATACTGGAAGTAATCTTTCTTAAGGTGACAAGCGTTGATGCTGTCCCCACACACGCTTAGAGGAAGAACAAACCAAAGTAAAACAGGTTGGCTGGAGCAAGACCTCTACCAGGGAAGAGCATGAAATTGTACGAAGAGCTGTGGATGCTTATATTCAGAGAGGAGCGGAGGTGTATATCGCGAGATCCCTGTTTAGGCTCAAAGACTGTGGAATTTGATCCCAAGAAAGGCATTAAAGGGGACCTCAGATCTGAACACAGGGAGGAAAAAAAAAACCCAATCAGAGAGGTACAGTTAATTCAGTATGACATTAAAGATGACAATGTCAGCAGGGAGTTAATGATGATAGACATCTAGTAAATAGTTTAACCATTCCTGCACATTAACCATCTCCTACAAGCAATCCAAGAGATGCCTAACCGTGAAGAACATTTCTTTTGACCCAAGTGAGCAACAAACCCAACCAGGGAGGCACTCTGATCTATTACTCACAAACAAGAACGGACTGGCCAGGGGTGACAAAGTCTGTGTCAGCCTTGGCTGGAGCAACCTTGAGATGGTGGAATTTAAGACCCTGAAAGAACTGAGGAAGGAAAATAACAGACCTTGGACTTCAGAAGAACAGACTACAGCTTGTTCAGGGAACTCATAGGCAGCATCCCGTGGGAAGCTGCTGTGGAGGGTAGAGGAGTGGGTTGATCTTCAAAGATGAGATGTTCATAGCACAAGAACAGTCTGTTCTCGTTAGCTAGGAATCGGGCAGGCACGGCAGAGCGCCAGCTGGGCTGTACGGGCATCCTCTGCCTCAACTTAAGCACAAAAAGAGAAGGTTTGGAACATGGAAGCAGAGATGGTGTACCCAGCAGGAATCTCCCAAGCTTGCAAGGATGGAACTGGGAAAGCCAAGATCAGCTGGAATTGAAGGTAGCCAGGGCTATGAAGGGAAACAAGAGCCTTTATAAATACACTAGCAATAAAAGAAAGAATGAGGCAAATGCAGGCCTGCTGCTCTTGGTGGAGCAAGAGATCTAGTGCCAAAGGACAGGGAGAAGATCAAGGTACTCAATGCCTTTTTGAGCTCAGACTTCACTGGCAAGCTGGGCTCGCAGGCCTCCCAGCTCCCCAGAGCTGACAGCAGAGTGTGAGGCAGTAAAGCATCACAGTAGAGGAAGTCATAGTTAAGGACCAATAAAACAAACTTGACATACACCGCACCATGAGATGACACAGGATGCATCTGAGCGTGCTGAAGGAGCCAGTCAACACCATTACCAGGCTGTTCTCTATCAACTTTGAAAGGTTATGGCAACTTGGAGAGGCTCCTGATGACTGGTAAAAGGCAAATGTCACATCCGTGTTCTAGAAGGACAGCAAGGAGGATCAAGAAAACTACAAACTGGAACAACAACGCAACCTCACTGCCCAGCGTGATCATAGAGCAAATCCTTCTGGAATCCACTTCCAAGCACTTGATGGACAAGAAAGAATGAGATCAGCCAAAAAAGGACCTGAAAAAGCCAAACTATATTTGATTAACCTGATTGCCTTCCATGATGAGATGTGTGTCTTGGTGGACAAGAGGAGAGCACAGTATACTTTTCCTTTCCTTGACTGCAGAATGACTTTCAACAGGGCATCTTAGAGGATCCTTGTAGCTGATATGAATTGCACAGAGAAAATACAAGGTAGGTGGAAAGCTTGATGGAGTCATGATCAGTGATTCAAAGTTGATAGACTGGAGGGCAGGGCTCCTCCTAACAGGGACCCAGACAGGATGGGTAAATGAGCTGACAGGAACCTCACAAAGCTCAACAACGGCAAATGCAGAGTCCTGTAGCTGGGATGGAATGACACCACACAACAACACAGGATGGCACTCACCAGCTAGAGGGCACCTTGAGAAAGAGGACCCAAGAGCCCTGGTGGACAGCAAGATGAACAAAGAGGAACGAGCAGCAAGCCTCCACACTGACTGCATACAAGGCTGCACTGGTGAATGCACAGCCAGCAGGTTGAGGGAAGGGATTTTTCCCCTGTTTGTCACTTGTGAGACCACATCTGGAATGCTACGTCTAGCTTTGGGCTCCTCGGTGCAAGAAAAATACCAAAACATTCCCTGGCTGAATGGAAGGCCACCAAGGTGCCTGGAAGGTGAGAGCACATGATGCTTATAGAAAAGCTGAGACAATTGGAATTGTTCAGCTTGGGGAAGTCTTAAATGGTTGGCCTCAACAGAAGCTAAAAGGAGGTTTTACTTCTAAGACATGCACAGTCAAAGGACAAGATGCAACAGACACGTTGGAACATTGGAAATCCTGCTTTGTAGGAAAAGAATCCCTAAAATTGGGGAATGGAACAGACTGTCTGGTGGAGCTGCAAAACCTCCATCTTTGGAAATTTTCAAAACCCAGCTGCACAAGGACCTGAACAACCTGATCTAACATCAAAACTGGTTTAGCTTTGAGCCGAGAGCTGGAAAAGTTGACATCCAGAGGTCCTTCCTACCCGTGGAGCACAAAAATGCAACTAAAAATTTCTTCTTCTGAGGAAAAGATTAGGTGTGAATGGGAGATATTTAAAGGGAAAAAAAAAAAGTTAATACTGGGGGAGAGAGTCTGCTAGTAAAGTTGTAAGGACAGAGGCAACTAAAACCTCAAAAGCAGACCAATCTGCTACATTCAGTGTACCAATAAGACCGTGAAGTACTCCAGAGTGTGAACAGGAAAAGGAGTTGAGAGAATTCTGAGGCTGTTTTCTGCAGTGAATCATGAAAGCTTAGACAGGAAGCATAGGACAGCAACAGTACTTTACCCACACCAAGTTTATTATTTTGTTCATGATGTGAACTGATTTTGCACTTTGAGAAGGGAAGACTGTGCTTGGAAGCTTACTTAATTGCAGATCAGAAGACAAAGAGGACAAATGTAAATTCACAGGAAGCAGAAGTAGAGAAGGAATAGGAGCACATTGCAAGTCAGAGAGAATGTGCACTTACATGTTTGAACACAATGTTACATCTCACCAGGGAGAGGAATCACATGAGTTTATTTTCAAATGTTTCTGAGATGTTTCAAATGTTTTCAGATATGTGAGATGAGATGGCAGGGATTTAAAAATGTTGAAAGAGTAGAGTGTAGTTTTACATAGCTCCATTATTGGTCAGAAACACAGGAATACTTCTGTGTTCAAAATATAATACAGAAATTACAAACAACGTTAATACAGCTTCAGTGAAACTGTTTAAGCACTAAACACTGCTGTTAAGCAATGAAAAACCCAATAATTTGAAGAAGCAAATGAGATACCAACTGAGGACTTGCTAGTTTTATCATCCCCGTGAAATGCTGAGGATGGAGAAATCCTATTTGCCATAATAAAAGATTAATAGAACAGAATAGAATATTTCAGTTGGAAGGGACCCACAATGATCATCTAGTCCAACTGCCTGACCACTTCAGGGCTGACCAAAAGTTAAAGCATGTTAATTAAGGGCCTTGCCCAAATGTCTCGAACACAGACAGGCTTGGGGCATCGGCCTCCTCTCTAGGAAGCCTGTTCCAGTGTTTGACCACCCTCTCGGTAAAGAAATGGTTCCTAATGTCCAGTCTTCCATGGTGCAACTTCGAACCATTCCCATGCGTCCTATCACTGGACACCAGATCAGCATCTCCTGCTCCACTTCCCCTCCCCAGGATGCTAGAGAGCGCAGTGAGGTTACCCTTCCTAACTCCTTTAGCTAAGATTTAATAATCTTGGTTTAAAATAATAATCATCATCTAGGGATGCAGGTGTTGTGGAGGTATCAGTTATACATACAGACTGTCTATTTTGTCATAAAATTTAACAGATATAGAACAGATAATCAAAGCACGGAACTGACCTGTAACAAAAAACGGGCTGCACCAAGGCAAGCTCAGGGAGACCCTGAAGCAATGTCATGATTGCAACATGCTGGATCATATGATTCATTTCATGTATCACATAACATGTTCTAATTCAAGGTGCAGGAGACCTTTCCAACACTATCCTTTTTAGTAGAGGACGGAATTTTCAGAAGGTTTCACACAGATGAGTTTGTACATTTGTGGTATCTGTATGCACAGATACCACAGACTGTATCTCACAGCTTCATGAATTTGCAACAGCATGAAGCCCGGAAGAAGAAAAATGTCAGGTTTAAAGGAAGACATTAGATGGATTCCCCAGCCCCAGAATATAAATGGAATCTGATAAAAATATTGTGACATTTGAGTAAAAGTCCTAAAATGTGAGAATGTCACCACCTATGACTCAGGTTTCTTCATTAACACAGGAAGGACCAGGAAATGCTGGACAGCAAGAGTGTTTTAAGACAGCTTTTGATTTACTGCTTGAAAATGGCACTATAACCTTTAAACAAATGAAGCTTCACTTTCTGAAAGGGCAGAGTGTTTGGATCAGTCACTGACAGCTGGCAGCAAGAATGTGGCTGAAGGTTACAAGTGCTTGTGAAAATGGAATAAATACCTGACTAGAAGAGTGAAGGGGGATGGGGATGAAGAGAAAACCAAGCTTTTCTGCTTTTTGGTGGGGGCGGGGGAGTTCATATCCACATGATTTTCTTAAAAGTTAAAAAGAACATGTATCAGGCAGTCCTGGGGTGTGTATATATGGGGAATAAAAATGCAAGGGAGTGCAATTTTATCCCCACAGAGCAGACACAGTCAGTCAATGGAGTACATTAAGTCAAAAGTTGCTGCCCTAGGCAAAAGTCTGGCCAGAAGTTAAACTGAAGTACAGCCAGGAAGTGCTGCAATCCCGCACCCGCCCAAAATCAAACAAAAAAGCACAACAGAAAGACTGAAGTAATTAGGGATGCATACACAATATCTGGTCAAAGGTGTGTGAGGAACAAGCAGCTGCTGGAGACCTTGCAGAAGCAGCAGAAACTAGAAGGCATAGCTCCAGACAGGCTAGCGCTTCCCCCTCCAGAGAAAAGAAACAGGAACACAAGAAGTATTTTGTCTTGGATAGACAAAAGGAGCGGAAGACAGGGAAACAGAAAGCAGCAGTCCTCTGACTTGCAAAGGACACATCCCTGACTTAATGAAAGTAAGCCTGATGGCAGAACCGAATTGCTTTGTACCTATAACGAACCCAAATGGAAAAGTGTTTAATAACACTGACATACAACTTGTTTATACATCTAAGACATCTAAAAACCGTGGCTCTAATTCATGCTCTTCTTGGAAAAAGTTTCTTATTTGATACCTCTCCCACAGCTACTCTTACCGAACACTATCATTAAGAACGGAACCAGAGCCCAACCTGCTGAGGTGTCTGCAAAGACCTGGCAAGGAGTAGCCTTAAAGAGGGAAAGAGAAAACCAGAGGGGCAATTAGCTCCTTAACTCAATATAAGTTCTACAGTGCTTTATATTTCTAAGATTCTTCTTAGCATCTGACATTTCCTCTGTGTCACTGCCAGGAAGCGTGGAGCACAGAGAATCACAGTCATGGCAGGCATTAACACCGTACCAGAGAGCGCATTTCTGCTGGTAATCACATGGCCGGCATATGATTCAGCAACTGGAAACAACGCAACAAAATCTAAGGGAAGGAACCAGAACTATTACTTTTGCAAGAAGTTAAGATTAAAAGATAAATCTTCTAAGTAAGCAGTGTCTGCTTGGAGCGGAAAATGTCAAAAGCAACTTCCGAGGAAGTTTATTTGGGGGATTGGCAAAGCTGCTGCATGAGTGACACACCTGTGCTAAATGTTCCTTCTACTGTAAATACATCCATTGCTATTACACTCTAGAAGTTGGACAACTTCCAAAATGTCAGCAAACATTTTAAGAATGGAGGTTTCCAATTTTCGAGCGATGCTGGTTAATGCATAGGAAGTCACCAATCCATTTAGGGAGTCAAGGCTTCTGGATGGTACCAGGCCTGTTGATGGCACGACTCCCTGTGCTGCTGTTTGGACTTCCTCAAAATCCATTCTTCATGCCCTTCTATTCCTGCTGATAAGATTATAAATGAAGAAATATTTTTAACTGTTGTTTAAACCCGTTGCTTAATTATCTGCTCCCAGAAGTTAAAACAGCTAACAGGCTATGTAGTACCTGCATGGGAGACCACCAAAAAAGGCACAAGCCACTAAGACATGATGCAATACTTGGTAAATCTCAGATGGCAGAAAAAGGGACTTGCAAGCATTGACTCAACCTGTTGTCACAGCCTAGATGACAGAAGAGGAAAAGACAAGACACCAAGAAAGATTTGTTATACCAACCCCATGCTGGAAAGCTCAAGCTTCTTTTCTAAAATAAGCAAGCCAGTTTTTGCTCTCAGAGGACTATGAGATTCCTCTCATTGTTTTGGGAAATAAATATTACTTTACACTTCCCTGTCCCATGCACATTCGAAAAAAGCAACAATTTAACCAGAATCCTAAGAGTTGATTAAAACAATACAGAAGACTGAAAAGGAATGGTTGTAATATATGAGATACTCTGGGTGCCTCTTCTAATAAATACATGCTCTACTTTGGTTCAGTGCCTTAAAGAAAGTGGTAAGAAATCAGAATAGTAAGGGAAAGCAGGCAGTGAAAAGGTTTCTTGCATATTAAACACGTGAAGATGCTGCTTCTGCAGAGTAGTCACAGAAACAGGGTATACCAAACTACTATGGTACGGGCAATTCATAAATTGTAGCTTTGTGAAATGACTTAAGACATTTGAGTTTTAGCTTGAAACTATGAGTTGAGATAGATATCAATTAATGTCTCAGCTGAGACGCAAACTATTTAATTTTTAAATTAAAATAAGCTATTAATAAAACATTAACCTGATTAGCAATGACTTGCAGTAGATCTAAAGCAGGGTGTATCCACACTCATGGGAATATGGCAGAAAAAAAAATATATATTTCCTTCTCAAAGTCTTATTGCAGCAGAATTAAGTGATTAAATCAACTGCAAGTGTGATGATTATTGAAGTGTTCTCCACAACTTTTGAAGACTTGTGTAATATAGATTAAAACAATCGTAAGCAACAACGCCGCCTCAGCTGCTCCACTTTGCAGTACTGAGTGCCAGCTCTGAGGACAGCCCCCGCCACCTCCCTGCGGTTGCCTCGGGAAACCTTGAGGAGGGACACAAGCTCCAGGACCCTGGAACCCACTCATCAGGGTCTGTCAGAACCTTTTGGACAATAATTCTCATCTAGGCATTTGCTACAGCTCTTCAGATGCTGAGAAAAATCAGAAGAGACAAGAACTTGCTGTTCCCTAAAACTAAGAGAGAAACAACTTACTGTTCCATAAATTCTCAAGACAATCCCTAACTCTTCTTCCAAGTCCAAGGTAGCAATAGGCTTCAGCCAGCATGTGTACACTCTTCCTTTCCACTGATAATTGCTACTCTCAGAACAGTTCTAAAGAGACATGAACTATGGGTTCAGCAACTTTAAATCACATAAAATAGCAATGCCAGTAAGAACCCAATTGTCCTCCCGTTTTCTCCTGCACCCGAGCAGCTCCCTTTGTTCTGGCACAAATATCAGTGAAGCAAAATGAAAGTCAGAAACTGGTCTTCGCTTCTCTTTTGCCTGAGTGGTTTTAAAACGAAGAAACAGACAAACCAAGGACTCCACTCTTTGCATTAATTCTTCTCAGTTCCGCAATCTGGTTCATACAAACCACACAAACACCTATGTCAGAAAGGACTTTGAAACAAATCGCTGTGGCAGGACTGATGCAGTTGCAATGCTGAAACATTACCAGCTTCAAATGTTTACAAAAGTCTTATTTCAGAAATATTTATTTTTATTTAAAGTGTAAATCACAGAAGATATGCAGCACTATTTTTCATTCTCTCTCATGCAGTGTGGAACCAGGGGAGAGGTTACATGAGTGATTCTTAAGGGAGATGCACGGGGTCTCACGATGTGTGAGCCAAAATAGTCAGCTCTTAAATGTCCTTTTGTTTTTTTGCAGTTCAACAGGTGAAAACTCTTCTTTAACTACAGTGAATTTTTTTGTAACACATCTCAGAATTTTCTTTAACTAGAGTCTGCCTGTTTCAACTGTAAAGTGTCATCTGATTAAAAAAAAAAAACCAATAATAAAATTGTGAACTGGAGTATATTTTTGGGTTTCTGACATTGGTGGGAGCCTGCAGGCGACATCAGATGCTTAGTAATATTTACTACAACAGTAAGAAAGAAGCTGGAGTAGAAGAAGGAGCAACAGCCTTCAGAAAAAGTAAGACAGACAGCAAGAATGTTCATGGGCTACAGGGAAAAAAAAAACAAAAAATTCTTCCTAAGGTTAAATTGTTTTCCCATAATTGCTACTTTTAATAGCTAGATTCCATAAGATACTAGTCTTCTGATCAGAAAAAGGCTTCCAATTTTGTCCTACTGCAAAAGTAGTATTGTAATGTAAAGGCAAATCTGAACAGCTCATAAAAGTTATGATACTGTCATTTACATCATTTTCATATTTGCTGTACATAGGGCTTTTCCCTCACATCACACTTACAACGCACAGTTGGAGGTAACAAAAATTACTGAAAATGCTGTTTTTGACCCTTTCTTTCATAAATAACTGCTTGAATTCCTTTGAACTCAAACGGAAAAATCTCAAGCTACGTCTCTCCTAATCTGCTGTTTCTTATTTATTCTGTTTTCAGTGACCTCTCTAAATGAGACTTTACTGGCCACCGTACAGCTGTATGTCCAGCTATGGAGCTCTGCTAAACCTCACGGAGAAGCACTGAATTCCAAACATAAGAACTCATCACAAGTGACTACACCAGCCACCATTTAACTGAGGAGCACGAGTGGATATTCAAGTGGACCGCAGAGCAATGGTGGGCAGGCACACACAGCTCTCACCAGTAAAGAACCAAAAGAAGAGTTGCTGATAAGACTGCATCTGCAGTAACCTTGATATACGCAATAGAAAAGTTTTGTTTCTTTTTAAAACAATAGTATCTCAAAATAAGCTCACTACAAAGCACAGTTGTTCCAAGAAGGCTTACTCACTGCAACTTACATTTTAAAGCAAATAATACCCTATTTTTACACACAAAAAAATGTTGTTTGTATACATGGATAGAAAACACTTGAAGACGACAAAACAGAGCTACTCTCATGTAACTCTTCCATTTTCATATGCTCAATAAACTCCAAGATCCTGCCTACAATTAATTTGGGGAGAATCACAAACATTTACAACAAAGGTTCAAAAATGCACCAAGAGATTTCAAGGTATAATAATTTAGATTTTAAAATCAACAGAAGGCTTCTCTGTTAGCTTAAATAAGACTGTATATACAGCGTTGACATTTTGAGTAATTAATTCCTAAAGAATAATAACTGGGATATGCTTTGCAAATTATGTCATTGGGCATACTTAAGATAAAAAAATAACATAAAGGGATTTTTCCAACTGTAGTTGGAAAAATTACAATCTACAGCTAGTGTATTCCAACATATTTTCAGCAATACAATGACACCCCAAAATGAAAATTCTCAGTAATAAATGGTCCTCCAAAGCCTTCTGAATATAGAAGCTCAGAGCTGTAAAAACTAGTAAAATGAAAATCAGCAATGCATTTCTGACCACTCATCTTCCCGTGACTGAGATCACAACAATGTCATTGTTTAAGGGCCACTTGCAACTTACATCTATTTAGGAAGTTATCAATGTTCTTGTTCTTCCTCAGCGCTGGATAATCCAGATCAAGGACCAAAGAATTCAACCCATCCTGAGAAGAAATAAAAATAAGTTATTTGAGTTCTAAAATCGTAACTAACAACTTTTTTTTTAAAACTACTACGCTGAGATGGATTATGTATTATTCAAGCATGCATTACATTCCTAGTAGGCAAATCAAACAAGCTCTCAAGGATGTTTATAAACCAGTCACCGCAAAGGAGCTAAAACACAGTGACTGGCTCCAAGTTGGTCTATAAACAGTACAGATACTTTACCGATGATTAGTGGCACTGGGACTTAAACCGGAGTGGTAGTTTTAATCTTGACCAGTAAGTAATCTTACTCATTAAACACCGATTTAAAAATACTTAGTTCAGTCAATCTGCTTTTCTTATTTCCATTACACTTTTCCTGCATATTAAAAAAACTTTATGTTTGTATTGTCCATATTATTGCTTTGATCACATTCTCTCTACCTTCTCATTCTGGATATTCAAAAACCAACTGTACATTTTTCTTCTTGGAAGCAAGATGTGACCTAAAGTTAAGACAATTCACCACATAATTCAAGCTCACAAGACTAGATTACTTTTTCTAAGTGTCTCAACAGAAGACAAGCCAGAGGTCTACATGCCATTCTGCTACCAATTATCAATGTCTCTGTAGAGAACAATTGAGACCTCTTAAAATGGCAAGGGATGAGATCACCAACATCTAAACTAAAAATAGTATTTGAAACGTCTGTTACAAGACTTAACTCAATTCCACCTTTCACCAACCTAGAAAAACTTAAAAAAATTACTCTTCAAAACACACAGCCCTTTCCAGTTACAGAAGGACAAAACAAAAATAAAAATTAGTTTCAGATACTAAGTGCAGACAGAGATGCCATTCATGTTCAGCATCTGCAGTGTTCTGCCTGAACCGCTAGTTTTGCTCATTGCTCTAAGAACAAAATCCTGAGATTGTTTCTTCAGGTTTTTGAGCCTCGTCAGGGCATCACACAGATTTAAGGCAGAGACCACATCACTTTTATTCATAGGCAGCCAACAGAACTAGACAGCTTTTCAGTCTTCTTAATAACTGAGGCTATAGCTAAGAACCTGATGATTTTATGTTTATTTTCTTAATGTATCTGGGAAGGGATCATTTCTGAGCAAACCTCAATAAAATTATTATATTCATTCTAATAATGTATCTACTTGGATGGAGTTAAAGGCAACGACCAAGATTATCAAATATCTTTTGAATGCCACATTGTCCTAAATACACACACACACACAGAGAGATAAGTCTACCTCATCTGTGGAGACATCACTTTTCACCACAAAAACCCACTGATGATTAATGACATTTTCAGAATTAAGAGATTCAATTGCCTTTTTAGTTTTTTTAAATTCCTGACAAATGAAAGCATCTTGGGAAGCATGCATAGCAGCCATTAGACCACACGGAAAACAGGACTTGCTCAAGAAATACCCATTCGAAGCCATTCTTGACAGGCTGGAGAAGTGGACAGAGAGTATTGCACAGTTCAACAAGGGGAAATGCCACATCCTGCACCTGGGCAGGAACAACCCCTGGTACATTTGCATGATCTCCTACACAGAAGCCTGCCTTACTATTTGTTTTAAATTGATAGAAAAACATTATTAGCATCTCACTAGGATCACCCGTTACAAGTTTATTACATTTATTACATTTGACATAACTATCATAAAACATCAGAGCCACACAGATGCATTAAAACACTGCATAAAGCATAGAACTCCAAAAAAGGTGAAAATTCAAAGAGGTCCATCCCAAGAAACAGGAAATCAAGCAACGGCGGCAGGAGGCCTGCATGGATGAGTAAGGAGCTCCTCACTGAACTCAAACATAAAAAGGAAGCACAGAAGAGGTGGAAGAAGGGGCAAGCAACCCAGGAGGAGGGCAACTGATTGTGCAGGGATAGGGTTAGGAAAGCCAGGGCTGACCCAGAGGTGAATCTGGTGAAGGATGTTAAGGGCACCAAAAAAGGGTTCAACAAGTACATAAGCAGCAAAAGGAAGACTAGGGAATGTGTGGGACAGCTGCTGAATAGGGCAGGGGAGCTGGTAACAAAGGACATGAAAGGCCAGCTTTACCTCAGTGCCTGGAAGGTGATGGAGAAAATGCTCCTGAAAACCATTTCCAAACACAAAAAGAACAAGGCGGCACTGGGAGTAGTCAGCATGGATTTACGAAGGTGCTGCCGTGCTTGGCAAGCTGATAGCCTTCTACGACAAAGCGACTACAGCGGTGAACAAGAAGAGATCAGTGGATCCTGTTTACCTCAATATTGTTAAGACTTTTGATACTGTCTTTCATAACGTCCTGATAGACAAGGTGACAAAGTACGGGTTAGACGAATGAAGTGGAGTAAAAACTGTTTGAAAGACTAGGCCCAGAAGATTGTGATCAGTGGCACAAAGTCCAGTCAGAAGCTAGTCACTAGTAGTGCACCCCAGCACTCAACAACGAGGCCAGTAGTTTAACCTCTTCATTACACCTGCTGTGCCCTGCAGCAATACAAAACTGGGGGGACTGGCTGACACACCAAAGGATTGTGCTGCCATTCAAAGGGACCTCAACAGGCTGGAGAGCTGCACAGAGAGGAACATCACAAAGCTCAACAAGGGGAAATGCCATGTCCTGCATTTGGGGAGGAATAAGCCCAGACACCACGTACAGCCTGGGGCCTGACAAGCTGGAAAGCAGCTTTGCAAAGAACCATCAGAGGGTCCTGGTGGACAACAAGCTGACCATGACCCAGTAATGCATCCTCACAGGAAAAAAAGGGCAACAACATCCTGTGCTGCACTAGGGAAGGCACTGTCAGCAGGTAAAGGGAGGTGATCCTTCCTCTCTACTCAGCACTGGTGAGGCTACACCTGGAATGCAGCGTCCAGTCCTGGACTCCCTAAACTAAGAAAGGCAGGGACTTACTGGAGCGAGTCCAGCAAAGGGCCATGAAGATTAAGGCACTGGAGCACCTCTCGTAAGAGGAGAGCCTCAGAGAGCTGGGACTCTTCAGCCTGGAGAAGAGAAGACTCAGAGGATGATATCTCATCAATACGTATGAGTACCTGACGGGAAGAAATGAAGGTAAGGTAGTGCTCACTGACAGGACAAGAAACAAGGGGAACAAGGGAAAAAGTATGAAATTCCAACTGAACACAAGAAAACACTTTTTTCCCCATGAAGGTGGTCAAACACTGAAACGGGTTGCCCAGAGAGGTTGTGGAGTTTCCCATCAGTGGAGATATTCAAAACCTGACTGGATGCAGTCCCGGGCAACCTACTCTAGCTGGTCCTGCGTTGAGCAGGGGTGTTGGTCAAAGTGATCTCAAGAGGTCCTTGCCAATCTCAACCATTCTGTAATGTAGCACCTAAAATATTTCCACTGCCACACAGAGAAAAAGTAGAATTTTACTCCTGCATCTATGTAACATGAACTGTGTCATAAAGGTCCTATATATCACATTTTAGAACTTCCTTAAAAAAAATCCATAAAGCACTGTTAATAAGCAAAAAGGGAAGTCAGTGAAGAAGACAGTATCAACTGTTAGTTACTTCAAGAACAACATTTATAGGCATTATTTCAGTCTTGACCATAACTGTTCCTGCAAGACCCACTGCAGATAAAGGAGTGATGCAGCGGGACATCGTACTCCTCTTCAGAGGGACAGAAGACTCAGTACCTATCCTTAAAATTCGATGACATTCTTACAAGAGATACAATAAAACTAAAACAAAGTAACAAAGTTGTTAAATTCTGGATTAGTCATTGCCTGAATCGCACAGGAACTTCCCAGTAACCTGGACAAATCCCGCGGAAACTACACTGACTTGAGGTGACTTCCTGTAAAATAACGTAATAGAATCTGTAATATTAAACTCTTTATTTAGCAAACACTGCCTTCCAAAAAAGGATATCTCATTCTGTAGCACAGTGTGTCAGCAGAAATACGGATCTTCATCTTGCAACATGCAGAAGAGGACCATACTGGGTGCCCCGATGGAGAACAGCTGGGCCAACTTTTAAGATTTTACCCAGCACAACGGTAACAAACTCAGCTCCAATTTGCTGGTAGTTTACACCCAGCAAACTACACAGTCCAACACTGAATGTGACTTGAAGCTACGCTTTCATTAATACATTTGCAGTATAACTGCATTAACATATGAGTGTAGTTTACAGTAGCAAAATAAGAGTCATTCTCACTCTTTAGAATCCCTTACTGCGATTAGAGTTTCACAATTGGTCCTGAGCATATTTTTACTGATGAATTACAGTTCTTGTTTCTACTGTACATGTTCAAAAATAAAAACTAGTTCTCCAGGGCTCTGAGCACTTTGTTTCTCTCTTCACAGTCTACTACTTTATTTATCACTCCTTTTACATTCATCTTTCATATCTATTGAAACTATACTTTAATGATGACTAACAGCCGAATAGGCATTTTAAGGGAGATGTAAAAGCACTTTTCTAACACAAACCAATAAGGCATATTTTTGTGGGGGAAGAAAGGTGAGATCACACCTCATATTTTAATGCTTTTCATGGAAAGGTATTCTAGAGGTTGACCGAGTAAAACATTTATAGTGTGCTCTACTTATATCTTATGCACAAAGTCAAGGAAAAGAATAAAGTTATCATCGCTAACAGACATTTTAGTAAAGTAGGATTACAAGGTCCAAAACAACCAGAACTTCCAATTTAAACTGAGCTGTATATTATAATTTCAGATGTCATTTTTTTCCCCCCAGTGTCATTCCAATTCCACAGCCTCTTTGTGGGCTATAAAAACTAAAGAATCATATTTGCAGCTAATTTTTATATTAGCTCTTTCGGTCTCCTTTTCATGGACTTCTGGTAACAATTTTCACAAGCAGCTATTAATGAACAGAAATTTGAGAACGGAGCAGCTGCCTATTCTTAACGATTTGGAAGCGTCCGAACTCCTAAGGACAGTCAGCTACAGCTGGCGTCAGAGTGGTGATTAGTAGCAGCATCATGAGGAATAGAAAGAGCGCCAATTTTTTTTTTTTTATCCCTGTGAACAAAGCTTATTATCATACTCTTTTAAAGACAAGATTTCAAGCTCTTGAACATAATTTTAAGGTAAGGGATTTCAAGTTCATATCAACATGTAGTTTATGAAAGACTTGTCTTGCACGTTAGCATTTTGTGAAAAGGCGTTTCCTTAAAGCTTTACATTTTCATTAAAAGGTCTAGTTTACATTACTTAGCACGAAAATTGCACTTCAATTAAGAAGCTGGGTCAAAAGATAAGACAGTAAAAAAGACCGTTCAAACTGAAAAGCAGTAATCCAGGAAATGACATCTCCTCTGTCTAGGCCTCACAGATAAGTCACTTCAACCAGGAAATATGTTATTAAAGTGATTTCACTGTTCGCTTCCTCTTTCTGGTATTACAAAAGGCTCAGAAGCTAACAGGCCAAAAATAGCAGCTTCCAAACAAACGCACCGTTGGCAAAGACAGCTCTGCCCCCATCAAAACCCTTTTGCTAATGGCAAATGTGCTAAAATGTTCTCCACAGATTGTTTTCCAAGAGAAACGTCCAAACTTGATATTTTTGCAACACCCTCCTACACCAGGAGGAAAGTTCCTCATCACTCTGGCAGCAGCCACCGCCTCTAGGGACAACATGGAGCCTGGCTTTCCCAGCAAGCAGCGTGTACTGTTGCAGACCTGAATGAACTGAAGAAAAAACAGGCAAGAAAGTTTCAGGAGATACAGGAGCTAAACGTTTATGGTCTTCTCTGACAAAAGGGGCAATAATAAGAAAAAGTAATGGTAGCTTCTAAATAGCAAGCTCAATGTTAATTCCAAGCAATCCCACTGAAGCCTTCACCAAATCAAGCCATGCTGTGCTGATACCATTTTCTGAAAGTAAAATAGCTCTTTGAACCTGCCTAACACTGATATGTACATGTAAACTCCATAGGATGTCACAACAGCCTTGGCTCCTTCAATTTATTTCTCACTTTCACAATGAGCAAAAAGTAAAACTCAAGAACAAAAAGTAAAGACGGCTGAACAGAAGAGGTATCAGTTGCTCCAGGAAACAATTCATAATCCTGCAGTAACTGGAAAATGTAAGAAGCCTGATCTTGTGAAAGATGTCCCTGCCACGGCAGAGGGATTGGACTAGATGATCTTTCAAGGTCCCTTCCAACCCAAACCCATGCGAGTCTATGAAAACTTCACTAAACTATTACATATAAGAAAACCAAAACACTATTCCTTTCCCCTTCCAAATCCTCAAATAAAATTTAATAAAATATGCTGCAATGCAAAGTAAGGATAGAAATATCTGTAACTTCAGGTTACATTTTTCTAGTTTGACCTACATGGGTTTTTTTAAAGGTAGAACTTCCTAAACCCATGCACACAGGAACTGACCATCTAATGACTCTTCACCAGGATTAAACCCTCACTATAGCCTTCCATATGCCAAATGGACCCTTAATTAATTCTGGTCTTTCCTGCGCAACTACTTCTTTCCACATCATAGAAGCTACCTTTGGATATAAGGCTAACAGCTCAGTAAGAGCGTACAATATGATAAACAACTCAAAGGTCATATGCAAGGCAAATACATCATTTTCCCAAGCTTATCCAGCCCTGTGATCATTAGGATATGTTGCAATTAATTTTTCTCTTACTTAAGTGTACTTAGTACGTGAAGGAATAATTCAGGGCATGATAATGCAGCCCACACTTACTGTTGCGAGGTCTTGCTATTCTAGAAGTTCTTTAATAGTTCTACGTTAATTAACAGATTTAAGTTTTAATAGTATTGAGTAGATACAGTTCTGAAACCTAAAAGCAGCTGCTGTCCAGAAATAACTATGTAGATACTTAACAACAGGTTTTACTTACAATCTGATTTCTGTAAATGAAGGTAAACACATATTGAAATTATTTAAATGACAGAAATTATTTTAATGTTGTCAACTATTAAATAAATGCAAATTTTTCTTCATCATAAAAGCAATACTCCTCAAGAACCAACATCTCATGTGCTACATCCTACGTGCATGTTTTAATGGATTTATGCTATTTACCTTGCTATTTGAAAGGCACAGGTTCCAACTGTTCCAATGTAATGTAACAGACAAAAAATAGCTTCATCCTTAAACACTAACGAAAGAATAATCACAAAATTGTTCAAGATGCAACAAGAAGAAACTTAGGGAATAACACTATGGAACAGCAGAAGCATGAAAATAGAGATCAGAAAGGCAAAGGTACATAATGAGTTGTAGTTTACAAGGGACAAGAGGAGACAATGGAAGATACTTTATATAAGAACGATTAAAGTAAAGTCCATTAAGAGTTAAGAAAGGCAAAGAATGCACAGAAGGCTTAAGTTTTTCATACTTTCTCCAACTTTTTTTTTTTTTAAACATACTTATCCGGACATATTTACAAGAGATAAGGAAAAGAAATCCTCAAGTAAATCACTACTCGTGAAGAAATGTGCTGAGGATGGCAAGATCAACTGAAATCCACTCTAAAATATTTAAGGAGACTGTCTTCACCAATTTTCTTTGAGAACTCAGAAGAACAGGAGAGTTCATCAGATCAGAAAAGGGCAAATCAAAGCACTACCATTAAAAGGGGAAGGGCTTTCCAAACTACAGATCAGAATACTTGGGGAGAGGGAGTTAGAACAAGATGTTAACCAATTTGTAAACACCAAGAAAATTAGCATGTAAAATTCAGGGATTAAGTTTTTCTGTATTCTCAGAAATAAAACAGCGTCATGTAACTCATTTCTGGCAGAAGACAGGATGTAATCAATAAAGCAAAGCACTGTAACACAGGAATAAAACACAAGACTCACCATTTGCATTAGCAAAGTAAAAAAAAATACTGTATAGGAAATCACAGAGAAAATGTCAAAAAGTTAATTATCAGAAGTTTTGTAATTACCAGGACTTGGGAACGTGTGACAAAAAGAAAATCACCTGTGTTTGTCCTGTTCCAGTTATATAGAATATTTTCATTACCACAATAAAGCAACAGAACAAGGAACTTCTCTATTAAGAACAAATAAAAATCAGGAAATGATACCAAGCTCAGAGTTCTGAGCACACGCTTTTTACTGCATTTAAAATTATCTCAAAATGAAGGAAAAAATCTGAAAAAAACCACAATCAGATATACCTCAAAGGATAAGCACAAAAAAGGGGGGAAAAAGTCTTCACCAACATATGCTTTTGAAAGAAATTAAATACATAAAACAAAAATGGGATCAATAAATAAACAGGAAGATAACAGAAAAAGATGCAGGGTTTTAGCAAACCCAAAGTCCAATCTAGGATGCATAAATAGGAGGTGCATTGTGTAAGACCTCACGGAGCTATGGTTCTTTTGTAAATAAAGATCAGAAATAATTTGCTGATGTTGTTATAGCCTAAACTGGAATATTGTGTCCAGCTTTGTGAATCCCTATACAAAGGACTGCAAAAGACAAGCTGGAAAAGAATTGAAGGGAAGTTAACAAGAGCAGGGAAGTGATAAGCAGTTTGTGCTAGGGAAGACTGTCAAGACCAGAGACTTTCGTCTTAAAAAAAGTTAGTCTAAGAGGATACAGTTCATCTTCTCTCAGAACACAAAAAGCTGTTATGAGTGACAATGATGGATACTTCCTCACATCCCTAGAAACAGCATAAAAAATTAGCTGAATTAGGACCGAATATTTAGGTTACAAAATAGGAAAAATATTCTAAATAGCAGTAGTGAAGAATTGACATAATATACCTACCCAATGAAGCTAGGAAATCACCTTCGCAAGAGATTCACAAATTAGAGAAATATTTATTACAGTAGATCCAGCTGTGGATCCTACCTCTGGGAAGAGGACTTAACTAGCAATCTCTAAAATTCCTTCCAAGCCTATCTGGAAACTCTTCGTATATTAGTTGAAGAAACACACAAAAGCAGTAAATTAAGCCAAAGAGGGAGGACTGAGAAAGAGAAGTAAGCCAGCAGCTGTGAATATATAACTTAATA
Organism: Rynchops niger; assembly: GCA_013400035.1. Taxonomy (NCBI): domain Eukaryota; kingdom Metazoa; phylum Chordata; class Aves; order Charadriiformes; family Laridae; genus Rynchops; species Rynchops niger. The sequence continues at coordinate 28,467 of VXBH01009437.1, forward strand.
TCTAAAATATTATTAACTTTAAAGAAACCAATGTATTAACACTTAACCATTACAAAAAAAGCACATTTTCTCCTCCGAATCAGTCGTTGCTATTTTCGCCTTAAGCCCTAATAATATAACACTGGTCTTGCATATCTCGCTGGTTATCGCTGTAGCCATGGAAAATTCAGTAGCTCAGCATCATCTGCTTTCATCTGAAGTCACTGTACATTTCCACGTTCTTTAGCTACTTTTGATTTTAGAATTCGCATTGCTTTCAAAAAAAAAAAAGAAAAATCAATGTGCAAAGCTCAGTATTGCAAACCTGTTAAAATAACACTAGAGATTCATTGGAATTCTTCAAGGCCTTTAATAGCAAGCTTAGCTTCTTAGCAAGAGAGCAACAGCAGCCAGGTAATTTTGAGTGTTGCTTTCCCGCAGCAAGCCATTTACGCATCAGTTCAGATGAAGATTTCTCAAACAACCACACAGAACAGTACAAGCATTAGAATTGCAAAAAGACTATCTAAAAATGCACAGAAAACAAACCCGTGCCTGGAATTGTTTCTCTTGACATCCTGAACAAGTGGAATTACCTGCTGCTTCATAAAAATCCAAATGCAAGACACCGCTTCTCACTCATTTCTCTTTTCCTAATCAGGGCTTTCAAAGGCTGCAGCTGCAGGAATCAGAGGTAACACCAGGAACACATATAAAGGGTCAGGGAGCTCATCTGGGGCTGGGGTAGGAGGGAGACGTACAATCTATTCTTAAAACCGTATTTTGACCACAAGGCCACCCTTGTTTCATATTAAATAAGAGTCCTGCTTCTCCATCATGAAAATTAGTCTACTTATCTTTTTGTACCTTCAAACAGTTCAGCCTGTGAATTAGTTTCAGCAACGAGCCATTGTATGTTGCACCACCAGAGTAATTTATCCCTCTATTCCACTGTGAGATTATCTTTGGATAAATATATTTCTTATACATTCCTTCACATAATGCAAATAGTTGCATTATATTATATATTTTTACTAATCTATTTAGCAGTCTTGGACAAATAAGATGCAAGAACACAATCTGTTTACTAAAAAAGGATACGTATTAAGAGCAAATAATAAAAATTGTAACCGTCTGTTTTACAGTAACTGGAATTGCGAACAACAAAGCTTGAAAGGAAAATCAAGATACTGTCTAGCATCCTCCTCACCTGAAAGCATGGTTGACTAGAAGTAATAAAAGGACTTGTTTTTTCTCATCACTGATTCAGAACAAATGACTACAAAATTTCCCTGTACTAAAAATATCATCAACTGTTTAAAATCACTCTTTAGAACATTTCTAACCCAATAAATAGGTTCCTATCATGTTATCTCCTGCCTAACTTCAAATTAGATGTCAGCAGCACATTCTAATCAGCTGCACCACATATTTCTTTAAAATTCAAGCACTGTACTCCACCATAATTCTATGAGCCCAGATTTCCAATAAATGTGATGAATAAAACTCAAGCAATCAAAACCACATCTAACTTTGGAGTACAGAATTTGGATACGGTATAGGGAAATGCAGAACACTTACTGCCACAGATGGATTTTTTTTTTTTTTTTTTTTTAAGGTCCAGATACCAAGACCAACCCATTCGGTATCAGGATGCCCTATACGTGCTACCAGAAAAAGGCACTGTTTCTACTCCAGGGGACAAACAATTCAAGTCAAATAAAAATAGTCAAAACAGAGGCAGTCCTATCATTTAGCTGCTGTTCACATATTAACACAGGGATGTGTTTTGTGGACAATTTCTGGAAAGGTCAATAGCTGTGAAACTGACTTGGAAGAAAGGGAGCTTGTAGGTAAGGGAAAGCAGGAAAGATTAAATAGACATGGAAAAGAAACCAAAATGGGTTAAAAATTAATTTTAAAAAAATTATAAGTCAAAAGACCTTTTTCAATCTTAAACTGCTCTTGGTCTACTGTCTAGAAATATGGACAAAATTATTTTAAGATTATCTTTGCATGAGTAGATATCTAACAACACTGGAGGAAAATGAATGGAATTTAAACAAAATGCACATAAATATCCATTTATACCAATCACCACTATCTGAAATAAATGGGGCAAAATAGTATCAACATCAGGAAAACAAGTTTTTACCTTTGCAATAATATATACGTATTACTGATTAGTAAGATTAGTTTTTAATTTAAAAAAGCTAAGCATCCCTCAAAAATGGTTTTCTCACATAAATGGATTTGACAGTAAAGAAAATTATTTACAATCGTTATTATTTATTTAATTAGTAAAGCATACAGTATTTTCTTGAAATACGAATGTCGTATTTTTAAGTCTAACTGACATTCTTGAAAGTAGTTTTATCTGTTCACAATCAGTTAATACAGATCTTCTCTATTACTGACAAAAAAGGGCATATAACTTGAAAAAAAAAATTATGGAATCCATTTGAAGAAATGCTTTTTAGGTTTTTTTAGTAGAACAGTGTGTTCACGTAGAATACTTTCCATTTCATAAATAACATTATATTCATTTGGAGTTTCAAATAAACGCATTGCGAGACACTATTCCAGTCCAACATGCACCCTAGAAGCAAACTTCATTGATGACCCTAGATTGCAGCCAAATTATTAATTTTGTCTCTCAAACAGGTAATGCATTTTCCCCACAAAATAAGTGTACATGTAAATATGTTAAAATATGTAAATATTTAAAAGTGTTTAAATAAGTAAAATAACATTTCAATTCCAATTCCTGTGTCAGGGCTACATGCTAGAATGCAACATTCTAGGTTTTAAAGCAAACCAGGAACTTTTCTGGGTGATTTCTACTGAAACTCAATACATCTGCTTCTAGGGATTCACTAGAATAATAGTTCCATAAGAAGTAAAATCCATGATGATACGGTATTATGAAAGAATTGAGATTTTCTCGCCAATAAAAAAAAAACAAACAAACAAACCAAAAAAACAGTATTTAAGAGTTCACTAGCCTCAGCCTATAGGACTGGATGCTGGATCTCCTGACAAGTCCAATTACAAGTGTTTGATCTCCCATGTTTTTCTCTGGAACAAAAAGACGAAGATTGTCTTTGTCGTCTGAAACAATTTGGAGAAACTTCCTATTCCTGAAATACCAGACAGAAAAGAAAAAGAGGAGAAAAAAAACAGGGAAAAACCCAACCCTCCCCCACCTATGAGACCCATGTAACTGTATAACAGAGACCGGATCCGCATTTGGGATAGACATTAAGCAGCTGCTTTGAGCAGGGTTTGAACCCAGATGACCTCCTGAGGTCTTCAAAGCTGCAGTATTCTGTGATGCTATGATTACCTTTGACCTGAGCACATGCAGGTCGGCATCATTAAAATCAGTTTTTTTATACCAACAAGTCCAAAAACTTCTGGTCTAACAGCAGATAAACATAGTCCTTAAATAGGGAATTTCTTTATTGTAAAAAACCATGAAGCAAAGAAATAGCGAAGAAGTATGGCTGATGGGAGCTTCCTCTGCAGATTTTGGAGACTTACTTCAGCGAGCCGGAGGAAGCGAGTGCCTATTGCAATCTGCTGCTGTAATTACTCATTTTTCAACTTCCTAAGCAACAAGTTTGTTCTGTGCACAAATCTGTATTAATTAGCTATTTCATCTGGAAGATCAGTCAGGACTTTCACATGGCAAACAACTGCTCCCAAAGCTGTGGGTAGGCTTTGTTAAGATCTTTGCGTTTCTTTCTTAGAGGACGAGGTGATGCAAAGGGTCATGGAAGAGAGAAGATAATTGCTTCTGAAGGATTTTTCAGCTACTTCATCAATAAACTAACTTAGTCACATAGAATGGTCACTTTTTTAGTCACTAAAATCCACTGAAGATAAAGTTTAAAAGACACCAAGGTAAACGCAGAACCTTATTTTAGAAGTTGCTACCAAAAAATTCATTACAAAATTTAAAATTTCTACCAGAGTTGACCAAAAACTGGGGAAAATAACAGCTCTTCACTTCTGTTCTATTTATCTAGCCATAACTTCCAGTCAGTGGGTGTTGTTCTACCCCGTTTTATGAATGAATTTGCAGAAGCTTTTAGTGGTAATTGCAAATTATATCAGAAGGAACTGTATTTAGAACTAAACTAAATCATACGTAATACCAGACACTCAAGAAGAAACTCCAAACTACTGCAGCTTGAACAGACAAACCATCATCGATAAATACTTTTTGTGTTAATACAGTTTTGCTTCAGCAGCGAAAAAACATCACCTTATCAGTGTTTGTGAGATAGTCAAATGCCATACAAGACCATAATAAAATAAGCATATTATGTCACTGATCAAAACATCCTGTTCCAAGCATTAAAGAGCAGCTAAACATCTGAATGACTGTGATTAAACTTGTTTCTCTTAAACTGGGAAGCATTTAGAATTGCACTGCCCCTAGAAAACCGGAATATATATATACAGAATCACAGAATGGTAGGGGTTGGAAGATACCTTCGGAGATCATCTAGTCCAGCCCCTCAGACAGAGCAGGTTCCCCTTCACGTACATGTGCACCCTTGCATATGACAACAGGTTCAGACCCTGGCAATGAAAGGGCATGAAGGGCAAGAAGGAAGGCTTCTATGAATAAATCATCATCAAAAGAAAGCAAATGTAGGCACACTTTCTTGGTGGGGTAGGAGACCTGGAGACAGAAGATGGGCACTCAATACCTTTTTTGCTGCTGTTCCCTGGGACATACACAGTTCCACTCCAGGGACCCTGAGAGGATCCACCTGAGGGGGGTGAAGGAGCCAGTCAAAACCATTACCAGGCTGGTCTTTACCACCTCTGAAAGGTTATGGCAACTGGGGGAGGCTCCTGTTAACTGGGAAAGGGCAAGTGTCATGCCCATCTTCACCAAGGGCAACAAGGAGGGCCTGCAGAACAACAGGCCAGAATTCCAGTTAACTTTGGACACCATTTCCAAAGACATGAAGGAAAAGATAACTGAATAAATTGATCACAAGCAAATTGTGTCTGATCAACCTGATTGTCTTCTATAATGCGATGACCGTTTCAGTGCCCAAGGAGTGAGCAGTGTATGTGGTTTATCTGGACTTCAGCAAGGTATTCTTCAACTTGGATTCCTATAGTAATCTTATAGGCCAAATGGGTAGGTGAACAATCAGTTGGGTGGAAAGCTGGTTGGACCATCAGGCTCAAAGAGTTATTATGATCAGCAGTATCAAGTCCAACTTTGCAGCTGGTGACCACTGGCAATCCCCAGGAACTGAGAATGGGACCAATATTGTTTAATATTTTTGCTAATGACTCAAAAGCTAGGACACAGTGTACCTTCAGCAACTTCATATATACTAACAACCTGGGGCAGCTGCCAATATGCTGGAGGGCAGAGCTGCCATACAGAGGGACATGGAAAGGCTGCGAAAATGGGCTGACAGGAGCATCATGCAGTTCAAAGACACATGCAGACGCCTACACGTGGGATGGAATACCACCACACAACAGGAGAGGCTGGCACTTGCTGGCTAGACAGTGGCTTTGAGGAAAAGGATCTGACAGTCCTGGTGGAGAAGAAGCTGGCCATGAGTCAGCAGCAGGCCTGGGGCAGAGGGGTATGACAAGAGGCAACAGCCACAAGTTGCTGTTTGGGAAACTGCAGTTGGCTATATGGAAACGATTTTTCCATCATGGTCAAGCGTTGGAACAGGTTGCGCAGAGAGCATGTGGAATCTCTACATTTGGAGATTTTAAAAACTGAATTCTTAAATATCATGTGATTGAACCTGCTAAAGAGCATGTCAGCGGCTTGGACCAGAAGACCTCCACAGGTCCCTTACATCCCAAATTGTCTTATGATGGGTATTTTTATTCAAATTCTGAAAATAGTTTTAACCAGAGCTCAATTACTGACAGGGTGCCATGTAAATCTCCAGAAACAGCACAAATTATTTGGCTAGACACTGTTGTTAAAAGAGCTGACAGGCTATTTTGTGAAACAATATTTCATTGTGAATTGTATTATCACAGTGCCATCGATCATGGACCGGGGCCTGTCTGTGGAAGATCATGACTGTTTTGTTTTGTACTGCAGTCAAATCTAAGATAAGAGATGCCTGATGGATAAGCATGAACTGAAATAAGCAGAGACAACATCAGACAGTATCACAGGCAATCAACTGGAACCTGCTCTCCTACGTATGTGGTGACTCAGACTCCCTGGCTAGCTGGATCCCCATTAATAAGAAGATGGAAGGCAGACGAAGTAGCACGCAGGAGATCCAAAACAGAAAGGAAGAGGGTTTTTCATGTCACAGAGTTAAGCTAGAACTTATTGTCATGGGATGTTTCTGCTGCCAAGGAGTTTACATTGGGACGAAGGCTATTCGATTCAAGGGAGATAAAGCTGCCAAGAGCTATGAGACAAAAGACCACCATATCTACCTCGGAGAGTCCCTGAGCTGCCTCGTCTCCATGGGCTGAGGGAATGCAATGGAACAGAATGGTACTTCTGCTTCACTCCAGCCCAGGCACTTCTGAGCTATTGGCTACTGCGGGAAACAGGGTATTTAGGCTTGACAAACTCCTGGTTCAAACTAGTTTCTATTCTAGTGATCCCCTTTCACGTTATTATTTTAGGCAGCTGTCTTTTTATTCCTACACAAGCTGCTTCAATCCCTGCAAGTAATTACAAGGAAATAAGACAGACTTTCAGCCTCAGTATTATATGCTCTGGATGAAAGAGGACATCAGATGTCGAGCTCAAAAATGCACAAGGAAAAAGAGAAGAGTTTCAACAACAGAGACTAAGATAAACCATTCTGAAACCAGCAGTAGCTGGGTTTTGGCAAAAAACAGTTTTTGCCTCAAACGTGAGAAAATGGAGGCTGGGTTCAAATGCCAGCTCTGGCAACAGCCAAATCAAGTGCCACTGCTATAAAGCAGGCTGTGAGCTTGCAGATGACATTTGAAAGGACTGAGTATCAGCTCTATGTGGAATAAGACAATTTCTCTCATCTTAGCAATACACAGAACAAGAAAACTATTTACCATTTAGTGACGTTTAAAAGTCATACTGCATCTATCTTAGGCTGACTTGTAAATCTTGTAAGTGGCATTACAATTACATCCACATATAGCTATATTAAGAGAAAAAAAAAATATCAAAACTTTGGATATAACAGAAAAAAAGGTTGACTGCCCAACCTTACTTCATTTCCCTTTCCACATCATGATAATCCTTCCAGCATGGAATGGGTGGTTGTGCAATATTGCTTTGTGACCCCTATCCTGGATGCAACTTCATCTCTTGCTCAGTGAAAATAAAACCAACGGAATTAAGAGTAAAAAATTTCTCTTTGGTAGTTTAAAAACAACATTTCAGGTACAGTCAATGTTCTAGAACCTTGATTTTCATTACTGCACAGACAATGCAAAAACCACTCGCACTGCAGTTTCTGAAATACCGTGACTGATTATCAATTTTACAGCTGGTTAAACCTCATTCTAGTTAAAAAAGGCTATTTGTTGTGGTAATACTCTAGATGGTAACTCTGAAATAAAGTGGGACACTTGGTCTGGCATTTGCATAACGAGTTCCCAGAACATTCTTCTTCCCAAGTATTCCAACTGTAGGTGCAAATCAAACAGTTGGGTGTGCTTATGTATACAAGACCTTTTTGTTTGCATTTCTGAAAAGGAATCACATCATATTAGCAAAGGAAACTGCAGTCTTTTTATAAGAGACTCAAAACCATAATGCAGTTCCTTAGTTTTTTACTGCTGAGAGTGAAAGCAATTGCAAGTTGTAGCAACATTTTAAATATATGATTCATCTTTCAGAGAACTCCAGTGTCATTTTTTTCAGACAGAATGACTATCTCAATTTTCAATTTAGCGTTAGTCGCATAATTTTAACGACCTAGGAAATTACTATTTTCAAATCCAATTCAAAATAAGACTTATCTCTTTACTAACACAAGCAGTACTGTGAAATTTTTTCTGAAATTAGTAATGCTAGAGCAAACATATTTTCTTCACAGTAAAGATGTTCCTGAGCTATTGTACCCTCATTCTTCTGTTCATTATGGGTGAAGTAAGTGAAGTTTTTGGCGTACATATGCACATTCATCCTTGTAGCCATGAGACCTGCAATGTGATTTTTCAGATGGACATACAAGTTTTCAAGCTCTCAAGAAAAAATCCCATCCAAAACCACTACATTCTGAAGTCGGTATGCATCTTTACCTTCTTTTACTCTTTAAGAGAATTCCTGGTCCCCAACTTCCTATACACAAATCAGGAAGATGAAGGTATGCTGGTGATAGATAAAAAGGATTCCCTTTTTACTTTCAACTCACAAGAAAACATTCCATTACTAATAGAAAACTTAGCATTATAAAAATGTAGTATGGCAATTTTAAACACTTAAAACAAAGATGCAATAAACCCCAATGCAGCTTACTTTCTAAGGCTTATTTCTGAATTTTGAAATCACCCTGTACTACACAGTATGACATTCTATATTTAAGTCATCTCTTCACTCAGAATGCCATCCCTCTCAGTGGAAATACTTTAGTTAGATACCAAAATAGAACTCTTAGAAGCAGTAATCCTTTATGCTGACTCATTTATCTGAAAATATAACTACAGTTCTTCGAAAGCATATACCTAACTTCATTATGTGCTCAAAACACTGATGTTTAAGCATGTGTTTCAGAAACACTGAATTATAGTTATCCTTTTCACCACAATAACTGTTTGCGAAATTTCACTAATGTGCAAAGAATTCCTGATGTTTCCTTTGATCCTACAGTGAATTAGAAATGTCTGAATAATAAACTGGCCACAGAGCACCTGTTTGAAAAGTATGCGTAACTATATTTGCCCAATAGCAGCAAAGTAAAACCCCTTCTCCAAAGGACAGATAAAGAAGCGTAAAGAGGCTAAGAAATACCGCAGTCATCAAACCAGGAGGTATTTAAGACCTGAAATATTAATCATCACAGATACTGATGAAAGTTTGGCTTGAAAACCAGATCCCATTTATTCATGCAAAGTATTTGGAAGAATGAAAATCCACAGACAGGTTTCTACAGTAAATCATGCTACTGAAAATCCAGGTTTATAGTAAAATGACCAGAAAAAACAGGCCAGAGTTTCAGGAGACATAATGTAGACAAGAAAGGGGGTCAACAGTTAAAAAGATGAAAGCATAGAAATGGAATAGGGAAATGCCAAAGATCATTCCAAAGACATTTTGAAAGGAATTCTAAATATTGTTATCACTTAGACTTGAGCAAAAGGAGAGGACCAGAAAAAATTGTTGTGGCTTCGTCAATCTGAATTGTTTCAACCAATGTTTCTGCATTGACTTTAAATCCCAGTAGCTACTAAACTACATCACAAATTATAATTAGCTTTTAAAATTAAATAAAAAGTCACAAAATGAATTAAATGGAAATTCAACTCCCTACCTATAATTGAACCATATTGTGGGAGAAAATGAAACTGCTTATTTCAAAAGTGAGCTTTCCCATAAAATTTTAAAATACTATTAACACAAAATAGTGTTAGAATTCTAGAAGTAGTTATAGATTTATTTACAATTTTTGTTCACAAATTTCTCTAATAAAAGGACCATGTTATTTTTTTTTTTGCAGTTCCTCTTAAATACATCTATAAAAATCAGCACACCAATAAAGCATCACAGATAAAGAAACAAATTTTATGACCTCTTATCTGAGTCCTTCCCAGTTTCAACTAAGGAAAAATACATGTGCCTTCAAGTTGCGTGTTGAGCCAGCAAGATAGATTTCTTTCCGCTCATTCATCAATACACATACATCACATAGTATATGATTCGTTATTTGCAAATGGTTTCCAGGATGCCTCACACTACAACCATGGGAATGATGTGGGGATAAATAATCTGGAAATGGAAGTCTGTTGCTTTGTAATGTTAGGTTAACAGTTGGACTCGATGATCTTAAGGGTCTTTTCCAACCTAAACAATTCTATGACTCCATGATAAGCAATTCAGTAGGCTTACAAAGCAAGAGCGGGAATGGCAGCAGCTCAGACAAGAAGGCACAGACAAATGGGATGCCTTTCAGGTGGGGAGCACAAGCTGCAGGGGGTACAGGTCAAATGGAAAAAGAAAACCCACAATTTTAAAAAAGTCCTTTCTGCTACCAAGAAGATTTCAGAACCACAAGCGCCCCAAGGTCACAGGGAAAGGTACTTTACAACAAGCTGATGAAGTCTTCCCCAGCAAAAATACCCAAAGCAGTGACTCAGGCCCCGCTCAGATTGTGTCGCTGTATTTTATGCCAATGACTGTGTTTCAGAGTAACACCAGCAGCAAAGATTACTTCCAGTGTCCAGCACAGCCTTATCGCTGCACTGCAAATGAAGAGGCAGATGATCTCAACAGCTGTTACTTGCACTTCCCATGGTAACTTGAAATGCAGGCAGACTTCTAGATGGAGACATCTGCCTGGATTAGGTGCACAATCACACAGCACTACTGATGCACTTCCTTCCTCCTCCCTCTTCCTGATTTTCACTCTACCAATGTCACATTTCGTACCTCATCCATGCCGCAAACTCAGCGCTCAGGCAAGCAACTAACTTCATGCATCAGGAAACAGGATCAGTTTAACAAAAATGCTGCATTTCCACACTGTTATTAGCCTAAACAGCAGGACAGCATACACTATGAATGAGGAGCAAATGACCTCAAGATCAAAGATAAGTTTGTGAGTTGCCATAAATTAAAATAAGCAAATGTTTACCAGTAACATCCATTAGCAAAAAAACACCTACCTATGCAATGAAAGCAACCAAAGTACTTCAGTGCCATCTTTTTCTGTCATATCACCTGCTTATTCCCACTTTTGCAGGAGTTTCTACAGTTCAGGAAGAAAAACCCCTTTATTTAACACTTAGAAACCTTGCACTTATTGGAAGCGTCCCTTGTCTATAGTTGTATAAATACATTTGTTAGAAGTGCTGTGCTGCATATAGCAAGGGTGTTTTTAATAAACCAAGAAAGCATAGCATCTTTTTACGAAGTATCTTTCAAAGCAATAAAAACTGTAACTTATTTTAAACTTGGGCAAAATCTTTATGGACCACCATTGTTCAGAACTGTCACATGCATGAAAGTTGACCCTCCTACCATAGAATTCATCTGCTGGCTGAAATTTTACAGATTGCTATTTGGCTTTTAAAAAAACCTGAAACAACTCAAAACAAATACGCTATATCTGAATACAAGCTTCAAAGGGATCTATCACTTTACCCATATCAAGCAAAGCCGCCTGCCAGGCGAGGCTGTGCAGAAGCACATTCCCTCGGGGCTGTGCGATGCACGGTGTGTTGCTGGGAGCCGGAGCAGGGATCATGGCCACGGCCAGGGGACAGCCAGCCACTCTGGTCCCATTCCGCCGCACTTACAGGTGCGGTCAGGAACACGGGCTCCTTTACACATTCAGGAGTAAGGACCACAATTCCTCCTCTGTGCCAAGAAGCCTTCAGAGCTGCTCCCTCGCCAGCATTCCCAGGCTTTTCCCTTCTACCTCATGGCAACATCTGCCTGTCTGAAAACTGCAAAGGGGAAGGAAAAAAAAAACACACAACCATCCCCAAACCCACAGAGAAGCATTTTCAAAACTAGGAGATTGTCCTTCAGCTACACATGAATGCCAATGCTGCCCTCAGAGGAGAAGCCTTATCCTTATTTCTGACATGGAATTGTATTCTAGATGAAGAAACATTATTCTTCTTTACCAAAATGCAGCTGTTTGCTAGGACATGCTGTTTTGCATATTAATTTTACATTTAGAGTTGTGCTATTCAATTAACAAGAACGTTAATGAAGATACTAAATCCCTTTGTCATGGAGAAATATTTTAAATATGAAATATCTTACTAGTTCTATATTAGATTTTTTGTGTTTAAAAAAAAGTGCTAGGAAAAACACACTTTTAGGGAAAATTAGCACTAAGTAGAAATCATACGGAGAAGACATTTTCACAAGTCTCCCAAGCTTGGAAGCTACCTATAAGTTTGCAATCCAACCTGACTTTACAACATACATGGAAACCTGCAACCATGCTTTGCTATTCATTTCTACTCCCCTCAGTTGCTGCAATTAAGATTGTATGTGTAAAGTCAACAGTATGACATTTTCATCTTCTAAAACATTTAGAAAATTATAACAATACTGTCTTTCATTTTAAAAATATCTTTTACTCACTAGAGGAAGTAGTTGAACAAAAGCAGAATAGGGCACCTGCCCATCCCTATGAACAGCTGCTCAAATACCATCCTCTAGTAAATACATTATTAGATGGGAAAATTATTTTATTTTCTGATCTGCATCAAATTTAAGAAGGTGGTACGTAACACTTAGCCATCTGCATGAGCTACTGTGTGAATGTTTGTGTGAGAAACAGGAATTTTTAACAATGTTACAATGATTTCTAATTTATCCAAACTATTCATATGGCAAACTTAAAACTAAAAGTGCCATATCATAAATTTGTTAAACTCTGACATTTGCAATAGAAAAAAGTGAAGCGATGTAGCTGTGACAATGTAAATCACAACACTCTCTGCAAACTCACTTTCTGGCTGACTACATAATTATGGCACACTAATTAGATGTATTTTTCCAACTAGCCATGTTCTTAGTAAACCAACACCCGCCTTTTAAATTTTCTCACTCAATCAAAACCGAGGAAGCATTCAGAGACCTTGAACAACCCCTCTGAAAGCCCTGTGACACAGCTGCCTCCCAGCTGCACAACCTTCCCGCTGGCATCTCACATTCCATTAAAAGATCTAGGTCCTTCCCTGGACCAAAACGGACTGAATGCACATTTTATAGTAAGACAGAAGTATGAAGATCAATGGACATATATGCTGTGGTATTTTTTTGGGCAGCTCAGGGGAACATGAAGTACTGTCCCCGTAAATGCAGAGGTAAGATATTCTGGGCAGCGGGCATGAAAATGAGATAAGTGCTTTCGTAACTTCCACTTGCAAACCAAGCTGCACCAGCTCTTTATGCTACAGAAACAAGGAGGAAAAAGCTAAAAGCTTCTTCCTGCTTCTGCTGCAATAAGGCTCTGCAGTCAAGATTCACTTCATTTCTACTGAAGTCCGTAGAACTGTCTTAATTCAATATTTAAGACTATTTTAAAAGTGGTACTTTATCTATGTCAGTAATACAATGTCAGAAGTAGCTATTGAAAACAGCCATGTTCGTGTGTTCCTCATGTCTCCTGCTTTTTCTTTCTTGGAGTTTCTTTCCTTGCTATAGCTCCATCTCAGCTTCATTCACCGACAAAATTTCATTCTCTCAAAACTGATCTTGAATTATTTCCATAATTTGTCATTAACTGATCTTAGAATCATAGAATCTTCATGGTTGGAAAGGACCTTTAAGATCGAGTGCAACCAAACAACCTACAATCTCTGCCGTTAGAGCATGCCCTGAAGTGCCACATCTAGATGTTTCGTAAACACCTCTAGGAATGGTGACTCAACCACCTCCCTGGGCAGGCTGTTCCAGTGCCTGCCCTGATCTTAATATGGAACGTTTGACCACGGTCGTATGTCTTCAGAGTTGCAATGTCTTAGCCAGCCAGCACACTGACAACTTTTTGAATTCATCTTACCTACAGAGTCCACACTGCCATGTCGTTTTTTCCTACAACCATCTTTTTTTCTTCATTACAAGTGAAGAGGTTTGTTGCATTAACAACACATGCTGCTCTTCCCATCCAATCACACAGAAGACCCCTTCAAGCTTTCAGATTGAAAAGACCACAAACTTCTGAAGATTAGGGATTTTTTTTTTTTATGAAAGCCAAGCTTTTAAACAATAATTTTCAGAAGCCTTCTCTTTACATTACAACAGTTCAGCTGTTCTTTCTTCCCCTAGATGCACGTACAGAGTTTGTCCATGAACTCAGTGCCTTCTTTAGATTGCTCGCTGAAGGTTTTTCAACTTTTAGTCTGCTCAACGGCAAAAAACAATCGTCAAGCCTATTTCACAGCTAAACAACGGCACTCTACCAACTTCACAAAAGCAGAGAAATTCTAAATAACTACTATTAATAACTATTTAGAAAGAGGTTCTGGAGATCTGTTGCATGGAATGATACTGTTTCATCATTTTCTGTGAAAGTATTACATTTTACCACACAATTTTAGTTAAGTTGTACCTTTATTATAAGCATTTAGCTTCCATATGCTTCAATGAGTATTTTTCAGTGAGCAAGGCTATACAGTGAAATTCAAAAGAAGAACACAACGTAACTGAAAAATGCTGTCAGTAAATTAGCAAATGTCTGATAGAAATGTCATTTAAGAGCCCTTCAAAAACGTGACTGGGGAGCAAAAGAGGGTCTCCCTGGCACCATCTCCAAAGCAGACGCACATCCCTGCATAAACCACTGGGGTTTCAGAACACCAACATCGACACAGCACCTGGGTGGCCATATGAAGTTGCAGCTTTACGTTCATAGTATTTATTTTCCATAATTTCTTGGAACGCAGTTCATCGCTTAACACAGAAATCTTTCCAATCTTCAAATTTTAGCTGTATGATGTCATTTCACCTCTTTAACTAGATACAGTCTTCGGACAATTAAGCCATTTCATTAAAAAGGTTATGTAAATGAGAACATCAAGGCCAGCTCTCCTCTCTTACAGTAAAATGAGAAAAAGCCTAAAAGTTGTAGTAAGTGAATCTGACTCTTGGAATACATAACAAAGTAGTTATTTACTACACCTTTTAACAAAGCCAGAAGGACTTCCACAAATAACAAATGTGAAAATGTTGAAATTGTAAATAAGTTGGTAACTGCTTTGTTTTAATTCACCCAAGAAAAATGATCAAAAGTAGTTCTTTTGGAGGGGTTCTGAAACGGAATTTAGTGAACAGCTTGTACTTTACATTAAGACTGATCAATTCTGATAATTTTCATATAAAGTAATCATCATTACCTAGCATTCTAATATACATGCTATATGAAGGACAAGCATAAAAGAACCTTTTGAAGCTTATTTCTTTCCACTCGCCACAAACTGTAGAAAACAGTCATTATATTGTTGATGCTATCAAGAAGCATTTAAATACAAACTGCAGAGAAATTGAAAGCTCAAGCCTAAACTATAGTTCAATGAGATGTGATATCCACAGTAGTTAAGACGGATGTCTCAAGCACTTACTCCACCTGACTCTTCTCAAAACAAACTTCGAAAGCAGGTTAACATTATTATTTGCTTCCAAAGCTGTGTATGTTGCAGGCATCTAACAATGAGTAATCAATTACAGCAACCCACGGTAATTTTCAGGGTTGCAGATTAACCAGTCAAGCAGCATATGTTTGCATACACCAATGATCTATTCAAGGTCTGGGGATGAAGTTCCAGGACAATCTAAACCAGTCTCTCCGTCCCCCTAAATGAAAACCCCTACCTCTCCTTTGACTCCGCAGCAATGCCTTTCTCATCCTGAGCAAGCCAGTTTAGGGAGCTAAACTGGACAGGTCTTCTGCAATTTTCATTTTTGCCCATTTAGCTCCTTAAACCTGCTCACTGCAGGCTCAGAGAAGTAAAATAATCAGTGAAAAGGCAGCAGAAAGAATATACCAACCAAGACAGATCAGTTAGATGCACAGGGAGAAAATACTTCTGAGAAAACATAATTTCACTCAAACTTGAAAAACAGATGGGGGAAAAGAAAACCAAAACCAACAAAAATCTGGAAAGAACTTGTTTCTTTTATTCTACCAATACGACTTCAATTGAAAGTATAATGTATTGAGTCTTCAGAACTGAATGTTTCTGGTCATACTAATTAGTCTAATTTAAGAACAGAAAATATTTTCATAATTCTAAGAAAAATACACTCAGCACACTATCAATAGCTATTAGTTTATCCATAGAAAATGTTTTGCATTTCACTGAGTTCACATCCAAGTGGACAGATAGATGTCCACTAGATAATGGTTGGACTTGATGATCTTAAAGGTCCCTTCCAACCTCAGCAATTCTATGATTCTATGATTCTATGTCTCAAGAACAAAACAGTCCCAACATATTTCAAGGTGTCATCCAGTAAGTTCATCCTTTATTTACCAACAAACAAAACAAAAAAAAGCAGAATGTCAAAATAGTGAATATTTATATAATTAAATATAAAACCGTTCAAACATTAATACAGTACCTTCTTTTGCTTAGGAAATAGAGCAGGAAATTTAGAGAGGGTGAAAAAGAGAAAGGTAATTTGTAAGAACGTTGTATTTGCATACTGCACAAAGGTTATGCTCAGCTGTAAATTAACACACACAGCTACATCAACAAATTTGTATTTTGGGAAAAGTTTAATCACAAACTATTGTCATTTAAATAATTCTATTCTACATTGACCCATCCTCTACAGAGAAATGGTAACATCACTTCACCTCTTCAGATAGTTTTTCTTTCTCGTTCTATGTAAGACGATGGTCATGACCTCTCTCATAAAAGTGTTGTTTGGATTTATACTAAGTAGTTTGAAAGAATGTTTATCCTGGGTTTCGTGTATCTGTGCTGTCAACTTGAAAATCTCCTCCCTCCTTACCCTTCAAAAAAAAAAAAAAAAAACCAAAAAAAAAAAAATCCCAAAACCAAACCAAAACAAAAAAACCCACCCTGCCAAAATCCAAACGACACTTTTCCTCCTTGACTTCCTATCCCATTCTGCAGATAAGCCTCAGTTATTCACTTATCTTAAATCTTTGCTGGAGTACTGCCATACAGTTTTATGGATGTGAAGACTTCTGGAGCCTACTCCTGCTTTACAGAACTCTGCAGCATTTGCCCAGAGCCAGACCAGCCATTTCAATACATTTGCCTTTGGCGCCCATGGTTGATTTAGAATTTGAAGACCGATCTTGGCACTCCTTGAAAAACACTGTGTTCATGAACTGCACCTTACAGTATCAAGATGTCGGTGAAAACTCCCATCAGAAGATCCTGGTCTATAATTACATTGCTCTTAGCAAAGAGGCTTTCTACAACAGAGATGAGTTTTATCATCTCTATCTAGAAGCCTGAGCTTTAAAGGGACGGGTCCAAAACTAGGGAATGAAATTCCACACAAATTAAAGATCACAGAAAAGCTCACCAACATCATCAGCACAAGTTGCATTTCCTAGTCAGATGCTGCTTATTTGCTACCAGATTTGTCTCCAAACATCATAGTTGAGGAAGCTAGTATAACAGCTTACGGAAAAGCGAATATAATGCCCCAAACTCTAAAGACAGTTTGCAGCAGCTCTGAGGGCAGCAAGCCCCACGAGTCTGAGACGGAGTTTTCTTCACTTATGTCGCGCTCATTTCTAAAACACATTTAATAACACTGAAGTGTGTTCTTCCAACCACATTTGAAGTTTGTTGCACAGTTTCTCCCACGTACAACAGAGGTTAGTAGTTACCAAAATTACTTATAAAATAAGCAGTTAGAAAATACTATAGTTTATCTCAAAATTTTAAAATGTGCATATGGAGAGAAAGGGGAGAAAAAGAGAAAATAGGTGGTTATTATTTGACAGTTTGGGTTGAAATTGCTTTTCAAAGACTAGCCTCAAAAAGGTAGTGCAGCTCGCACATAAGATGAGCAAACTACATATAAAATTGAAGTAATTTTCACTAAACGCTTGGCAAAATGTTGTGAACTGGACAGAACATCTGTCAGCCAATATCACCTGATTGAACTTACTGAAAAACTCAGAGGAAAGAAAAGACAGGTAACGTATGTATTTCCTCACTAAAACATGGAAAAATACTTTTTACTATCATTTCCAGTGTTACATACTCATATTTGTCAAAGTGGATGAATAAATCCAAAAATAAATAATTATTTAAATAATCATGGGGGGGATATGAACAGTAACACATCTTTGTAACTACTCAAGTCACGCACATGAAACTATCTCTGGCCATAATTCACTTCCAGTAATATAAAGAAATAATAACTTCCAAATACTCATACATATATACATAACAAGACACACTGTAGCTCCTAACAACAATCTCAAAGAAAAGCTGATAGTACCATGGAAAACGTTCAATGTTATTAATGTATGATCATTTAAGAAAAATAATAAAAAGGTTCTATCAACCAGTTCACGTTTAAAGATATGATAAACCAGTAATCTTAATTCCATGATTTTCATCACAGTGGCACAGTTGTAAATATTCCAGTTACACTCCAATTAAAGTTTCACCCGGATATGCTAAAACAGAACAAAACATCTGGAGTCTGAAAAAAATGAAATCAAATCATCACTGGGCCCAGGACATCTGCCCTTTCCTCTTCCTCCAATTATTTCTTTGTAAGTCATACAAAACTAACTCCAAAAATACAACAAAACACCTGAGAAAGAAGGGGTGGAATTCCACGGAGACAAGTTGAATGTACTACTGAATTACTGAACGTACTACTAAATTTCACGTAAGGTAAACAGTTTGGCTTCACAGCAGTAATGACTAAGCTCACAGAAATACATGTTAACATAACACACATTCAAACATCAGGTCTAAGATGTCAGGAATCCACTTAAACAAAACATATTTTTAGTAGGAAATAGACTTCATTTGTTAGTTTCAATTGAAATGGCTCCATGTTGCTCTAAGATGAGAAGATTAAAATTAAGTGGGTACAACAAGTATCTTACATATCAAATAGATGACCAAAAAAAAAAAAAAAAATTACACAGTCATTGGCAACAATCTCCAAATGAACAATCCTCTGGTCTAAGCAACCTCGTGTCTAATTCTGGGCCCACAGGTAGTTGTATCCACTTACCTGTATTTACTAAAATGTTTTAAGTTAAACAAGTATGTAACTGCTTGTAAAACTGCACCCTAATATTTCTGAAAAATACTCCCCCTCCACCCAAAATGCCTTTCAAAACACTTTCAGGAATCTATCTCTCTAGTACCCATTTCACCTTCATAATTTGTTAAATAATAAAAAAAGATATCCTAGTCTAGCTACCTAATCTGTTTACCTTGGGAAAAGAATTTATAATAAAAGAGATATATGAGAGAACAACAAACACCTAAAGAACTCCCCACTGTGACAGAGAAACTCGTTCCACCTTTTTTGTGAACAGATGATAAATTCACGTTTTGGGAACATCTGCACAGCGTAACAACACAGATTTTGGATTTGCTGTATTTGATTTTTCATGTTAGTGTTATCAAAAAAGGAACTTTTATGAAAATAACTGATTAATACCATCCCCTGGGATACATACTTCCCTGAAAGAAAATTTCCTTTAGCATGTCTGACCAGGAGATCTGGTATCTACAGAAAGTGATCCTGTCACGGTTCCTGCACTCTAATGGTGAAAAAATATTTTTTTGCACAACCCTCCATCTGTTTTGTTACCAAAACAGGGCTCTGAATTGCTTAATATCAGGCCACAAGTAGGTAGCAAATTACATATAAAACTGACTGCAAGTGTCTATTCTCTCCGTAAAGCGTATTTGACATAATTTTGTAAGATTGTCTTTTAAGACAAACAATCAAGAGTACCAATTCCAGTTGTAACTCCAGTAAACTACTGTTGTATTCCTTCAAGTGAACCTCATGAGGTTCAGCAAGGCCAACTGCAGGGTCTGGTATGCGGGTTGGGGCAACCCCCGGTATCAATACAGGCTGGGGAAGGCACTGAGAGCAGCCCTGAGGAGAAGGACTTGGGGGTGTTGGCGGATGAGAAGCTCAATGTGAGCCAGCAATGTGCGCTAGCAGCTGAGAAAGCCAGCCGCATCCTGGGCTGCATCACAAGAAGCGTGGTCATCAGGTCGAGGGAGGTGATTCCGCCCCTCTACACTGCTCTCGTGAGACCCCGCCTGGAGTACTGCGTCCAGCTCTGCGGCCCCCAACATAAGAAGTACATCGACCTGTTGGAACATCTCCAGCAGAGGGCCACAAAGATGATCAGAGGGCTGGAGCAGCTCTGCCATGAGGACAGGCTGAGAGAGTTGGGGCTGTGCAGCCTGGAGAAGAGAAGGCTCCAGGGAGATCTTACAGCCCCTTCCAGGGGACCTACACAAAAGATAGGGACAAACTTTTTTGCAGGGCTGTTGCAACAGGACAAGGGGCAATGGTTTTAAACTGAAAAAGGGTAGATTTAAATTAGATAGTAGGAAGAAATTCTGTCTCACACCTCTGGGGTTGGTGAGACACTGGCACAGGTGGCCCAGGGAAGTTGTGGATGCCCCATCCCTGGAGGTGTTCAAGACCAGGCTGGATGGGGCTCTGAGCAACCTGATCTAGTGAAAGATGTGCCTGCTCATTGCAGAGGGTTTGGAGCAGATGATCTTCAAGGTCCCTTCCAACCCAAACTATTCTGTGATTCTGAAATACTTCTGTTACTAGTACTGAAAAAGACAGTCTACATCAATAATGAGTTATTTTCTTAATAATTTGTAAATGGTATCCATGATGACTCAGTATAACACTGCTGATGTAGGTGATGTTGTTGCACTGATGTAAAAATATGAAATCAGAAAACTGCATGACTGTAAATTCAAATTAGTCTTTGTATCATTTAATCCAGTCAGGTATCAAAGGAGGCTGCACTGGTATCAGTCTGCTTTGTGCCAGTATAACATAACGTACATATTAGAGATGGAGCAATAGTAACATGGCACTAAGAACAATTTCCAAATAAGTACTGGCAGCTAAGACCTCAAATTAGTCATTTTGGCATTTCACATGCTGATGGATTCCACTATTTTCAGAAGAAAATATGAGCCAGTATTCATCTTTAAAACAAGCTTGTTTACACACAATGCTGCTGTTTCCCAAAACAGAGGGGAGGAAACAACAGATTAAAGCAACAGACTACAATACCAAAAAAAAAAAAAAAAAAAAAACCCTTACTTTACTAGAATTCAAACTTAGACAAGTACTAATAGAAATTAGCCATTTACAAGTTTCTTTAAAAAACCAAACCTTTCCAGTTCCTACAGCTTCCTCTGTACATAGGCTAGTAAGGCGGCATGCTATTGCCCTGTTACTTTCTTACATAGGTCTGAATGTGATAGAAGTAAAGCAAATTGGAATAAAAGAGTCACCTAAGTTCTGCTAAGTTTCTGTCACCTTGGCTAACTTTCAGAAAAGTAGCTTTGGGAGGAAATATCTTTAAACACTTTTTTCTAGGGCTTCAACTATTACGTAACAGCTAAAAAGCAGACTCTAGCTGAAGTGGCGAACTTCTCTGCAATTTTCAAAGTAGCTACACTTATTTGCACAGCAGTACATGGAGCTTTGTTCCTGTCCCCACACTCCCTTCGAACTTTTATTACCAACATTGTAGCAGGACACACAGATGATAGCCTACATTAAAAAAAAAAAAGTAGGCTGTGTATTTTAATTAATAAACAAACCATTCATTTGAAACCTCGTTCTTTGAGGAAAGGAGGTACACTGTGGATTTTTGTGTTTGTTTTGGACAGGTTTAGGGTTGTGGGTTTGTTTTTATTTCTTAAATGTGATAGTGGTAGTTACCATTGTGTTCTGCAAATCTGCCAGGATTAACTGGGAAAATTATTCAGATTACTTTTAATCCAGATTAGTTACTCAAGTCAATTCACAACACACCAGCACAAACATTTGTGCCACCATCAAGGTGGTGCCCCATGGAAGCAGGTGGAGCTACTTCTTTAACTGATAGTGAAACTATTTGTGGAACTCTGTTAGCCATTTGTTTTTAAATGGATCCATATAATTAGCACGTTTTAAAGTTTCTGATATCACTCAGGCTCAGTTTCTCATACTGAAAAATTTCTATTTTCTTCAAATTTCTGAACACTTATTTTTCTAATATTAAAAGCTGCTTAGTATCTCCCTCCAACAGTGTACAATTTTATCAGTTAATTTACAAACTCTTGGAAGAGAAATATATTTGTGTTAAATATATAAAAACTTGATGGTAACTATCTTTAATGACTGAAGCTCTTAAATAAATACAAAAATATAAACACTTTTTCTTAAAAACAAATATATCAAAATCTAACTACTAGAGAATAACCCAAAAAAACTTATTTCAATTATCAAGACCATCACATCTATTCCTCCTCTAAATGTGCTACTAGTAAGGCAGAAAAGCCAAGCTGGCTCCATTAATAATAATTTTTGCACATATATACGGCTGAGAATCCACATCTGTCCTCTGCTGTGCCCACCTTTTTAAAAATAAAAGGGTCACCTTCTTTGTTGTAGCTTCCTTCCTTCAAAGCATTTCAGACTACCTGAAAACACCTAGGCTAGTCTTAATTACTACTGTATTTACCTCCACATCATAGAGCAGAGTTGTCTGACCCAAGGACCATACTCGCATATTTAGTAAGCTCAGGTCTGCAAAATCTCATCTCCTTCTGCTTCTAGAAGTCATTCAGAAACAAATACTGCATCCTACAGCATTTTAAGGCTTCCCTAATCCCCTGACTACTCATGGATCTTAAACGGATGACGACACAGCTTATCTGAAAAGACAGAAACATATTCTAAAGGTCTTTGTCTACAGCTGATAGAGATCTTCACAAAGAAACCCACATCCTCAGGAACTTTGGTCTCAACCTGACAATTAGGTATCTTGTATCTTCAGAATTGTAGGACTATTTCACAGTCTTTTCAAGATAAAGCTATTACAAGGAAAGACTCCCAGGTACTGTAAAACTTAAACCAGGTAAAAAAATTTTCCTCCAGTAGATAATAGCTTTGCACGGTAGTGGTGTTATCTTCGTATGTTTGGGCAACTAAATGTTGCCTTGATCACCATGTCATTTAACAGAAGACATGTATGCCGGTCTTGAATGAGACAGTTAAGTGACAATTCTATCAGAATTTGTTTACATACTGGTAATAAAAATATCAGATGAGATTATGGTAGCTAAAACAAATTTTAAAATGGAAGAATATTTTTCAGTTTATTTAGCTTGTGTTTATTCCAACATGATCGGTTTCCCCTTTCTGGGCAAATTTGTCTTTGGAATACAAAGAAAAAAAAAACATGATTGTGAAACAAAAATATGGCAAGAAACTCAGGGCTAAGTGAGTATCCCAAGTTACTCAGGAAAACAAAACAGATTTCAAGTTCATCTTGGTTCTATAAGTGGAAAACAGTTTTCCCATAGATAATAACTTGACGTTTCCTTAAATTTCCTTAAGCTTTGGCAACAAGTGATTCTGATAGGCAATACTATCTCGCCTTTCCATTAGCCCTGAGCAGATCAATTCCCACAAGAGCCACCTGAATCAGTTGCTTCCTTGAGGAATCAAATCTTTCACATTTGAAGGAAAAATGCCTGTGCATCAATATCACTAGGGTCAGAAGAGGTGTGTATGCACTTGGATAAGTGTTGTGGGGGAAAAGAAAATTTACATGTCTCCTGTAAAAATATCGCAGCACACATCCTGTATGTACAGACACAAGAACAGAGCACAGACCCATGAGCTAACTAGAAGGACAGCCACACCAAGGTGGCACTACCTTACAGCAAGCACAAACTATTACTAGCTGCCTACTAAAGCAGCATTTAAATCTGGGAAAACAAATTCCTTATATCAACAAAAAACAGTTTGTCAGCTCTGCTGTACATCAGTTAGGTAAGAACATGACCCTAATGTTTCAGGCCATTCCTGACAAAGTTGTGTCCCTAACCGACCCAGGTTTCTTGTTGTTCTGACTACCCTTCACGGCAAATCTGGATACAACTAGCCATACACACCTCACTCTCCAAGGGAGTTCAAACATACACAAAAACTGATTATGGAATAGGGATATGCCCATTTACTCACAGACCAGCATTTTCAGAAAGTGAACATAGGAATAAGACCAGATAATTGGAGATGCATTATTTAAATTAAAAGACCTCCTACTTCACTACCTCTTGTTCTACTGAAAGAATGGTAATACTGAATTTCACCACAGTATTTATTAGCCTGTTCTGTTACACTGTGTCTAATCTAATAATTAAGTCAAAACCAGCAGAATAATCAGCAATTTATGCTTAAAATGAACCTTGACAGTGCTTGGGGTGAATGATGGCTTCCAAGACCACGTCTGTAGCAGCAAGTGAAACAACAGCAGCACCTGAGCCCCCATGCAAACCCTCTGTTCCTCAGCACGCTTTTGGACAACCTCAGGCAAAGAACTTCCACACTAGCAACAAGGCAAGACCATGCCAGCTAGAGCACACCAGGACCCTGACACTGTCTGGTTTACAGTTAGATACAGACTTAGACGACAGTGATATTTTACTTTCATGACTATTTGCATGCTATCAAACACACCAGACCAAGATGTTGTGATCCTCTCACTATCTGTATGTACTTTCAGCATCACTGACGCTACAATATTACAGTATCGAACATGTTTGTTTGTTTCTTCCCTCCCTGACTTCTTTTCCGTTTCTGAGGAAAACTAACCCAATAGTGATAAGATTTCATACATGAGAAAATACATCAAGACATGATGTGTAAAAACAATACCACTTCCATAATTCAGAAAATTACTTGGTGTATAAAACCCAGAAAGGACTCTGATCACATGATAGCCTCTTCTGATATTTATGCTTTATAAATGAAGCTTAAAATAAAAATGTTATTAAAAAGTTTAACTTGGAATAAAATACATATAAGACTGTTCTTCAATCCTGCTTTCTACATGCTACAAAAAGTTGAAACAAGTTACACATTATGCCCTTCCTCTACCCCCGCCATTCAGCATCCATTTGATGTAACATGTTGATAAACAGAAATAACGTTATTGCTTGGTTTTGATTTAATAAAAAGTACTGGACGTCACCAATTTCCACTTAAGTCTGAAATACACACTGTGCATTTTCCCTCATAAATTTACAGTGTGATTTCAAAAAATGAATACTGTATTACCAAACACACTTTCAGCAACACAGTCTAACTGAAACACACCATACTGTATAGAAAACTCAAAATTAACTCTACAGTTAGGCTCAACGTTGTCTCTAGCGTTCTGATTCAGTCAACTAATCAGAACTGCAATAGCGTAATATAAAATAAATCCAGGAGTTTTTTTAATAATCAACACTCATACTTTACACAATTGGTTTCAAAGTTACATTTTCCATTTTTAATATGCTAAATTTTGGCAAAAATGTTTTGACAGGCTGAGAAGGGACAGTTGGGATTTCTGGCACTTGAGAAACACTGAAGGGGACGTGTGGGAAAGAATACTTCTGAAAAAATTAAGAGCACTGAAATACTTTATTTTGACACTTAAATTGCCTTTCTTCAGAGGCTGCCAACCATTAAAACAGATGAAGTGATTCACACCTCATAGTGCTACCGTTTCACGCTTCTACACTTATGAACAATTCTTCATCATACTGTCCACATTTAGAGGTTTTCTTCATAAACCTAACCATTAGAAATTATTTTCAAAATAGAGAACTAGCTAGTTGTCTACAATTAAAAGGATTTGCCAGCAGAGCGTTTTTCAGGAGATGCAGCTTGTATTAGTGTATTTATTATTTCTTATATATTTATCTTCTAATTCAAGCTTGAAGTATACCTGAAACAAACAAACACTACACACATACAAAACAGTGTTTCTGCTACCTTATTTGCTGCTACACTCAGGTTTTCCCACCAGAATTTTGACAACCAGAGTTCTGCTGCTCCCTAACCTTACTGGCATAAACACCACCATTTCCTGAGTTAAGACAAGCCTTTCAGTTCTGGGGAGGTGAACAGCGGGGAAACCCATAGGGATGGGGATTAAGGAAAATTACTTCAAAGAAAAAAAAAAGATAAAAAAAGTGCATTTCACATAACTGAAGTAATTTGTTCACAGTAATAATGAACAGTAAACTTGACAGCAATTAAAAAAAAACAGGGCTTTAGCAAACTTTACAATTTAGTAATAGGAATACTTTTTTTATCTTGAAAATGCAGTTATTTTTAGCTTTCCCTATCAGATCTATAGCTTAGTTCAGGTGCTTATAGTATCAGCATGGATGCAATTCTTAAGTTTAACAAAATTGCTGATCACTTTGTACCCACAGAGAAAAAATTAAACATAGAATAATGTTTAAATTAATAGCAGTAGCTGCAATACAATAGTAAGCTGTCAGTGCCTCCTTGCCACATGAGTAACTCAAGTAATTGTTTTCAGTCACTTTTCATATGAAAGAATAAAATTAAAAATAGCGGGGAGGGATACTTCACAACCCAGGCTTATACATCCTAAAGAGGTCATGAAACAGAATAGGCCAAGAATTAAAATTTATGGCTTAAAGCCTAAGTGGGCTGACTTTTACTGTTGGACGAAGAGGTCCTGAAATGATCATGGAAACAGATCATGTGTGCATACAGCTGGCATTAGAAAGGTTTTCGTTATTCACTAAACCAACAGCTTCCAACACAGTATTATTTACTGCTCTTCTCCACTTTCTTGCACTATTAGAGGGAATCATTCTATTCCTAAGGCAAGAGACTTCATGGTTACTCCATCACAGAAGTTTAAAAAAATCTACAAAAAAAGCAATCAGAAGTCAAGCATGGTTATAAAATTGTGTAAGATGGGGCAGAAACAATATTAAGCAACCCCGTAACATCTTATACCTACTTACTGCACCTTGTTCCAAATGACTTTGGCTGCACATATTACAAGTCCACCACAGCATACACTGCCCTGTATACCGGAAAGTGCTAAAAGTCACTTACAAATAAAAACCTGTGCCCCACACATGTAACAAACGATAAGACTTGTCTCCCTAATCTTGCACTCAACATAATCAGCGCGAAACTGAAAATGGAGACCAGAACAAACCAGTTTCAGAAACCACAGGGAAAACCAGTTTAAAACTAGTTTCCGTATGAAATAGAACATTTTCATAGCATAGGCAAGCCAAATGATTGTATACCCCTCAACCAAAATCTGTGCTATTATAGTTTTTAGAGCATAATCTCTTTGAAGATATGTACATACACGCTACGGTGAATTTATCAATGCAACACTCTTCCTTTTGAGCAAAAGAAAAATACAGAGGATCAACTTGTAGAGCAGCAAACACAAGTAGACTAAGTTTTCCAAATTCACAACTCATTCAATAAAAAGTAATTTCCAATAAGCACCCAAAGGTATTTCTCTGTCTATACCATACTAGGGTAGATCTACACTGTTGAGAGAGCAATGTTTGATACTTAGTCAACAATTAAGCTACAGACTTTGGACAACTACACATAACAGCAATGACAGACATGGACAAAGAACAATGATGCATTACAGGCTTTAAATAGTAATCAAGATTTTAGTTAAACTTTAAATAACATTCAGAAGAAAGCATTTTTTTCCTTCTAGTTTCTTATTTATTTGGCAACAGTAACAGTGAACATTATTTGTTTTGAGATTATTTAAAAAAAATTAAAAAATAATATTTGATAAAGATAAGCTTTTCTTCTTTTATTGTGGTTCAAATGTTCTTTCATGTCTGAATGTGACCTCCTCTTCATTTTCTTCTGAAGAAAAGTATAAAAAAATTCTTGTGTTTGGATGAGTCACCCAAACTTTATCCTGCTTTATGAAGGATCCTGTTATTCTGTATGTTAAATATAGACTAATGAAATCAGTACCCATGATTTAGGACAGTCAAGAGGCAATAAAGCAACCATTCAGTTACCTGAATCTTCGAGGTTCAGAATTAAACACTTTGACATAGTTTCCTAACAATCACCTTTTTTATATCACATAAGTTCATTATAAATATTAAATTCTTCTCCAAAACTGTGGGGGTTTGGTTTTGGTTGTTTTTTTTTTGTTT
>VXBH01009437.1:63579-167459 GCA_013400035.1 Rynchops niger
CCTCCCACGGCTCCGCACCGCGGAGACGGCCTCCCCTACCCACAAGGCCTCGCTGCGAGCGGCAGCGCATAGCTCAGCGCTCACTCACCGCCTAACTATAACCCTGAGCTCAGCGCCGCGCCGCACCGAGGGGAGGCCCGGGGCCGGGGCTGCCCCGCCGCCTTCAGAGCCCGCACGCAGCCCGTCCGCAGCACCCAAGGTGATGCCCCCCGCTTTGCCGGGCCCCCTGTAGAGGCCAGAGAGAGAAAGGGCCGTGTGAATTTTGGCCGAGACTCCATCCTGCCTGCGTTGTGTGAAGCACGCAAAAACAAAATATAAAAAAAAAAAAATACACATTTGGGAAAGTGGGTGAGCAGCGTTTTGGGTAGAGCAGCAGTGCTGAGGGCACATAGGAGAGGGAGGACAGAGAGCTTGACGGTGAGGAGCTGTGCCAGGGAACACGCAGAATTCCCTCGTTCACCCTGAGGAAGATGAACATCCACAGGCTGTGGCGGATGGAACAGCAGGCATTTCCTGGGAGGCATGGTGCTGTGTTGGACCCAGGCGAGAGCAGGCCGTGGCAGGGAGGGAGAGGGCCACCGGCACCTGCAGGAACGGAGGAGGCAAGCTGGATGGCGGGGACGCTCCAAGGAGTGACGTGGTGAGGTTGTGGCCAAACTGTGTGGTTCCAGCAGCTTGGAGATGTGGCCACCGTCACTGGGCAGGGCGCCAGAGCCCTGGAGGTGCCATCTGCAGTGGTGGAGGGAGCTTAGGGAGGAAAGGTTAACAGTTTTATTGCGTTGACTTTCAGCTGATAGCTGGATGTCAGTGAGCTGATGTCAGAAAAAATGGGCCAATATATTTAACTTGAAAAGAAAAGGAGAGGGAGTCAAAGAGAAGTAAATACATGAGTCACTGGGATGGTTTTGAGTGAGATCACCCTGTGTGATGTTCTGAGTCAGGGCCCTGGCGCTGAGCAGCCCCCAGCTCGAGGGAAGGCCGGGTCTGAGTATCAACCCAAACCCCATCACTGGGTTCTGGTTTACAGTCTGCTGAATCAAAATCCCCAAACCTGACAGAAACCCATACGCATGTGAATGTTGTGAGAAGTCAACTCAGGCATCATGGCTCGTGCTTCTGTCACTGAACCACATTTGTGAGTTTTCTGAAGGAATTTGTGGAAATCTGTGAGGGAGAGGCACTGTTTATTTATATCATAGGACTACTTCATCCCCAAAACAGACTAAGATCCGCTTACTGCCACACCAACAAAAACGTCATATAATTTGCTCTAACAGTTTACTTTGCGACAAATAAGTAGGTGTAACAACTAGTAGGGTTCTTACTAGGATTAGGACATGGGTACTAGTAGGATGATGAAGTTACACAGCCTAGCACATCAACCATTAAAAGCTCTAAATTACCTAAAAGAAACGTGGTTTCTTCACATGCAGCCTACTCATAGGCTGATTTCTTCTAAGCAGCATGGCAGAAATGTTTTAGTTTTTTTTTCAGAAGGGATTTAAAATAGGTTTGGACGAAAGACTACACGTGAGGGATGTGTCTCCGGTGATCAATAAGGAGCCCGTGCTGGGTTTTGCTCATGTCCACAGGCATCTCTGGGGTGATTTCAATGAGCTTTGTGTCGAGCACCAGGTGCTGCGAAAATTTCCGCTCTCTTCTCAGTTTCCCCTTGGCTATAGGCAAGCTGCTTCTCTTTTCCTCATTTTTCTTATCTATAAAATAAGCTTTGTAAAAACTGTTCTTTACTTTATCTAGCTTGTATCATTTAGTGACTTTGTTCACCGTGCTATTTAAACGACCGTAACAAAGAAATTCTTAAATAAGCATGACAGCCATTTTTGCATACCAAAAAAAAGTGTGATTGTGACTTCAAAAGCGAGTGTGTAGAAAGAGTACCCTCTTGAAATTCTTGCCCAATAGATCTGTTCCTCCAGCCTTCGGGACATATCTGTTTACTGACGAAACAAGTTTTACTTTGTTACAGGGACAAATTGATACCGGCAGAGTCAGCTGAATTCCTTTGTGCAACACAAATCCTCAACAAAATCATCAGTTAAGGTCTAACAGCAGAAGCTTTATTGCTGGTTATAAGTGATTACGTGGCAAAAAGAGTACCCGGAAAGTCAGATGCTGCCCTCAGGATTTGCAAAAACACTGGTTTAACATGCGATTTGAGCATATTTGATATGGATGTCCTAAAGGAAGAATAGCACCAACCTTCTGCGGTCTTTTTACAGTTCTACCTTTTCTGCCTGTAGTGGCATATATCTCTTAGGATACCACCTGTCCCTAACAATGACCATCTAAGGAAGAACTGGTTTTACTTGGTCCGTGTGTGGTAGTTTTGAAGTCCGTTTCAGTGAATTGTCAAATGTTATTTACCATGTTGTGTAAGGCAAAGTCCAAACCTTCCAGCCTGCGTGCTGCAGCTTTAAGCCTGTGAGTCCACAGATGGATCCTTCACCTCTCTTTCTACTCCCTGAGATGCCATTTAACTCTTTAGGTGTCTATGGCCCAAATATGTCTCAGGTGTCCTGAGGCACTTGGGAATTTGCTGTCGACCATTTTCAGAACTGGTTGCTTTTTTACAACTGGATTAGTGAGAAATTGGTAAACCAGGCTTATTGGTTAAAAGTCACCAGCTTCTGGCCGTTCCTTTATGGTACTTCCATAGGGATCTAGCCTTCTCAGGAAGAAGAGGAATTTGTCTCTGGACTTCAGGCACACTTTACTAGCTATTGCAAAAGATGAAAAAGGAGACAAGCTATCCATCTGTGCATCTGTTTTAGGAGAAAAGGCTGCTATGTTTTTAGCACTTGCCGCTGGCTAATTAAAGCTTTTGCAAATCCTCTTCTTCGGCTCCCACTCTCTGGATGTATTGTATAGAGAGCACAAGAGCATTGTAGATGGGGGAGTTGTTTCTGGTAATTGGTAGGGTCTCTAAATTTTAAGTGTAGTGTTTCATGTGGGTCTGGTCCATTTTTTGTGCTTTGCATATGGTAAAACTTGCATAGAAAAGTTAAGTGAGTTGTCGATGACCTCATGGTCTGTCTCTGCCTAGAGACGTGAATTGACTCTCATCCTGAATGACAAGCAAATTGTGACGGCAGAGTAGGAAGGACAAAAAAGCCAAATAGTCCAAGCAAATACACAGTCTTTGAAAGCTGCCAAAATTAAGCCTTCTCAAACTGCTACAGGCAAAGGTGCATAACTATCGTCCCTCCCCACTGGGGCGTCCAGGACACCACGATGACGGTTTGGACGTCACAGTCAATCGTTGTTGTGATGGAAATAGGACAAGCGGTTGTTTTTTTAGGTAATGAGGTCTTGAGACTTTGGAGGTTGTAGCTAAAGATTATCATTCTACCTTCATAAAGTAATTTACACTTACTTAACTAGCATAAGGGTTTCTTTATTTTTAGCTTCATAAATATGAAATACGGACAGAAAGAAATGTAAGCGTATTGTGTTGGTTTTGTTTGTTTTTTTTTTTTTTTTAATTTTCCTTTCTTATATGCTAGTGTTTAATCAGTCTAAGGGTTAATAAATTATTTTTCTGGATTAAAATAAACCCCTTTTTTCTTCACTTTAGGTTAATGAAAACAGACGGGAAGAAAGATAGATGACTTCTGTATCTGGGAGATTTATAAGCACATGTTTTAAAGGAGTTTAAAAGTCAGCCACAGTTGTCGTCATTGTTGATTTTCTGATTCCAGTGTTGTCTCGGTGCAAATACTATAGTTATGTAAAGTCCACAAAAACACATTTTTTAACATTCTTTCGTTTAATTCATGGTACAGCATCTGTTGCATTGCAACTAGCGGCTTTAAATACAAGCAGGTTTTCAAACCCCATGTATTTCCAAACCAGCCCTCAGTAAGAATGACACTACCACATCAATCACTAGCACAGGCCAGCTATAAAATTACAAAACCACTCAGCCATCTGTATACTTAAATGCAAACCAAAGTAATCAAGCAAATGTTAAAGAAAATATCTTCATATAGTGAACTTTGTCGGTAAAGGCCTACATCTACTGTTTCTACTTGGGAAGGAATATATTTTTGTCTATGACAGGTATGCCAAGTGTCATTGCTTCCCACTCTTTCAAACAGCACATCCTGCTATATAGCTGATAAATGCAGAATCATAGAATGGTTTGGGTCGGAAGGGACCTTAAAGTTCATCTAGTTGCAACCCTCCTGACACGGGCAGGGACACCTCCCACTAGACCAGGCTGCTCCAAGCCCCTGCTGCTGGCTGTGCTGTGTTGAGTTCAGTATGTTGAACACAAATACCAGAGGATCAAGAAAAGGGGGTGTGAAACAAAAGTGGCTGCATAATGCCTGGGTGTGTCCTGATAATGCAGGACTTGGTCTCTGCCTGTCTTTCTTTTAATTGGTTTCATAATTCTCCCCAGCTAACTAACATTCCTTTTGTTAAGAAGGTAGTTTCGTCGTTTCTTGGATGCATCAGGAAGACAGAAGTGAAACTGTGAATCTAGGTTAATTGAAATGCTTACGTGATGTTGATGTGCCAGATTCTCTGCTGTAAATCTCAGGAGGAATCTGGCAGTGAGCGTAGCTTGGAGAGTAAGGACAAAGTGACCTCAAGTTTTCCTTTGCTGCTTTCTACATTTAGGCTAAGTTTGGGGCTGTACGGCCCATAGGTGTAAGTCACAGCGGTTCAAGGGGCTGCTCTGATTTATGAAATCCTCCCCATCGTGCTGTCGGTACACTGCTTATACCTCACAGTACCCTGGAGCAGAGCAGCGTGTCTACCACTCTTATTTCTGCTGTGAGCATTATCTCCAGCACTTCCTTTGCATGACATGGGGTAAAGGTTGCAAAATTGGAAGTATGCAGGGTACAAAGCTACTGGTCCCTCAGACGTGCTGGCCATAGCTTCTCAAAGCTCTTTCCGCCTCCTTGTAATTCTGACAAAGGGATTAAGGATTCATTCAGTCCCGTCACTTGCGTGCCTGTAATACTTATCTCTTCCAGTAAACACGTACCCATACGAACAAAAGCATTTCTGATAGTTTATTCTGGATTTAAGATAAAATGTTTAAATACCTTCTTCCCCAAATGTAACCCAAAGAATCGGGCAATTAGGCTTCTTATAGAGAAACTGAGGAGAATCAGACATTTTAGGAGGGCCCAGCTGCATCCTGAACAGGAGTTGTTCTAAGAAGTGTGCCCAAAATCCTGTGTTTTCCCAGATGATACATAATCTGAACCAGCATGTCCATCCTGATCCGATATGGAATTCTTCAGTAGAGTGAGAACCCACGTATGAATTCTCTTTTCTCTGTCCTGTGCCAATTCATGCTGCATATTCCGCCTCCAAATAAAGTTCCTAGCCACTGTCTTGCAGGTTTGTGTGTGGTTTTGCCTCTATAAAGATGCATTCTGCTGAAGCAGTTTTTATGCAGTAAAAATGCATAAAGTAAAAATAAGAAGCTAAAGAGGCCCAGGAAGAAAATGCTCTCTAGCTTACTGATGAGGATGGAGAGAAAGGTAGATAGCAAACTTAGCGACCTTCACAGGCTATTGAAAAGAATATCTTTGGATTGCAATCTTGGATTTTGGTATAAGAACCATAGTAGGCACCTAATAAATCCTTCTTTTGATCTGGCCTTTAGCCATGAGTATGCAGGAACTGGCTTGTAAAGTGACAGTAAAACCCTGGGCAGTGAACACTCCCTGCAATTAGGGGGAAATGCCAGTAGAAGATGACTTGTCTCGAACAAGCTAAATAAAGATGATTATTGCTGTACTTCTGTGTGCATCTCTCAATACCCACATTATGTGTCTCCATATTAGCACTGTCATTCCTACGATCTGCTTTTCATCAAGACTTAGCTACTGTTAATTGTGTCAAAAACAAGCCAGTCTAGCTGATACTGGGCTGTAAACATCTGCGGTTGCTGTGCCTGCTCTTGGGGAACTTGCAGGGGCTGTAAAATAGGAATAAGAACAATTGTGAGTGCACTAGTGAAGTCATAGCTTTGCAGATAAGGATTTACGCTCTTGGAGAGGTTACATCATTTTGTATTTAAACAACATCAGAGTTGAGCAGCAAAGTAAACGCTCAGCACAGAGAACATATCTGGGAACACTATATTTTTTTCTTCCTGATTGGAAAAAATACGATTTTCCTGTTTCTCCTCATGTTGTCCAACAAGAAGGACACTCCTGTTTAACAGCTGTTATTACACTTGATGCTCAAATAGCAAATGGGACAATGGTGTGAAGAGGCTTGCATAGAGGTGATCTCAGTTTTGCCCCAGTCCAAATGAATACTTCGTCTAGGCCTTGGTGATGGGTGATGATGTTAAAACAAAACACTACGTGGGTAAGCAGAATTAAAGTATGAAAATGAAAATTGTCATAAAAGTGGCAGTTACAACCAAATCGGCAGAAAAGCTTTGAAGATTTTAATAAATTCAGTGTCAGATAAGCATCAGAATTCTGGAATTACTAAAACTGCATCTCAATTCCAGTTACAAGTGATTTTCAAATAAATTACTATTGCCAGCATGATGCCATATGATTGAAAATAGCGCGTATAGATCTGTATCTTAAAAGGAGACAAATATGACAGTTTTAAATCTCCTTCTGTGACCTCAGTAGCATACAAAGTTTAAAAGCACATTTCTAGCAAATAACAAAGATACGGAAGAAACCAGGAAACAGCTTAATTGTACATCATGCTGGACTAATCACAGCTATAAAATAATGGCAAAAAAAAAGTGTGCAGCTAATCTCATTTACCTTGTCTTCAGTAAATAATTTGATACGGTAAGGCTGGAGTTAATGGGAATTATTAAGGGAACTTTTCATGTACATTCTTTGTAGGAGATCCATCTATAAAACATTCTGGAGAGTAACATACTGTTCCTAAACTACAAAGAACTGACTATAGATAGGACAGCAATGCCTTATGGGATGAAATAAGGAGGGTATTAGTTGAATCATTGGAGATCTGGATTGGTAGGAATTACAAGGACCAGGCTTGGTCCTTCTTGTTTAACTTTTTGAAGTTAGAACCTTTTTGTTTACCTGCATGAAACCAAGGAGTGTGCCAGCGATGCTCGCTGTTTGCACGGAGTCAGAAGACAACATCAATAGAGGGTAGAGGGTTGGGATATTGCTTGGAAGATCTGGATCATCTCAATGGCAGGAATGATAGAAATAGGATATAATTGAATGGCACAGTCTATAGAGGGATGTGCCCTTGGGAACTAAAGAAATTCTGGTATAATGTGGGAACTTGTCATTTGGAAAGAGCTGAGGAGAAATACTTCAGGTTTCCATTAACTGATGGAAATGTGCAAATAAAAAAAAGGGTAAATGGTATTAAAATTTAACAAAGATACTCAAGTGAGATAGGGTAAGGGCAAGAGCAAGTAAAAACACTGCTGGAACATAAAAGAGTTCTATTTATCTGTACTGAAGGAGAGGAACTAAAATTGGGAATCAGGCAGAGATAAAGGAACAAGGCAGCCTGTTTTATGTGAGGTGACTCGAATAACTCAGTTTGGTAAATCCAGTGGAGGGATGACTGAGAATACGGTGGCTTCTGTAGGTACATCAAAGAAGTTAAGACCAAAGAGACCAAGAGCTCTGTACGTTACAGAACAGTGCTGGCAGAAGAACGTGTCATGTAAACTGGCCACAAATAGACTTGGATGGGAATTAAGACAATTTCTAGCTATAAATGATGGGGGTTTGGTACAACCTTCATCTGCGTAAAGGC
Source organism: Rynchops niger (assembly GCA_013400035.1). Taxonomy (NCBI): domain Eukaryota; kingdom Metazoa; phylum Chordata; class Aves; order Charadriiformes; family Laridae; genus Rynchops; species Rynchops niger. The sequence goes on from VXBH01009437.1 coordinate 71,344, forward strand.
AGCAAGAAAATAACCACCTGCAGCCTCGTCAGTGCATTTCGAAAGGGTTGTACCATGTGGTGATGGGCATCATAGGGACTGGAGTTGGGAGCCCTCAGCGTTGTTTTCAGTTCTTTGTGGCTACAGAGATAGTAGTTTGTAAGAAGCGTAGCGCAGCCTGTATGAAAGTGAAACCAAGCTATTTCTTGACCAGTTAAAGATTTTGTGGAGGTTGCGTTTTTGTTCAAACCCCACAGTGAATATAATAAAAACCAGACCAGTTTGGACCTAACCAAACTGACTGTTTTTCCTTGCTGAAAGAAGATAACCTGGAGGTTTTTCTTTGCGTGGACCATTAAATGTTCTCTTTGACCCAATGTAGAATATTTGCTCTGGATGTTTGAAAGAAGAGAGGCGGTCTGGGTTTTTTATCTCATAGCGTCGAGATGCTTTGGATAAGGAAATCCTACTTTTGTCTAAGGGAATTTGAAGTAGAGTTCTACTTCTTAGGAAGCTCTCAAAGGACTGGGGATCCCTGAAGTGGGAGAAAGGGGAAATTCTTCCTGGCGTTGAAGCTGTTGCCCTGCACAGAGGCACCGAGTTCGCTGGGTCAGCGAGGAGGAGCATGAGAATCATGGCTTCCCGCCCTGGGAACCAGTGCGCTCCCTTGGGAGGTGTGTCCCCATCCCTCTCCATCTGGACAAAATCAAAGCGGTAGCAGGAAGGACTGAGCCTGCCTCAAAACAGCCTCTGCTAAGGGGTCTCTGCTACCTAAGTAAATGCTCTGATCGTTGAGCTGTTGGGTAACTGGGGACTTTCCTCCAACAGAGTTTATCCCCTCCTTTGTTTTTTTTCCAGCCAAAACTATTCAGCAAATCTGAAGCAAATAGTTTAGACATGACTGAAACCACATTTTCCGGGGAATTAACTATGAAAATAAATAAATAAATCATCCAACTCTAACTATTGCCACTTTTAAAATCTATACTGCTTCGTTTCCATGTAAATCAAAGCCTTTTTATCTTTTTTTAAGTATAAGAGTTTGACCCATCTACCCAGACAGGGTAATAAATTAGGGCTCATTAATTATGATATTCTGGGGCACAAGAGGCCCTATTATAGCCCTTACAACTAATGCTTATTTCTTCAGCTTACCCATTTTTTCCTCTCTTTCCATCCCCTTTCATCCGTTCAGTCCCAACTGTCGGTCCCTTTAGGAGGGGGGACTCTTCACTACTAAATTTACACTCTTTTCTAGTCACTGAGCATACTGCTAACTTGTTGATTGTTTAAATAGATTATGTCATGCCACAAGGTACAAGCAAAATCATAGGAAACAAAAAAAAAAAGACATTTCTAGCTGGAGTTGATGAAAGTGTAGGAAATGTTACAGTAAAACAGAAGCCCAGCTCCAAATGGATGTGACGCTGCCTGCTGAGTGGCAGCATAAAGAGAGATTTCACTTCAGAAAAGAACAAAATTTGTGTTTTTCAGAATTTTCCGAGCAGCTGTCCAAGATTTTCCCCACGACAGGTATTGCAGGCAGGCAGGCAGCTGCAGAGCTGGCACTGCCACAGCGTAGACCCCCTGATCTTCCAAGACCTGGAAGCCCTTGAAATTGGGCCATCAAAAAGACTTGAGTCGATCATGTCTAATGTGCTGGAAGGAAAGCAGCAGCTAGGGATTTGGCAGGGGTTGGGGGGGAAGCCGTTTGCTTTCCACCAAATTGGAATTTTACCGCAGCAAATTGTTCAACCAGCAGATTTCTGATCAGCTCGCTTGGACCTTGTGGCACACCGGCGTTGCATCGCATCTTTCCACATCAGTAGTTTCCAAACACTTTCCCTAGTCTATGGTATATTCTTTCCAGCATTTTCAATTACTGTGTGATGCTGAGTGTAGTTTGCAGCTGGCCAGAAATGTGAAGTGGTGGTTTGGCGACGCAGCAGCCGGTGGAAGGATGGTTGCAGACATCCCTCTAGTGGCCCCACAGCCTCTGGGAAGCCAGTGAGCAGCTCTGGCTGTCCCCAGGCTCACTGTGGATGCCGGCGTGTCGATATAGTTGGGTCTTTGCACCCTGTGCACTTCAGTCAGCATGGGGCTTGGGACCGGTCCATCATAACTGGATGAGGAATAGTGGGTCATTTCTCCCTCTTTTCCCTTTCATCGAGGTTGCCCTTGAAGCTCTGCACCAGTTCAGGCTGTTTTGAGTGTTCATTCCATGCGAGCCACAATGCTGGAACAACATACCCATCTCAGTTCCTCTCTGGCCACTGTAAAAAAGATGTGCTGGGAGATGAAAAAGGGGTGGGGAAAGGGTTAATCTGATCTCTAAGCTTTTTTAAATGTCAGATTATTTAACAGAGAGAGGGAATAATTTTGTCATCATTGAAAAAAATGCAAGTTATACCGAAGATTAATCAGATGTTTCAGATTTTCCTGTCTCACAATACAAGACTGATAGGATACCGAAAGAAAAAAAAGCCACTGTATGTCAACAAACATAAGGAACATTTATTTGTACCTTCGTACACTTTGGCTTCTAAATTGAAATTGTCAACAAGCTGCTAATTTTGATTATGTGTTTGGAACATTGAATTTATTTTGCCATTTAATTTCTTAAGGGACACGCAGTAAAGACTGAGAGCATCAATAAGCCCTGGGGCAGCATCTTTCAAGACAGCAGAGAGCTTTCCGGCGCTGTCTTCAGAGAGGACACTCTCTTGGGGCACCTGGCAGGACCGAGCACTGACCGCGATTGCTTCACAAAGCACAACAAAAGTCCAAGAACTGCCCTTGTTGTTGCTGGGGTTTGTACGACAAGTGTCCTGTGGACAGTCCTGGGGAAGCTGGTCGGCTCTCAGGAGTTGCTGCAGAACTGGTAGGAGTTTGCAGAGATCAAGGCAGTCACCCCTTGTTTGCACATGGGCACAGCAGAGAGGACAGATTTGTCCCGAGGCAGCAAGCTGCCTGATGGCAGTGGGATGTGGTGTTGAAGGGATATATGAGTTTATATGTAAGTAAAACTGTCCCTAGAGGACAGCCCACACTGAGGTTCTCTCTATCTAGAAACAGAAACCCCAAATCTCAGCCTTCCAATAATCATAGTTCCGTACCTCAGCAATTTGTCTGTACTCCCAGCATTATCACTGTGAATCTGTTATTACTTTGAACTAAACCCATGTAAAATATGGAAGTGTGACAATTCAGTTCCAAGTATAATTTATTCAGCTCACTCGTGCCCATTTCAAAGCCACTGTTTGCTGTCAAAAAAGAACACAGCTGAGTGACTATTTCTAGTTGAACCTTGATTTTGTTAAGCTGATCAGAAGTGATTAATTGAATGAACGGACACTATCTGATCAGTGTTTGATTTCAAAGGTGATAAAAAATCTTTTTAAGTGGCATTGGGGGGGATTTCTTTTCCTCTTGACAGCTGTATTATTTTCTCTCCAAATCATAAATGCCGTTTTGCAGACTTCCCGTGCTATCTCATAAAAATAGCTCCCACTTGTCAATTTAAGAACTGGCCCGTTGGCATAAAGCCAGCAGAGGGAGCATAAATGCCTGAGAAGTTTTTAGGCAACATCTATGTAAACAATTATTGTTGTCTTGTTTTCATTTCTAGGCAACAGATCCTGAGAGACACATACATAGCATACAGACAATATCTGGACAGCCTTCCAACCCCTTCTGTCCGGACTGTAACACTCTATATTTTCTCCACGTATAAAGGAATGATATTTTACAGATTGGGAATAAAAATATATTTTCATGTGGAAGATACCTGGTTTTAAGAATCTATGAAGCGACCATTTAATGTCACAAATTGAAATCCTTTTTAAAAAGAAGATGCCTGAGCTTCAATCTGCAGTAAATTTGTAATAGTCTGGAGTCTTTCAGACTGGAAGAAACACATAATTAATCAATAAATCTACAGTAATCCCTATTTTCCTTTTGTGCTATTGGGTGGCCCAGGGCTGTCAGTGTTTTTGATACTTTCCAAACAAATCAAAACCACTGATCCGTGCATTGAGACTGCCAACCTATGGGCCAACTTTGGCAATCGAAAGACTGACATTTGTATTTATCCCTTTATTCAGTTCTCCAAGAAAAATCTGCAGTTAAGACTCATTTGATCTCAAAAGAAAGGCAATGCTAATGTTTTCACAGCGTTTTCCTTCTGTTTTCAAACCTCTAATCACAGGTGGAATTGATCCTGCAGTTCTTGAGGCAAATCTGTGCATTTCCCTCTTGAATATTCTCCCATGATGGCATAATTTTGTATCATTTCAAAGGCGTTTGTTTTCTCTTCAGCTGAATAAGGACAGAAATCATCATCTCTGGTAGCTTCTTCCCAGTTTGAAAGCCTTGCACGCATTGCTGGGCAGTTAAGGTTGAATCTGTCTCTAACACCAGGGGGATTTTTACAATGAGAAATTGTTTCTTCCACAAAACTAAAGTATTAACTGGCATTGGTGATGAGAACATTGCTTGATAAAAACGTTCTTTAAGGATTTTTGGGGAGTAACATCAAGTAAATCACGGTTCTCTGTTCCTGACTACTGTGCAACCTGCTTAATGTCTTCCCTCATTCCAGACGCCATGCTAAATCTTACCTCTTAAAATATTCAGTAGGATGTTTCATACAGGTACCCTTGTTCAAGAACTTTTCTCCTGCTCGTGAAGAAAATAAAGAGGTAGGTAACTGCCTGTAAGCAGCTACCGCTGCAAATAACGAAGGGAGATTCCCCCTTTGCTGATGTTGCCAGACCCAGAATTCTTCTGTTGGAACCCCAGCTGTCTCTCAAATATTTTGGTCATGCTAAATCTCAGCCAGAAATCTTGATCTTTAGAGAAGTCTGTATCTAGCTTCAACCTTAACCGTCAATTACTGGTATAATAAACATGGGGCCAATTGACCTTGTTTTTCTCTTCAGGTTTGCACGTATTTGCTTCTTAAGTTGTGCTTAAAGGTCTGGCCTCATCTCTAATTTACAATCCCCTTTAAAACTTTATTATCTAAATAAATTCTGAAATGTTTTTCCCAGACTTTGAACTTTTCTTCTGACAGATAACTTTTATTTTCACATTTGGAAATGAACTCATTTAATGCTGAGGTCACAGTTTGTGCACACAGATGTTACCCCAGGTTTAGGAGCCAGCAAGCCTCTTAAGAATTTTTGTGCCTTGTAATTAAATATATATATAAAAACAGGTTTTCCCTTTCTGAGCTTGCTGAAACTTTATAGCTGATCTGACAGCTTCCTAATTTGCATGAAAAATTTCATCAATTTTTATTTCATTTTTCATGGCATGCAATTTGGCTGCATGTTAGCGGAGCAACAACTATGGCCATAACCTGCTTGTGACACTTTTATGGTCATGGAAGGGAAAAAAAAAAAAGAAAAAAAATAGCTCCTTGGCAAATGACAGCCACAACACCAAAATTGCTTGTCTGTCTGGAAAAGAATATTGCATTATCTAAAAGCAGCTCTGTGCAGGATTTGCATTAGAATCTACAAAAGACTGAAAGCAAAACTGTTCTGGGAACTTGACTACCTTCTTGCAGATTTTTAGATTCCTGAAGTTTCCATTTGATGTGCTAAGTTCTCCTTTTGAAGAAGGATGCTGTGAAGTATTAGAGACCTAACAAGAGTCAGTAAAAGGCTAACTATGCCCTAAGCTTGTACCTTTTGAATTTGCTGTTACAGCTTCTAGGATCGTCTCCCATGGCCCCATCACTTGATCGAGGGTGATTACAAGCACTACCTCATTCACAGATCACGTTGGAGACGGTACTGTGAGCCCACGTAGATGCGGCCGGTGTCCAGACAGCGCGGCTACAGACCCTTGGATAATCCACCATTGGACTGCAGTGGAATGAAAGGAAGGGAAGGAACCGCATATATGAGAGACATGGAAACAACCAGGCTTCTCTTTCTCTCCAAGCATCATTAAGATTTCCTGATGAAGATACTCATTTGTTAAAAAACATGGTATATCCCAATCGTTCAGCAAACACCTATGTGAGGAGCCTCGTGTAGATTTATATAAACCATCCACAACCAAGTATAATTTATGTGATTTTAACCTCAACACACTTCTCACAAATTACCATTGGCATATCAGAAATGGAACCAAAAATAGCAGATTCCTGCTCCCGATAAACACTTCAGCAGTTACTCAAGCCCCATCAGCGTGGCAGAGGCAGCATCTACACCAAGATGGTTCAAAGACACCAGAGTGTAAAGCTTGCAGTCAGCTCCAGCTCCTGGGGACCAGCCGATTGCCCAGCAGCAGGCTGACTTCCCTGCCAAAAACTACAAGGGCTACAGAGACATGAAATCAGTGTAATTTAATTATCCTTATAAATGAGGCTCCTCACACACAACAAAAATATTTTTCAAAATGAAGGAATTTGCTATCTTTTAAGTGCTTTCCAAAAGATAATAATTTAAAGCAATCTTCTCTCTTTACAAATCACATTATTTAAAAAACTGCAATTCACATCTGAAAACTTGGACGAGTAATTTCCCATACCAAATAAGGTCTGAACTGGCAACTTGTGGCATTTGTTCCAGTTACAGAGTCAGCAAAACCAGGCCATTTTATAATTACAAATCCTGGCTGTTGCTATTGCTGATTAATGCATTTAGATGCTCAGCCACTCTTATTGAAGGAAAGACAAAAACATTATTAGAGCTTTTTAATTTATTACAGACTCCTCAAATAGCTGAGGAAAGTGCTTACACACACAAATATGCTGGAAAATGGACAGATATGGACTGAACAAAATACTTTCATCTTAATAACCTTTCAGAAAAAAATCAAGCATTATTATATAAATTCAGAGTAAGGTCCTATCACATTTACCTTTTACGTGAGCTTATAACTTGTATTTAAGTTCAGCATCACTCAGGAACTTTTCCTCAAGTCCAAGTCTAATCTTTTCAGCTAGTTTGCATACTGAGCTCATACAGTACGTTATTTTCCAGTATCACAAGTGGATAATACTGTAAGTACCCAACGAGTAACTAAGTGATTTAATCCTCAAAAGTCCATTTGTTCCACTGAAGGTACACTATTAAAACAGTAAATGTATTTAAGAAAATAATTATAGTATAACTGTCATATTACAGCTTTTCCCATTTCACTGTGAAAATTGTGTAGCTTGAAGTTAAAAACCAGAATCTCTAGAGATTTGTTCAAAATGAAACATCCTGATGTTTCAATTAAATAAAATATGTTCTGCTTTTGAAGACAGACTGCCTTAATATATACAAGACAGTTTCACTTTATAGATACTAAAGATGTAGTTCTAAAGTATTTTATGTATTTTTGCAAGCTAAAGCCACAAAGAGATCACGGTACTAGGCTAATGCTATGCTGTATGTAAACTCTAGAACTGGAAGGGACCCATTTAAATAGTTATTGATCATCATGTTTCTTCTGAAAATTGCTATGGTATTGTGGCATCAGAAGAATCAGATCTAACTGCTATCTACCAGCACCACATATAACAGATTTAAATCTTTCACATTGGCTTTAATGTCTGTAGTTACCCAGTGGATTCAAGCAAAGACAACACAACACATTTCGTTAGACTGACCGATTAGACTATTTAATATTTTTATAAGCTTATTTTATTTCTTTGCTGTACAAAGGCAGAAATGCAATCCATCTCAATAAATCTACATCAGTAACTACCTAGACATGATACACATATATACAAAGAGGCCAATTAACTTACTTCAGTGTTGATACCATAGTTCATGCAGAGCTGGATGCAAACAATGCAAACAGCATCTACACAGTGTAAGGCATAACTCTCATGATATTTACATCTTGTTCCTTATAGCGAACACTTCTGATACACCAGTTTGTTACATTTGTAGTTGACAATCCTGCTTAGTAGTAGTGCAGCCTCAGAACTGAAAAGTGCATTTCTTTATTATATACATTCTCATAAGGATTGCAGACCGTTCCAGAAATAGTTTGTAAATATTCATTTTCAGAAGGAATCCATCGCCTGTGTTTGCTGTCAATTAAAATTATTTCATAAGCTAAAAATACCATTCTTCCAAAGCTCTGTAGATCACATGCAATTATGAAAACAAAGCTCCTAAAAGCAACTCCAGGAACATCGTCTTCTGACTTGGGAAGATAAGCAATCCTGTGAAAGCACTCAACCAACCCATTGCTGTTTTAGATTTAAAACACTTTGGAACATTTCAGGTTAGTAAGTTTGCGGATCCAAGCAGCTTTTAACAAGCTCTATAACACAGATATTTACATTCTGTATTAGATTTTTGAGTTGTAATTAATCTGTCATCTCAGGTGGCTTGGTTTTTTTCCTCCCCCGGAGATCTCACTTTGACAGGAAAGTAAAAAAAGGAATATGATTACTGTCATTGTAGGAAATATAATTCTGAGTCATTTTGCAAACAAAATAAAGAAAAAAAATGCTTAAGACTAAAAAGTCAACTCTTCCCCTCAACCATAAAGCAGCACTACTAAAAATAATTTATCTTTAGTGTTCTGAGCTACTGCAATTCCCAACACATTTATTTTTAAACCACAACATCCTGCAGCATTGGGGCTACTGAGAGATTATAATTCAGCCAATCTTGTTTTAGGAGCTCAAAATACCCTGCCTCTTCTTCTGCCTGCCCTCCCTTAGACAGTAATGAGCAAGAGCAGCACACTCTTGTTTGAAACAGCATCTTGCCTCTCATGACAAGAATTTCAGCTGAGCTGCTGCACTTCGCAGTGAGGCAGCTGAGAACTGACACGCACTGTTCCATCTGCAGAGCCCAGCTCTGACAGGAAACCAGTAAGGAGCAAAGGAAGGAAAGGGGTCAGGGAACAAGAGTGCAATGCTATGTGTGCATGTGCCTGACTCTGACCTCCTGCTGTTGTGATGTAACACAACAGCACAGACTTCTCTTTCAGGCGTTTCCTATACTCCCACACATCTCGGCGCACAAACTACGCCCAGAAAATTATACTTGTACAGTAGTTTTCAACTTTATCAGAATAGTATGATGGTCTATAAAAACATATATGAGAATAAAAATGTAACTGGAAGGCACTACCTTCATCAGGAGGAACTGATGGCTCAGTTTCAGAAGTGACAGTATCAGCATCTTCAAAAATTTTGGCACCTGGCTTCTCTTGTTCCACCTCACACAGATACACATCAATGGGTCCCTTTGTGCTCTTCACATGTACTTCTATGCAATCCTGTAAAACAGCGACTTGCATATAACCCAAGGAACAAATCTTACACACCAGTTCTCTACTTTTGCAGGTATTTTAAAGCCAATAGATTACGAGAACAAATACAGGAATGACATAACTATTTAAAATTGTTAGTTCTACATAAATTATGACTATTGCATAGATTTGTAGGCCAATTATTTAACACCATTAAGCTAACAAAGTTTCATTTTTGATTGAAATGCACCTAACAAATCTTTGTTTACTGTTTTTACTGACCTTTTCATGTGACCAAGATTTACTATACGTTTAGTAAAAGTAATGAAATTTGAAACTTGACAAGTCAATGCTATGGATGAGAAAACAAATAAAAGCACAGAGAAGCTTTAATAATATGGTGAAGCAACTAAACCATATTACTTTTACTGCTTTCCTTCAGCACACATCACATGGCAAGTCGCAGAGCAAATCAAATTTAATGGGCAACAGAGAGAAGATTCTAAGTGCAGCTTTTTAAATCCTGCCTTCTTTTGCTTCAGGAAGCCTCTGAAATCTTATCTTTTTCATCTCCACAGGATGAGTGCCAGCTCCTTTTACCAGTGAACACACTGGAGATCTATGCAGTGGATCTAAGTTTTCTGGTTCTATTGATTCATATCTCCTTTTCCTACAGTATTACCTCCCTCTCTATGCGCACAGTGGGGCATATTTGATGACTACACAATTATGAACGTAATAAAAATGCACACACAAAAGGAAAACAAAATTAAAGCTCCATTTGTTATCTTAAGCTTACTTCCAGCATTTTCCCTCTTTCACAGCACTAAACAGTGGGTTTCCAGTATACAGGCCCTGATGCAGGTGCAGTGTGACTGGGTGCAGAGGGCAAAGTACAGCTTTTCTGAGTGACCTGAATGGGAGGACCCATGATGTACTGTGAGGTGAGGACAGGGCACAGCCCACCACCTCCATGAAAAACAATCCATCTTGGCATGATCTACTGGAGTGCCAAAACATTTTCTTTTGTCAACCATACTGTGCATTTCATAGGTTAATAGTATAGTAACAATAGCTGTCTACTCATTAAGCAGTGAGACAGCATTTACATGCTGTTAAAATCATTATCAAATCATACTTACTGATTTGTTTGGTTAGATTTACAATTTTTGTAGATTTTAGTACACAAACAATAACAGTTCTTTGGAAGTTGCATTATTGTAGTAATGATCAAACAAACTGATAGTGGAAATAAGTAAAATTTATTACAGCTGTTCCATTCTCTCCCACAAAACCAAATAATTAAAGCTCAGACATGTTTATTGTTTAACAGTTTAGGTAAACAAAAAATATTGAAAATAAGTTTCTTAGACTATTATCCCTACAGCTTTATTTCGTGGGACACAAGTACAAAAAAGTACCAATATTTGCTATACATGACAAAAACTGGAAGACAATTACTGATTGCTGCTGCAAAATAAAGTTGGAGAACTTTTGTTCCCGTAAGACAGGAATTTATAAAACTTACTTCTTTAGGAATCGGTATTTCCAATTTGGTTTCCTCTGGAGCTTTGATTGCAATCACAATCTGTTCTTGAAATGCCTGAATGCTACGGATATCTTGATATGTCACATAAGCTAGCGTATACATTGGTCAAGGATTCTGTGAAGTAATATGCTAATGGGCAGAAGCAAAGAATATGATGTTAAGATATGTTGAAGCAGAATACCAGCTTAAGAAAAATGGTAAATAGTTCAGCTGAGGTTATTTTAATACTAGCTTTGTAAAATTAAGTATTGGCTAACAAGAGGAAAACCATTTTTCTTTATTTCTAGGAAGGAAAAAGCTTTAAAAATAAAGATTGAGATATTCAGTATTAAAAACCAAACACATCTGATAAACTGTTTTCACAGATGCTATCATGAGTCTGTAAAGCAGCGGGAACGGTGCCCTTGAGAAAGTACTTCTTTGTTTTGTAATAATATGCATGGCAATAACTTCTTGGAAAACTATGGAATTAATTTCCTTAACGAGAACAGATAAGGTGTAATGAAAAGTTATTTTGATATCATACAGATTTCATTTGAGCACAGACCTTAACATTCTGCCAGAGAAGGGAGCCAAGTAACATTTTATTGTAACCCAAAGTCAAAATCCAATGTCTATGTCATATTAAAAGAAATTCCTTTCCTGATATCAAAACCCATATGAAAGATAAGACTCCACTGGAACCTCTCCCAGGAGAGAGAAGAGCATTAGGACACAACCAATGCACCATTGTCTCTTCTCCGCAACAGGCCACTAGGACTCTGTTTTGGGTCCTCTTTCCCATCTCACTAAGCAACTCAATCTCAAGTCAAGACCTGCCCCTGAGACAACTTGACTCTATAACGGAGAGAACAAGGTGATGGTCAGGGTACTAAGACTATTCCATTCTTCTGCAGAGAAAAGCTCACACAAGTAGCACTGCTCTGAGAACAGGCTAGATTGTGCATAATAGTGCAAAGCCGGGCACATGACTAGTATATACGAATATAAAATAAAACTCGTTATCAAGTATGACTGCATACCTGTTGTATCAGCCTACACCTATTATGAGATACCCAAGTAGTTTCAACCAAAACCACACGTTAAAGTAATGCAAGAGTTAAAAGGATATTTTGCATTTTCTTTGTCTTCTGTTAGTTCAAATAACTGATGAGCACAATCCTTGATTAATTCATCCAGAGCTTCTTCCATGGCTGATAAGTCAGAAAGTTCATCTTTAAGGTTTTGCTGCTCTGGTGCTTTTCCAAAAACTTGGTCACGATTAGAACCTCTAGAAGAATATGAAAGTTGTCTAGTATGTTTATAAAAATAAGAGCCTGTTTATTGAACGCAAAGTATACCAGCAGAAAACAACAAGGAACTCAGGCATCCTTTACTCTGCTGAAATACGCCTCCTTGTGCTTTGCACTTGATACTTTTTAATATTGTAATTCAGATAGCCTAAGGATACAGAAGAACAAGGTATTTTTATTTGTAAAAGTAATTCAATATACTTAAGAATACTTTCAAAGTTATAAACATAACTCAAAATTGTTAGGTTTCATTGTTTCAGAAATTAGAAGTTTCAAAGCCAACTCACACCCACTGGATAAGATTCTTAGATCTTTTCTGAATTAAGTGGATTCCATCCAACACATTGGTGATGTCATACACTCTTCGTTTTCGTACTCCAAGCATTGTCGCTACTTCATTTAAATCAAGGACACCGTCTGGAGCTCTTTTGACAAGATCCATGAATTTCCGGGTCAAATAAACCAAGGATGCATCAAATCGAGGCTTTTTAACTTTCAGAGTTCCTGTAAAGTTTTCATAGAATATTTATGGTAAGTTACCACAGGAATATGAAGCATTCCTTAAAAAAAAAATAAATAAATCCAATAGTGATGAAGTAGCAAATGAAGACAGAAGTCTGAAAACACTGTCATTATTAACGTTGACATTGCAATGGCATTATATAAAGTCTATTAACTGCATATACCTTCATTTGATTGCAATGATTGTATCTTAATAGCAAGCATGTATATTTATGCTTTCAATGTTCATGACTTCAGATTGCTAGTGTGGACATTATTAGTTCTGTAGGCCAAGAGCTCAAGACTACTACCAAGGAAACCTTCAAATAACTATAGATAGTGTCAGGGCATTGCCATAGAACTGCAGCTCTGTCATCTGCTGCATGGCACTTCAAATGTTTTTTTCACATCCTTTTGGCCCAGATTAAGCAGTAGGTCTCTCAAACAACATTAAGGCGTGGTTCAGGAGTTAGTTTGGTTTCAGGGACTGTTTCAGCCTGGATGTGTCCAATCTGTTCTGGAGTCTGAGAACTTAATATACAAATAAACTCTGGCTGTACTATTTGGCTGCAGAGCAAAAGAACTGGCAATGCCATTGTTTAATTTACGAATGCAACAAAGATCTACCGACACGAGGACACCACAGGTTTAAGAGGGATTCCTGTGCTATGTGTATCCATTACCACCATATTCGCAGAAACAGCAGAAAAATTACTGATGAACAACTTGTTTACCTTTGGATTGTTATTTATGTATGCATAAAGCATAAGAAAGTATGCATTTATTTAAAGCACAAAAAAGACATGGTACACATGCATGCATCTGATGCTAGAGTCAATGACAGACCGTCAAATCCTGCTGTTACTTGTCTTTTCTCCTGCAAAGCAAACCAGGTATTTAAAATCTGTGTCACTGAGTAAAACTTCAGACTAATGCTTCAAGAGAAGGTGCATGCATGTGTGTCCATGCACATGTGAGGAAACTTCCCTAGAAAACACTCTACTTCAAACTTCAGTATTTTTCCCAGCATGAATGAGACATGCACTTTTACTCACAGTATATAACACCCATTCCACACTTGCAAGTTGGTGCACTCTTTAACATGAAGTCACAGTTTCAACAGCTCAGTTTTGGACAGTGTTACTATGAGATCTACAAGACTATTCAACTGGTGAGAAAAAACCAAAAAAACAACTCAAGTTCACTCAAGCTTGTATTCAGATTTGTTAATCTAAGTTGAAAACCAATGTTTGCTAGCCCAATGTTTCAGTTTTCTCTAATCATTTTTCCCATATGTTATTTTCTTTATAGCAGCGGGAAGGTATACTTGCAGCAGATTTAAAGAGGAAAAACAATGAAGTATGTTTTACTTCCTATCTGTTATTTCCTTTAGTATGCAGCATTCCTCCTGTTCTGCCTAAATTAGATATATAACAATTTCTCATTTGTTTACAGCGTGTAGTCAGCATTGTAAAGAAGCATGAAATACTTGAAGAATAATCTTCACACACGGAACACAGCAACTTACTTCTCACAAACTGTACATCATTGTCCACATTCAGGTTGATCATTGGTGGCTGGGGAAAAAAGACAAAAATATATAACTGACATAAAACGCTATCTACCCAGGAAGCTTCTCCAGAAGAAATCCCCAAATCGACTCTGGATGCTACAGCCATCGGAGTGCTGACAGCTCAACAGATATTACAGTGAAGGAGCATCACTGTATAGAAGGGATACATGCTCATTAATTCCTTTCAGAATTTTCTGCCCTTAATCTCAGCACATCTTCCTCTTTGGGCATCCCATTCCACTGCTTGCCCATCCTCACAGTGAAAAAGTTTCACTTTACATGAAGCTGCAATGTCTCTTGGTTGTTTCATTTCAATTCACGCCTATTTCCTTTCAGCCCCCTATCATGTACGGCTGTGAAGTGTCTGGCGCCAGCCTCTTGTTAACTTCCTTGCAAGTACTGAAGTGCTGCTGTTGCTTAACAAGCTCCCTCAGCAGCTTATCAACAGCCTTCCTGCAGTGGTGGGCCTAAAATGGGACACAGCGTTCCAGAAGCGGCCTAACACGTACCAGGTAGAGAAGAATCACTTCTCTTGAGTTGCTGGTTACGCTCCTGCTAATACAGCCTCATATACCTCAATGCCAGGGCGCACTGCTGGCGCACGTTTAGCCCACTGCCCACCAGGACCTCCAGTTCTTTTCAGCAGGGTGGTCCCCCCAGTGTGCATCACTGCAGTGTCCAGGCCCAAGAGCAGGACTTCACATTTGAATTTTCATTTTCCTTGGTTGAAGTTTGAGGTGTCCGATGATCCATTCCTCCAGCTTATTCATCGCTGTCTGTGCTACAAACACACATCCTCCTCCTATCAATAGGACACGTCCCAGGATAGATTCCTCAGGAACTCCACTTGTAATCCACTTTCAGGTAAAGTCTGAAGAGCTAGCCACTCTGGTAAGTCAGCCAGTTTTTCTAATCATCTATTAGTTTAAATCCCAATTCAAAGAGGAGGATGCTGCAGAAGACTGTTTCAAAAGTCCTTCTAAAGCTAACACAGAAGACATCCAAGGCTTTGGATGTACAGATCTAGTAATTTCATCACCAAAGATTATCAGTTTGCAAGTATAGTCATGTTGGTTATTCCCAATCACCTTCTCCTTCATGTGCCTAGAAATAGCTTCCAAGAGAACTTCCTTCATGATTTTTCCAAGAGACTCAAGTGAGACTGACTAAGCCATAGCTGACCTCCACAATCTCTCAAAGATGGTAAGACAGCAACCTTACAGTGACATCAGCCAGCTCTAGCAGCATGTACCTCAAGTGGGTCCTATGGATTTGTAGGAGTTGAAATTTCTCAAGAGATCCCTAGCTTGACGTTTTTCCATTGCTGGTTGTTCCTCTCCTTGAATCCTGCCTTAGACACAAAGCCTAGCGGACATCAGTTCTCAAGACCCATGCAAGAAGACAGAGTACTTCAGCCTTCTCTGTGTCTGGTCTTCCTAAATCACCTGCCCCTTTTAGCAACAGATTCAAACTCCCCCCTTTTACCATTAGCAGTAAAAGCTGTCACCCTTGACATTTCTTGCCACTTTCAACACTAGAACTTTGGCTTTCCTAGCATAATACCTACATGTCCAGACAATGTTTTTTTATCCTTCTCCTTTACAGCCTGTCCTTGCCTCCACCTCCTGCACAGGTTCTTTCTGCATCCCACCTCCGGAGTGCAGGCATAGCTATGCCCACCCCTCAAAACGTTTACTTGTTTTCATGATGGAAATGTCCTTTTGCTTGTATGATGTCCTTACAGACCTCCATCTCTTCAGCTCCTCCAACTTTCAAAGTTGCTTCCCTCAAAAATGACAGCTACCTGTTGCCCGAATAAACTGAAATCCTTAAACCTGAATAAGCTGGAGTCCAAATTCTGTACTCTGCTACTTGCCTTCCTCAGTACACTCAGGGTCTTGAACTCCACTATTCCATGGCCGTTACAGCCAAGGCTCCTAACGACTACCACATCCTTGACTTCCCTGTTGATAAGAAGCAGATTCAGGAAAATATCACCCCTGACTGACTCATCTAAACACCAACATAAGAACCTGTGCCCAACACTCTGTTTCTTACAATTGTCATCTCCCATAATAGTTAGTTTTCAAAAACCAGTGTAAAGTCTTATGTAAGCTTTTTCATCACTTTAAGACAATGCTACAAAGTAACATTCAGCCCAACAATCGAGGTTAATAAAAATACGCATTTTAAAAAAAGTATCACAGATTTAGAAGTAGAACTATTTTTTGTTAGCTGCCTCGTAATATTACTAAAAGTAGCAGTAGAAGCTGCATATAAGATTACCTGAACATGACAGAGAACAGAATACACATTTCTCAAACATAGCTGCAACCCATTTAACTCGATTAAGAGGCCATAGGTAACATAGCTAAGAAAATCATCCCTTTGCACTATGACTAACATCACTACCTTTTCCTTTCCCGGTCAGACTGCTAAAATGCGACGGAGGACGGATGCATCGCAACGCCCCTTTCGTGCACCGCTGCGGCCTGCCATACCTTTCCCAGCCGGAGATCTCCCGCCCGACAGGCCTGAGGAAGGACTTAAGGGAATCTCGGCGGTGGGAGGAAAGCGTTGCGCTGCCGCCCCGCCCTTTCCCCAACCCCGAAGAGCACCTCCCTTCCCCGCCCGCCGTGTACCTCACTCACACGCAGGGTGTCCGGCCGCAGCGGCCTCAGGTGCTCCCACTGGGCAGGGTTGGCCGGGTTAGCCATGTTCGCCCGGCCCCTCCTCCTTCTTCCTCCGGCCGCAGCCTAGCGCGGCGGGAGGCCTCTCTCACCCTGAGGCGAGGCGGCTCGGCTGGCGCTCAGAGGCCTTCACGGCGAGGCTGCGTCGGAAGAAGGAGCCGCCATGCCCACCCCACCTCCGGGAGGAGGGGGCGGCCGGGCCCTGCCGCCCTCACGGCAACCCGTTATGGCGGCCTCTCCCCTTCCCCCCCCCGCTGTACGACAGTTGGGCGGGAGAGCGGAAGCCCCGCCCCCCCGGCACGGCGCGAGCGAAGGTGATGACGACGAACGCTCCGTCCCCCCGTGCCGGGGCGGCGAGGCGGCCGTTCCCCTTACCCAGAGGCCCCTGCGGCGCGCTCGCGCCGCCGCCCCGCCCAGCCCGCGTTTCCCGCCCTGTCAGCGGCCGCGAGGGGGGGCGGCCATCGCACCATCGCCTCAGCGCGGCGGCGGGAGGAACGGTGTCTCCTCAAGGGAGTCCTCCCTGCTGAACCCGGGAGGACGGGAACTTCGGGGAGCGCCCGGATTGGCGCTTGAGGGGAGGAGAAGCTCAACATGAGCCAGAAAGCCACGCGTACCCTGGGCTGCATCGAAAGAAGCATGGCCAGCAGGTCGACGGAGGTGATTCTGCCCCTCTACACTGCTCTTGTGAGACCCCGCCTGGAGTACTGCGTCCAGCCCTGCGGCCCCCAACATAAGTACATCGACCTGTTGGGTTGGGTCCAGAGGAGGACCACGAAGATGATCAGAGGGCTGGAGCACCTCTTCCATGAGGACAGGCTGAGAGAATTGGGATTGTTGAGCCTGAAGAAGAGAAGGCTCCAGGGAGACTTTATAGCGGCCTTCCAGTACCTAAAGGGGGCCTACAGGAAAGATGGGGAAGGACTCATCAGGGAGTTTAGTGATAGGACATGGGGTAACAGTTTTAAACTGAAAGAGGATCGATTTAGATTAGATATCAGGAAGAAATTTTTTACCGTGAGGGTGGTGAGGCCCTGGCACAGGTTGTCCAGAGAAGCTGCGGATGCCCCATCCCTGGAGGTGTTCAAGGCCAGGCTGGATGGGGCTTTGAGCAGCCTGGTCTAGTGGGAGGTGTCCCTGGCAGGGGGGTTGGAACTAGATGATCTTTAAGGTCCCTTCCAGCCCAAACCATTCTGTGATTCTGTAATTCCTCTGCTCTCATCACCCTCCCATAGTGGCACAGAAAAGGATTTGCTCACCCCCTTCTTTCCTCCTTGTCTTGACGGCGGGGTGCAGCCAGCAAGGGGAGCTCCCTTAAGCACCGCAGTGGGCTAAAAGGGGGCAGTTCTCACCACTTTGGTTACTGGAAGGAGGGAGGTTTTTCTTCTCTCAATGTACAGCATAAGGATGGATAGAGCCCCCTGCCCAAGCACCGTCGGGTTAATAGGTGTGAGAATAATTCGTATTGCTTTCTTACCAAGTAATCTGATTCTGTCATGGCTTGCTAGTATAAGAAGGCCAAAGCTGTGTATGTCACTCACTGCAGAGATAAGGGTCCCGTGCCCATGTCAAGAATAAGTTAGTGATGACAGGTTTGTGGGTGAAGGGCTAGGTGTATTACTGACACCATGTCTTTGAACTTGATTTTGGAATTTCTACTACTCGTAGCCATCATTCTAGCTGAGGTGACACACCCAGTTTCTTAGACACATTAATTTATAGCCATATGTAATGGGACACAGCGTTCCAGAAGTGGCCTAACACAGACCAGGTAGAGAAGAAGAATCACTTCTCTTGATTTGCTATTTGAACTAAGCTTGTCCATTTACCCCCAGTGAGAGGTCCCAGATCCTTTCCCAAATCCCAACTCCACTGCTCCTGCCCTTTCTTCCACACTTCTGATGACCTTTTACAAGCACTGACTGTTGTTGACTTGCTCATCTGTCAGCATTAGCAGTAATCTCAAAATTTCTGATTTAGCAGGTAACTTCTGTTTCAGACAAAAATGTTTCTTTAAAACACAACACCTTGTTAAATTGATTGCTCTTTATGTCAGTTAACAGTTCTCTACCGTATTGTACCACAGATAAGTCTGTCATGGAGTTCTTTTGCTTAAAGAATTTGTGAACTATTTTGCCTTCCCCACCTACAGCTTTGGTGAAATTTCCAGTCACTTCCTTTTTCTGTCTTCAGGGCAGGCACTCTGTTGAAATGTGAATTTCATTGGACATTGTGTAAAACTGCCAGTCTGGTATGAGGAATTCAAACCCATGAAGAACTTAATTCATCTTCTAATGTGCCAGACTGGACAGGTCAAATAACACCCTATTATCTTGAAAAAATACTGAATTAATTTTATTTTATGAGCTGTTTCATACCCCTTCAGGTTAGACGTTCCTTTGGAGTAGCTTACTTCACCACTGATACATCAGATGCCTTGATAGAGGAGGAAGTTTTCTTCATAGTAACCAATTTTCAATCAAAGACTTACATGCTAATAATTGTCTTTGTAGAGGTCTGTAGAGCTTTAATCATTTAAAAAAAGGGAAAAATATATTACAGCTTTTCAAAGGCATGATGTCTGTGTGTCAGGAGACATGAAACCTTGAGTTGTGCAGTTAAAGACGTCATGTAAATGTTGCTTGTCAGTATTCTAAGAAGTGTTTAGACTTCTGCAGATGCAAAAGGTTTTCCTGTCATAGAAACAACGACACATTGGTAAAATGTAAAAATGCGCTTTTTTTTTTTTTTTTTTTTTATGGGCAACATGATCCTTGCTAACTAGACCATGGTGATAAATGTAGTCCCATAAGGAATGAATATTTCTCTCCCTTTGTTATACTCTTAACTGGAAGATGTATCTTACTATTGTAATCACAGATTGTGTAAACCCACTGTGATAAAGCAGGTTGTTTTCCAGCTGGAGCAACAAAATGGTTTGGAATAGTGTCTTGGGCTACTTTAGCTTGGGGTGAAATAAGGAATGTGCCATGCATTGTAAAAATCATTGAACAGGATTTTGATGATTGTTGGGTAATCAGATATTTGGAGGGAGGCTAATAATTAATAATTTGAGGATTAGGGTACGTGAATTTCTGTATTAACCCATGTGGAAAATATTGCATCAACATTTAACTATGCTGTTGTTCTAGCCGGTCATAAGATCAAATTCCATTGTTCCTTTGCTTCTCTGTCCTTGACTGCTGAAATATCTGAGAAAGAAATGCCCTACATGGATTCAGATTCAGGAAGGTTTTTCTGTATTTACATTAAAATTACAAAGACTAATTCTTTTTCTGAATTAAAATTAGATTTTGAAGTAACTGACTGGACTATCAGGAGTTTCGGCTGTGGCATCCTGTTGATTGAAGAGTTTGATTCTAGTGAGTTATTATTTACATTTTATAAAGCTGATTATAAAATTTCTCCCACATTCTTTATTACTCTTGTAGATGAAAATGTAAATTATACCCCATTTACTCTTATCTTATTGCTTATTAAAATGGCTGTGCATTCTTTTTAATATCTCCAGAAATTAATTGCCCAGGTCCTGATTCTTAAAATGAAAGATTTCCTTATTTATCTGAAATTGTTTTCTCCGTTTGCATTGATTCTTAATTTGCCACCAGGGGGCAATAATTCCATTTCCTAAATCTGATCTTTTAATGTCAATACATACTAGAGCAGAGGTTTCATTAAAATTTTTGAGGGACTATATGTGAAAGTCAGAATATAATTTTCTTAGAAATGCTTCATTTGTGTAATTTAATGCCAATTACATTAATATTTTAATATTTTTATGCTGCCCTGCTTAGGCATGTAGGTTTTACTTTTATTTTGAGCAGCTGAAATTAGACTGCTTTGTGAAAGTTTTTACTGGTGAATCTCATGCAGCATGTAATGCAAGGTTTGGATTTAATGCAAAATAGGATTTTTTTTTTTTTTATATTGACATTGTAATATTTTAAAATGTGTTTGAATGCTGTTTCTTTCCTGTTCTTCTTTTATTTTTTTGTTACAGTTTTTGCTTACCAGTCTATGTGATATATATGTAATCCTGAATTTGAGAATTCAGGATTCTGAATTCTGAAAGAATTCTGAAAGAACCTGACAGGTTCCTTTATCTCCTTATATGATATGTATTTATTTTATTTATGTGCATAGTAGTTGCAATATTCTGCCTTCTGTAAAGATCTGTACAATTCTGTATCAAAAGCAATCTTCCCTTTAACGATAATAATCTTGTAACTGTATCTTCCATTAGGTGCGTATGTATTGTTGCAAAGATGAGCCAGAAGAAATATCTTCCTTCAAAGGTGCAAAAGTAGAAAATCATGAAAGACAGAAATAGATGTAAGTATCTGTTTCAACTACATAGAATCATGCATATTTTTGTATATTAATATGTCTGTCTGTATAAACATCCTAGCCTGCCTAAGGTCCTACTAAGGTCCTCACCACTGCATAACAATTAGGCATAAAGGTATGGAACACTACTATGTAATTTTTAACACTATAAAATGTAATGATTTAAATCTGTTTATGGTAACAGTAGTCTTTCTTGATGTGCTCAGCTTAGCCTGACTTCCTGTATACATGGCAAAGAGTCATCCATTAATTTAAGAAGCCAAATCTCTTATTTCTTCACTTTGTTGTATGAGTATAAGGAAGATCAAGTCATGTAATGAGATCTGAACAGCACAGTGCTAAACAACAGAAGAAGATTCCTGTTGCAAAAGGGCATTATTATACTTGTTTGTATCTTTTGAGTTGCAGAGGACATCCAGAATTGCGTGATGTATTTCATTTTGTCAGCTTTAAATGTATGAAAAAGTTGGAGTACATCCTCATAAGATGGTTATCTTTACCTCTTGAGTTTCAAAGTGTCTTTGAAGTTTGGTTTTTTTTTTGTTTTAGGTGAAGATTTCCCCATTGCAGTTTTTGTATTATTTAAAATGTATTTTATCATTTAATTTTATTTTATAATACGAAAAAGCATGCGGTAGCACTTGAAGTCAGAGTAACTTGCTCTTATGTGCACACTGAGGCTTATGATCTAGCACACTCACTGATGGTGGTGGTGTCTCTAGGGGCATAAAAGTAATTCTAGCCTAAGAGGGAAGTGTTTGGGTTGGCCACTGCCATCCTCTCTTCCAGAGTTTCCCACTTTGCCTTATAGCAGTGAGAATGTGAAATGGCTGAGAAATGTTGGGGCACCTGTTCTGTGCTGAGGGAAGGGTAGAGGAGAAAGGGATTCTGGGAAAGTGGGTTACCTGCCACTGGGAAGCATGCTGCAGGAGGATGCTGGAAAAGCAGAAAACACTGGGAAAACTCAGGTAGTCATTTCCATTTTGGAGGCATCTACATTCCAGCTATCCGTACTGTGCTTGTCCAGCTTCCGTGTTTCACCATCAGGGAGTAACACCCCTCACGAACAGGTCCTAGCCCTCTGGCAAGGTTGGATCACCTCCACCCCAGAGCGTTAAAGCTAAGCAGACGTTTCTACCCCTCTTCTTGTTTTGCCACCACAAGCAAAATATAAAGTAGCTAATAGAAAGTAGAGCAAAATGATTGCTGACTGTGGAATGGCAAAATTCAGTGTTGCCTACAGTACTGAGGAACCTTGAGGTACTTCTGATCAGAAGGTAAATTCTAATAAATAATAATACAGCTGTGACTTTGTAGTCTGACACCATGTCTTTGAACTTGATTTTGGAATTTCTACTACTCGTAGCCATCATTCTAGCTGAGGTGACACACCCAGTTTCTTAGACACATTAATTTATAGCCAGATTTAATAACCTTTTCCTAGGAATAATCAGACTGGCATGTTACCTAACTAAAATGCAGGCATGTGCTTTAAGTTTCAGTTACCTTTAGTCACATGCATTGTATGGGGATGCCTGTATTTTGGCCATGTAATAAGAATTCCATATGACTAAAAATGCTTAAACCATCTTAAATTTCCTACTGTCAGAATGAAATATTATGGTGATGTTGCTTGGTTTTTTGATTGGATTTGTTGTGGGGTTTTTTTTTTTTTTTTTTTTTTTTTTTTAAGAAGTGATTGGATGTGTATCCATCCTGCACTAGAGAACAACTGCTGTTTGGTTATGAGTGCTGTTCCATGTAAGGAGTGGGTAAAACTCTTTATCCTAGAAAGAGGGGGAAAGAACAAGCTATGGATGAAATTAATTGTTCTGGTAGGGTGAATCACTCTGTAGACTGTATATTGAGTACCTGGTATTCAAATGATTAAAAGGAGGGTTTTAAAGAGACAAGTTAAGAATTTCATGCAACATCTAAACGTGAAAACTAGACAGGATTTCTTTCCTCTGATAATAACTGGAATGTTTTAAATAGCTGTGAAGTGTCTTGCATGATTTCTGTAAGGGTGTCAAAGATGGCTTAGTTCCTAACATTCAATATCAACTGAGTTTTGTTGTAATTCGGAAAGTGGTGATTAAGTGGTGGTGAACTTCATCAATTACTAAGAATCTGGTGCTTAGTGTCATTTATAGTTTGTGAATATATCCAGTGCTAACTTCAGAATATGCTATGCAGATTTTTTTAATTTCCAATAAATATTTAAGTTATGTGTATTTTGATTATTTCCTCATTCTTGTAGCTACCTAAATATTTCACTGTTCACAGAAACTCATCCCCAAGATATTCTGAATTTATCTGTCAATGGTATACTGGATATTTTGTGTTTTTCTTTTAAATGTTATTGCTTAATTTATATTACCTTAGGTAATGTTTGTAACGTGAGTAACAGAATTTTCTCCCTAGTTTATTGAGAGGCTTATGAAGACTGGAGGCTTAGTCAGATACAAATTAAAAAAGAGGTGGTAAGCACCTAAAATGATTATTTATGATCAATAATGCAATGTAAATATTGACTCATATCAGAAAGAAATTCTTGAAGGCAGACCTGCCTTTTGTGTGAACATTTTAATCACAGTGAGTATCTGTAAACTTTTAGAAAAATCTCTTTGTATATTTTGCATAAAACAGGAGAGCACTGTGGCTTAGTGATTATAGCTGAATTGAAATCCTGTGCTAAAATTTATATCTGAGCTGGTATGATCCAGCACCTGATTGGTATAAAGCAGATACTTGCTCTGTTAATACAGAGAATGAGTCTTCAGGACTAGCTCGGAATTTCATGCCTGCCATGGCAGCCCGTGGGCCGTTCCACAGATCTACAGGGTCTGCTCAGAAACCTGGGCTTCTGCCAAAATAACGATTCTGCTGTTTAAGTACCACAGACAAGAACTGGCTTTTGCTTCTGGAGTTTGTAGTGTGGCTGTTCTAACAAAGCCAAGAACCTGCTTTGGTGGTCTGTCATTGGAAGTTGAGAGGAACAGTCAGCCTTGAGGGAAAATACCAAGTTGAGAACTTGGATACTTTTGATCTAGGACCACACCAATATAATTTATTACATCTTTGCAGGGGCATATGATTTACAAGCAGTCTATGAAGAGGAAGCAGAGATTGTTAGACATGTCTGAGGTAGAAGACTTGTGCTAAACGTGGCTGATGAAAATACACAAGTATTGGAAGACTTTATGTTTTGGCTACATCAAGGTATAATAAACAGAAATTCACTACATGATTGTATCTTGAAACATTATGTGATGGACTGTTTTAAAACTTTTAGCAACTTTATGAAACTTGATTGCCTCTATTGAATTATTGCATTGGTGTTTTATGTATGAGAAGATTTTTCATGTCGCTTTACAAAGAAAATTGCTAGAAATGTGTTTCATTAAAAAGCCACAGGCGAGTACACAGAAAACTTTGCTTTGTAAGAATATGTGGTACCAAAGGATGTTGTTTATATTCTGTCCATGACAATGGACAGTAGGAACATCCAGTTTGTGGAAGAGTTTAAGAAACAGAAATGTAAAGTAGTGCCCTCTCTGGAGTATCCATTTGGAATAAACAGTTTCGATAATTCCCGTCCTTCAGATGTCCTGCATCTGTGCTACCCACTGATGGACCAAACTCCATTTATTCACTGAATTCATTTTTGAACCCTTTGATAGTTTTGACTGGTGATAGATTCTGCAGCAGTGAGTTCTACAATTTAATTAGAAGTTGTTTGAAAAAATTAATTTTGTGTCAAATATGGTCTCTAATCACGTCATTGGGTGCTCTGTATTTCCTGTGTTACAAGAAATTGGAAGAACTTCTTTTCAGTTCACTTTTTCCATATTGCTCTCAACTTTGTAGTCCTTTATCAGCTCAGTTACCTATTTTCCAATTTGAAGACTCTTAGCCTATGTAATCTGTTTTGTGTGGAAGTTACTTCAAATCTGTAGTCACTCTTCTGTGTTGCTTTTCTCTTCTGCTATAGCCTTTTCAAATGGCGTGACATTTGAAAGGAAGAAAATTAATTTGAAAGGAAAAGAAAAGAAAAGGCAAAAAGGACAATTTTTCCACCCAACATGAGGACAGTAAAGCAGTAGAATGGGATGCCCAGAGAGGTTGTGTAGTCTCCATCTTTGGCGTTTTCCACAAGTGACCTGTCCTTATCTCATAGCTGACCCTTCCTTTTCTGGGAGGTTGGGCTAGACACCTCCTGTAGTCCCTTCAAATGTGAATTATCCTATGATCCCATGACCCAATATACAGGCAGTATACAAACAGTCTGTAAGTGTAGACTTAATACAATGTCAAACTGGTGGTTTCCTCTTTATTCTCTATTTTTTCCTAACACTGTATGTGCCTTTTTGACAACTAGTGAGTTTTAAGCTGATGGGTTCAGAAAACTGTCTACAGTGCTCGAAGACTTCTTTACTAAGTGGGTAGGAGTCCATCATTATGCACATACAGTGAGCAGCAGCAGCAAGAGCGGAGAAGGAAGGTGACAAGGAGGAAGTATCTTTGGGATTTTCTGATGCTGTGGCTGCTGCTGTTGGCTCAAGCACTGGCAAAAACATTGGCTGAAAGAAAAAGAGTTGTCCGCTGTGAGGGCAAAGGATAGCGCACAAAGGATAGGAATGTCCCTAGCGTGTCTATTGCTCCTAGTAGGCTTATGCACTGGAGAAACAGCAGAGCTGGACCCAGCTTTAGTTCCCTGACAGGTGCTGCTGCCTTCTGCCTGAGCAGCCTCATACCATTCTTTCTTCACCCGCTCTCTGGATAGGTAACTCTTCTGGCCAGCTGCTTTTGCTCTTCCACTGTTCTTCAATTCCCTATAGAGTGCCCATACTGTCAGCATCTTGCCTCTGACTTGTCCTGCTCCGATGACCACTACGGCTTGCTAGAGCTACGAGGCAGATCTTTCACTGCACATCCATTGTTTTTCATTTATTAGTACTTACTTTAACCTGCCTTTTCAGTCATCCACTACTATGAGATATGCCTGCAATATTTCACAGTCTGTATTTGTGTATCCTGAATAATTTTCTGTCATTTCAGTGTTCTGCGCTGTACAACGTATCAAGCTTTGTCACAGCAGTGTTCACCTCCTTCTCCAGATCATTGAAGAATACGCAGGAGACAGTCCATCAGTCAGTCATTGGTGTTCCACTCATATTTATTACTCTTCTGGTACTAAAGTTGGTTTAAGCTATAGGTTATATGTCTTACCCTATTGCTAGTAGTTCATCAGCTTTCTATGTGGGTAAAAAACCCCTGGTCCTGGTGATATGTTACTTCCAAATGGCCTGTCCATTTTAAAGCCTCCTTTGCTGACCATCAGGAATAAGTTCTGACCTTCAGAAGTTGTGCTGACATGTGACAACTCTGGAGTCTTCTACAAAAAGCAACTAGCTAATTTTATAGAGATCTTTTAGCACCAAAGTAAATGAGTCATCTGATTTTCTCTCTTTTTTAAACGCCTTTATTTTTAAAGTTTACCTGTTGTTAAAATAAAAACTCATTCAAATGATGAGCTTTGACTTAGTCCTCTTATCAACTGCAACAGTGGCGGTTTGAGGTGATTACGCATACTTATCCAGAGAATGTTGCTGTAATGATTGTAAGGATTGTTTCTGGTCTGAAAACGTTGCACACACAAAGTTCTGAGCAACTTTCTGCTACAACTTAGGAGTGGCACTCTTGCCCATTTGTAAAGGCTGTTAGAAAGTAGTGTGTATACTGAACGTTAGTAGGAAATATTTCCGTACATAGTGCATGATGGCACTTGTTCTTAAAAAGTATATTGCAGCCCACAAGGCAGGAAGGAAGGTCTTGATGCTGACAGCCTGGCTAATTAACAAAAGTTATCCCGATGATAGCTAACTTGCTAAACTTGCTGTCCAGACCTCATGAAGTAAGTGCCTAATACATTTTCATACATCCCCAGAGAGAGTCAGGTGCCTCTCAAGGCCTCCAGAGGGAGATCCTGTCCACTTAACTAAAGCGTTTAACCTTAAGCAGACAAGATCTTGTAGAAGCCTTCAGCATCACCGACTTCTGTCCATAGTCTCTGTAACAAACACAAACACTTTAGAAGGACTGGTTTATCGTGTGTCTAAAATTAGGTCCTTAAGAAGAACATGCTGCCTAGCTATAATTATATGCAATTTTTAGAAGCTGCAAACTGATCGCCTGAACGTGCTTCTAGTCATTATAACTGCTGAAAGGGTAAAAAGACCACTTGAATACATTTATCATTCAAGCTGAAAAGTATGAGGACCTGTGCCTGTGTTTTCCATGATCTTAAAGGTGTGATTATTTCATAGCTCATAATCTTAAAAAATACCACTGGTTACTTTTTCACTTTCATTCACTATTGCATCATCAGCTTAGACTGGTATTTAAGTCTCGTTTTGCAGGGGAAAAGTTTGGAAGCTTCTTTATAAAAAGCTATTTAGAATAAGGATCGAGAAACAAAGAGCATAAACAATAGGTAAGCCGGATTTGGGATATAACTAGCTATCCAGGGCACTTTTCTTTAATCTGTATAGATCTTTTAAACTAATCTCCCAAGTGGCAGGCTTTGGCTACTGTGGCTAGATTTCTTTCACACACAGATAAACCCCCAAAGTTTCCAGTTTCTCCGGAAGACTTCCACTTTGCCTTCGTATTCCTGGTCTTCCCTGTGCATCTTCTGTTTTGTAACTCTTTTTTTTCTCCCAGGGCTGCTGAAATTGTCTGTGCTTTAGACCCTAGAGCCAAATAAGGCATGTCTAGTTGGGAAGATACCATATTCAGTGGGAAGCAGGGGTGAGGATGCATGAGACTGGAGAGGAAAAGGCAGGGGGGAAGGGAGAGGGGTTTGTATTCTTGACCTTAGGTAGCTGGTGCTGAGAGGTAGCGTATTGTGTTGGGGCACAGACAGAACTAGAGTTTGTGGATGGGAAGGAGGGAGCAAAGGAGGAGGGAGGAGGAAGCTGGGACAGCGAGGGGGGAGGAGGAGAGAGCAGCATCTCTATCTTTCTTTGCAGACCACGCTGCTAAACAGCAAGGGGAGGCTCATGCTTCCCTAATATCCATCACTCCCTGCTTCCAGCGTGGTCACAGACAGAGCAACAAAGAGGGTCTCAGAGGTAAGATCCTTGCAACTTGCAAAGCTGTAGCATCTGCCAAAATAAGGAGAAGCAGCAGCAACAATACGGAGAAAAGATTATCAGCACCTGGGAATGCTCAGAGACGGCAGGGGGGTAACTGGAAGCCCAGGTCTCCTGAAGGCTAAGGAAGTGTTAGCAGCAACAGCAGGAAGCAACATGAATGGAGTAAGAGGGAAGCAGACCAGGTCCGAGGGCATCAGGATACCAGCTAGCAATATTCAGCAGTGAGCAGTTTGTGTCCCAACTGCCTGTGTAGAAAGAGGAGATAATACGGCAAAACTATGAAAGCAAATTCTCTGATACCTGAAATACATGGCTAAATAAGGCTTAACAAAATATATGAATGGTTTATTTACTCAAAATGTAGTTCTGGATGAACAAAACAATTCATTAATTTGTGCATGTCAGAAGAAAAAAATATAAGTGAAAAGCAAAGCTAAAATCTGCATATTGTTTTGACTTTTTTTGCATGAAAGTTTGGTTTTTCATTTTAGGACAATGGTTCAGTTCAGAAATGCATATAATAGAAAGAAGGAGAAAAAAAAAACAAAACACCCAAATGAAATGGCTCTTTTTTTTGAGTCAAACAAAATTGTCTGACAATTAATTTAAGAAAATATTTGTGATACTAAAACAAAGCATGCTGTTTGACCTTGAGAGATACTGTTTAATTTCATTTAGAAACAGCCTTAATTTTGTACTGGCCTGAAATGAAATTTATAATTATGTTTGATTCATCTACTCAGCATAAAAAATCAGCAATTTTGTTAGGTGTATTTATAAAGTGAGTTGTTTATTTATATTTGTGGATACTGGAAGCTTAGATGAAGGAGACAGAAAGTATAAAATCTACACATTGGAGAAATTGATGCTTGCTTTTTCCTTATGCTTTGTCTCATTTATTTTACTTTTTGAGGTATGAGCTACCTTGGTTTTGATCTAGTGCCTCATAGACCCTTCTGAAAATTATTAACTAATAACATCAGTAATGTCAGTGTTTGTTGTTAAACATGTTAAACCAACTACAAAGAAAATTATCAGTGGCTTGTATGTCTTAGGAATAAAAGTCTTTAGGATTTGTTGTCTTTTTTTCATTATGAAACAGAATCAGTCTCCAAATGGGGACATTCTGGAATATTTGCGCTTAATTGGAAGCTTCTGTGTTTTAGTCTCCAGACTAGGTAACTAAAATAGCTGTAGTGAGTAGATTTGGTGTGTGAGTGAGGAAGTTAAAACCACCATGCTCTGCCTGCTGTGGGGAACTTGGAGGTGGTAGACCTGGTTTTGATTTGCTTTTTCATCAGTGTAAATTTACTGGTACAAGTGTACATGGGATTAGCATCAGGTTCTGTACTGGTCTGCTTTGTCATTGCAGACCGAATGCAATTTTTCTTATAAAAGACAGAACCACCACATCACAGCAATGGGAATTTTCTTTCACCAGTTTTTAAAATGATGTTAATTGCTATTTCAGGGCTTACAGTTCTGTTATTCTTTTCAAACTATAAATAACAGTCTGACTTTGGTCACCTTATCTGCTGTGGTAGTTGTCAGCTCTAGCTTTGAAATTGACTTCAGTTAGTAGACAATCAGGGTTTTTATTAAAAAAAAATCAAACAAAATAACTTCTTGTCCTGTCAGCCTAACCCCTTGCTTACACAACTTGTTCTATTTTTTAAATCTGTCTTTTGGTTTACTAACTGCAGGAATGCCTGTTATGTTTTTGAAACCTCTTTTTCTGTCTTGTCCTTAACGCACAGCTGTTTAAGAAAACCTCAAATTAATTGAGGCCTTAAAAATGATCTTTTGTTTCTTTAGAAAAACAAAACTTACTACATACCAAATTTGGTTACTTATTTTTTTTATTTTTATTTTTGGTACTTGACTGCTGTTTTGGTTTTCTGTGTCTTCTGCGAAAGAAATGGAATGTTCTCACTTTGGAAAGGTTTAACTGTGTTATGTGCGTAAAAAAATCAATAACAAAACAAACCTAACACAGATCTACTACTGCAGGTAAATTCCATTTGAAGCTAACATTCTTTTCTACTTAGACAATAGTTAGCTATTGTGCTCTTAAAACAACCTTCTATGAACTGTATTGTTCTTGAAGTTTATGTGGGCTGGGTGCAAAGCTCCCTGAAGTCAGGAAGAGACATTCCATTGACTTGAAATGGCTTTGGATCAGGCCTGTCACGTGAGATTAGCTCCTGACAGAAGATCTTATAAGCACAGGCACAGGACAGAATGATTTAGGGATGGAATTTCACTTATGCCATGATTGTCTTTGCTTTGTGAATATCTGTCAGGCACAATGGTTTTGAAGCGATGGATCATTTGTTTTGTGTTAAAGATGTCTATATTCCTTGGTATTGTGAATATAGAGTTTTGCAGAAATTTTCTTGTAACTTAGGTCTCAGATCTATTGTCTATTTGTGACTGTATTTAAAGACTTTGTTAAGGGAATCTGTCTTTGGGTATGACAGTTCAGAATCTCTTAGATGAGATTTTATAGCCTCAATAATACTACCCAAAATATGCACAAAGTTAAGGAAAGAGTTTTCTGATGTGAAATAGCAAGTTAAAAACAATGGTTCGAATTCTGGTTTTCTCGTTGAACTAGAAGAACACATTCTATATCAGAAATTAATGACTTCCATAATTTCTCTTTTAAAAAACAACAGCTGCCCCACAAAACCCAGAAGAGATTGCACTTTAAGTCGTGAAAAGTGGCAGTCAGTTTGACATTTGCAGTTTTTCTGCATTTGAAACTTAGGCAGCTTACACAATGTAAAAGTAACCATGACAAAACCAGTGTAGTTTTGTATAACAAAATAAAACAGGAACATTTTACAGCATGCATTACGTAAGGCCAAATTTGGATTAGGAAATTGTAAACTTTCAAAGGCTATTCTTGTTAATAAATGAAAGCCTATCAGACTCCTAACACTCTAATGACGCTGGGCATAATTATCATTAGGGAAAAATTGCCTTTGGTTCTTATTGATTGTGGCTCCTCTCATGAATACAAAGTCTGTGCAGCGAATGATAAGTGATCTGTCACTCCTTTTTTCACCCTCATACAAAATAAAGGATTTACTTACTCTCAGCTGAGATCAGGCTCAGACATGCGTTAATTTCATGTGAATAAAAGCTACATGAAGGGGCATAACAACAACCAAAATCTACATACAAACAACCCCACTTACACAAAAATATGACTGCATTTGTGTTTTACACACATGCACAGGGAAAGCATTGCATCTTTAGCTACAGCTGAAAATTCTTTGCTTTTTTCCATTTAGACTGTTGTTAGTGATTCAGTCAGTCTGCAAATCTGCCTAACTCTTAAAAACTTTTGTTACACATGCTGTTGCAGGCGATAGTGTTATTTACTAAGGAAATTTAAATGTGTCACAGTCATTTTGTAGACATTTGTAGCTACTCCTTTGTAATTACACCTAAGGATTTCAAAGAACATTGGTTTGATTTTCAGTCTGCCTTCATTTGCTGTTATCCATGTGTTGCCTTTCGTGCTTGAATATTTATGTGAGGAACAGAGGAAGTCTAACAAGTAACATAGCCAGTTGTGTATTTTTGAAGAAACAATAAAAGAAAATTGCCATTTAGCATTGTATATCTTAGAAAAAATGCTGTAAAATATAAATACTGTTTGTTATATGAAGAAAATACCCTTTTTCTGTCTAAACAGCATAGCAGTATTTATGCACTAGAAACAATCTGTAATGATGTTGGAGGCATATTTTATGTAATTATGCCATAAATAGAAATGAATTCTTTTCTGTTGAAGGTATATTAACATCACAGTCATCAAAATAGGCAGTACTGTCAAAGAATGGCCATAAGAAATGTATTTATTGGTATGAAAATTCATCCTGATACTTAGCTTATTGACTCTTCTAATACTTCTTGTGTTGTTTTATGACTCTTTTAATAATTTTTGTGTTGTTTTAAATGGGTTACCTGCAAAATGTGTCCTTGTTTTTAACCTAGCTGATTTAGTCCTTAGTAGGAAAGTGTGTGGGTAGGTCTTTGTTTTTATGAGAAGGAGAAAATAATAGATTTTGTCTTTGGGGATGTGAAGTTTGTATTTCCACAACATTTTTTATCCTTATTCCAAGGATAAACATTTATTTAAAATAAAAATAATGGTCTAATCCTGTCCTGTGAAGTTCTAGTGTCATTCTACAATGCTTTGAAATGATAAGGTAGTTTCTAATGATTATGACTGCACTTCTGTTATCATTTCATCATACAGGTCCTCATCTACAGGATATATGTATCAACTGCAAGGGGACTTGAATGAGGCAGGTGTAAAAGCAGTGGTTTTACTTTTATCAGCTAGAAGTTTAGTGCGTTAAAAAAGGAAAGTATAGACTTTTCTTATTTGGAACCACATTTTCACATATTTTCAAAATCTCTGTACTCTCCCAGTTTCTGTATGAACTACAGATTAAAGTAACCCTATACACCATCTGGTCAAACCATACACATAGAGTGGTGGATAAAGTCATAGATATGACTGGTGTACCAATTCAGGACCTCTCTTGTAATAACAGCAGTGAAAATATTTTTGAACGCAAGAATGATATGGAAGTTGCTGAAAAGTTGCAAAAACTGTTTCATCTTAATCTGACAGCTATTTTCATTATTTTCACCCTGGACAGAGGTAATGAAATGGTTGATTTATTATGTAAATACATTTGTTTTTAAAGAAAATGTTTGTGACTTACTTGACTGCGATGGAAAGGATGCTTTAGTTAAGTGAAGGATCCAGATCTCAGTGGGCATTTTTGTATAGATGGAACTATAAATGGTTTGGGCCCTAATTGTTCAAAATCCATGCATGAATATGCTGTGGAGATGATACACATAACAGATATATATGTAAATTGGGCTCAGTTATTCCTGCTATCTGTGAAAAAGTCACTTGCCACTCCCATTTGAGGAGGAAATGCATCTAGAAGCTGGCCAGTTCAGACTTGCTAGAATATATCTGACTTTGATAAGTAGTTTCAGTTTTATCATTTTATTCAGTTTAAAAAACTTTTGTCAACAGGTGTATATGTTGCTCAGCACTTTTTGTTGTTTTCCCCCTTGTTCTACTATATTCCCACATTTTTTGTCATTTGTCATCTTTTGTGTAAAGAAGAGCATAGCGTTCACATCAGTGGTAATTATGTCTCTGCTGCTCAGAAGGGCCTTGAAGCAAGAGAACCTTAAAAGGAAGCAGATAAACCAAGTCTTGTCTTCTCAGCATGAGACAAACATTTGACCCAGTGTCCAGCCCCCCAGCTATGATACAAGCACCTTATACGCTTGCAGCATAGCAGTACAATATATCTCCTGAGTTGAAGTTCACATGATGCTGGAAAAGCAGGAGAGGATTCTCAGTGATGTACTGTAGTAATCTGCCTCACAGTGGGGTCCCCATTTGAAAGACCATTTAGAAGGAATATTTCCTAGGCAGCAGCATTAGTCTCATCTCATGTGTGTGATGCATGGCCCAGCGTGGTGGAGGCCAGGAGATACCGACCAGGCCTACTCATGTGAGAGTGTGGCTGAGCCAGAAGTAACATACAGTGGGCATTCTGTATTTAGAAGAGCTTATAAAAGTCCTGGAAAAGTCCTATTAAATTCTGTGAAGCAAATATGAATGCAGAATCAGAGACATGGTGTTTGGAAAGCTCTGGTCTTCCACTGGTACTCCAGTCCATTCTCTGGGGGCAAGTAGGCTTCCACAATGTGAAATGAGGGTGCAGCTCCACAAGGAGAACTTCCTATAGTTTTACACACAGAATCACAGAATGGTTCGGGTTGGAAGGGACCTTAAAGATCATCTAGTTCCAACCCCCATTGTTGATGGATTATTGTGGAATTTACAGTCTCTTATATAATCTGAGTGTATTGGAATGTGTTTCCTCTTGCCTTTTAAAGGATTGTTTAGAAAGTTAATTTTATGAATTAGTTGAAAAATTATTTTTGTCTAGCGATGCTTGTTTAGGTCTTTCTCAGATTGAAAAAAGAAATTTTAAGTACCCGGCTTTCAGGGTAATAAGGTAAATCTCCTTACATCCTCAGTATGAGTCATAAAATCACAAAGGAAAATTATATTGTAAAGTTTGATAACAGTAAATCTTCTCTTTTAATTCTTACCATTCTGTGTACTGCAGCTCCATGTCCGAGAGCAATGCACAGTTACTGACAGCTTTGAACAGCTGACTTCTGAACCACTAGCTAGATCCTTCTGACTTTTACTGAATTTTGGTACCAGGCCTCAGAATACATCAATAAATATTGGGTATTGCTCTGCAGTCATATGTGGCAGGTTCAAATTATTGTGGTAGATTCCCAGACATTTATCTGTGATGTGAGGAGGAATTGATAACAGACTCTCTGAAAGTCCCTTTCTTTTTATGTAATACTTGTGGGAAAACCATCCTACTGTACACTTTCTTCCTTATGGAGCTCTTTAGAGGAAACCTGGATACAGGAAAGAAACTCTATAGTAAAACCATACAATCGTAGAATCATAGAATATCTCAAGTTGGAAGGAACCCATAAGGATCATCAAGTCCAACTCCCTGTTCCTCACAGAACTACCTAAAACTAAACCATATGACTAAGAGTGTCATCCAGATGCTGCTTGAACTCTGACAGGCTTGGTGCTGTGACTAAGGCCCCATGGGGAGCCTGTTACAGTGACCGACCACCCGCTCAGTGAAGAACCTTTTCCTAATGTCCAATCTGAACTTCCCCTGATGCAGCTTCATTCCATTTCCCTGTGTCCTGTCAGGGTGACCAGAGAGAGGAGATCAGTAGCTCCCCCTTTGCTTCCACCCTTGAGGAAGTTGTAGACTGCCATGAGGGCAGCCCTCAGTGACGAGGGCAGCCCTCAGCCTTCTCCAAGCTGAACAAACTGAGTGACCTCAACCTCTTCTCATAAGTCTTGCCCTTGAGACCTTTCACCATCTTGGTCGCCCTCCTCTGGACTACGCTCTAATAGTTTGATGTCCTTCTTATATTGAGGTGTGCAAAACTGCACACAGAACTCAAGGTGGGGCAGCACCAGTGCAGTGTAGAGTGGGACAATCACCTCCCTTGATCGGCCAGCTGTGCTGTGCTTGGTGCACCCCAGGACACAGTTGGCCCTTTTGGCTGCCAGGGCACACTGTTGACTCATATTCAACTTGCCATCGACCTAAACCCCCAGATATGGGGGGATATCTCTCTTCTTTTCAGCCTGGAGAAGAGAAGGCTCTGGGGAGACCTTATAAGAACCTTTCAGTACCTAGACGGGAGCTACAGGAAAGGTGGAGAAGGGCCTTTTACAGGGGCATGTGGTGATAGGACAAGGGGTAACAGTTATAAACTGAAAGAGGGGAGATTTAGATCAGGTATTAGAAAGAAATTCTTTACCGTGAGGGTGGTGAGGCACTGGAACAGGTTGCCCAGAGAAGTTGTGGATTCCCCTTCCTTGGAAGTGTTCAAGGCCAGGCTGGATGGGGCTTTGAGTGACCTGGTCTAGTGACGGTGTCCCTGCCCATGGCAGGGAGGTTGGAACTAGGTGATCTTTCAGGTCCTTTCCAACCTAAAGGAATTGTATGATTCTATGATCTCTTTCTGCGGGGCTGCTCTCCAGCCTCTCATCCCCCAGTGTGTTATGTATAACCAGGATTATCCCATCCCAGGGTTGAATCTGGGCCTTGCTCTTGTTAAATTTCATACGGTTGGTGATTGCTCAGCTCTCTAGCCTATCCAGATCTCTGTAAGGCCCTGTAACCCTCAAGGGAGTACACAGCTCCTCCTAGTTTAGAATCCTAACTTACTTAATGTACATTCAATTCCTGTATCCAGATCATTTATAAAAACATTGAAGACCACTGGCCCTAAAAACTGGGGGAATCCCACTGGTGATTGGCCACTAGCCTGATGTAGCCCCATTTACTATAAGTCTTTGAGCCCTCATCTTGTTGTCTTGCTTGTCCTCAAAATGATCAATCTCAACATGAACAAAATGAACTGTCTTAAAATGTCAGTTTACTTTTTTCAATTTCACATGCATTAAAATATTAACATCTGTAAAATCTCAGGCAGTGATGCTGTGTAGTCTTATATAGATGTTAGTATATGTCTTTTTCTGTGTGTGTAATTTTTTTTTTTTTTTNCCACTGGCCCTAAAAACTGGGGGAATCCCACTGGTGATTGGCCACTAGCCTGATGTAGCCCCATTTACTATAAGTCTTTGAGCCCTCATCTTGTTGTCTTGCTTGTCCTCAAAATGATCAATCTCAACATGAACAAAATGAACTGTCTTAAAATGTCAGTTTACTTTTTTCAATTTCACATGCATTAAAATATTAACATCTGTAAAATCTCAGGCAGTGATGCNGTTTTAGTTCTTTTCTTTCTGTTATGCAGACAGCATTTTATGTTCTTAAAGGGAAGCCAGAGGCAGCTCATGGATGCAACTGGGAGTATCAGTTGGTACGAAAAAGAGTGCAGCAAGTGGGGCAGGTGGCTTGGCTTCTCAGTTCATTCCCGAGTTCCAGCCCGCTGGTGATGTTCACTGTATGGTGTTCTCTCTTGGGTTCTCTTATACGGTCATTTCCCTACAAGGCAAAAACTTTAAGTGTGGTTCTGGAGCTAATTTACTTGAAAGGCTGCTCCCACTAGGCAATATGGATGACACAATTACCTACGAGTTTCTTAATACCACAAAATTTTCAATACTATTTAAGCAGGTCTTGTATAATGTGATGCAACACGCCAAAAATGTCACTCTGATAAAAGCTGCACTACAGCCTGCATAATAATTGAATTAAACTGACTGGCGGAAGAGCACACGCAAATAGCTCTGTGGGGCCCAACAGAGACCCAAAGACACTTTGGCCAAGGATCCAATGATGTGAGCATGATCCTGCAGTGCAGATGCAAGTGATTCTCCATCCCTTCACATAACCGCCAGGTGTCTTTTCCTGGGCCAGATGATTTTAGCAGTAGAGGTGTAAGATCATGTTGACAGGCCAATCTGGATGTGACGTTATATTGTATAGGATGGCAGCAAGAGATCAAAACTTTATGGATGGTGCTATCCCCATGTCAGATTAGCTATACTGCTTCACAGTCTTTTCACTGCTAGGTGGCATTGCTTTTGCATGTAATTTGGTTTCCTTGTCAATGTGTTTACTTTCTGAAGAAAAAAGGCTACCATCTTGAATTCAAGATAAATCTTATTAAGTGTTGGAGTGATGCCTTTAAATTTTGCAAATGAGGTCTTAATCTCCAGGGAAAGCTTCCCCGAGGTTTATTTACTTCACTGTGTGCTTCTGTGGATCCAATATGAAATAATATTTCTTGTTAACGTGCATCTTTTAATATATCCAATTAGAAATTGCTTACACAATTGTGTTTGTTAGCTTATGTGGTGAAAGTCTGGCAACTCCTAATGAAGTTGACACAATGGACAAAATAGTCTGACAAATAGCAGGCCTGCAAAGGAATAATCTATTGAATCTTGTATCTTCTGCCTACATCAGAATTAAGTGTAACTGCAGCCATAGAACTTGCCTACGCTCAGGGTCATGTATAAGAGCACGCACATGAAAATCTAGTGTGTTTTATTAAGGCTTTGTTCACACATCCTCTTCCGACTGCAACTGTGCCGGCTAAGAAGGTTACTGCCCTAGTACCTCATTATTGCACTTCTGTCAGAGGTTATCACAGGTGGCTCTGCCGCTGAGCTGCTCCCGGGCACGGTTCCTGACCTGTTTTGCTTGGAAAGAATGAGGGTGGTGAAGATCTACTATTTTAACAGTTTTAACATTTTTTACTAAAGAGGGTCAGGGATTGCCGACAGGAGCAACTATGTGGGTAAAACTGTCAAGGCAATAATTTCCAACATTGGAGCAGTACTGAGCCTCTATAAAAGCAATTGTAATCTTTTCAGTGGACACTGCTAGAACTGGAAGATTTGTCAATGGTCTATGCATTGAATTTACACCACTGATTTTTTAGTCTTTTAATGTTGCTATATAGATATGACTTTAGGTTCGTGTATATGTTGCTTGTTTCAGTGTAGCTGATTCAGTCAGGATTCAGTTAAATGAAAATGTTTCCAGACTTGTGGTTCAGTAGAGCTTTTTTTACCCTGCTTTACCTTTATCTCTTTTACATTCTTGCTGGAATTGCTCTGAGGGCTCTGTGCTGATTCAGAGTTGTCTCCCCTGTTCTGTCTGAAGAAATGCAATTTATTTTTAAAATAACAAGAGTAATCACTGAGCAAAATTGGTCAGGGTCTGGTTTAGTTCAAATGAAACCACTAGGATCAATTCTAACAGCCCTTGTATAGCTATCATCAGTATTTTGTCTGAGAACTTTTTGAATTTGAAAACTTCAACCCATCTCTTTTTTCCCTTTATTTCTATTTCTTTTTTATATTATTTGCTGGTATTTGCCATACTGTTTATGGTAGTAAATTAATATGGAGGAGAAGAGAGTTTCTAAAGATGGCAAGATTCTTGGTCATTCTAATAGTTCCTTTTGTGAATTCAGTTTCGCTTTTTTCTGGTAGGCATCTACGTTAAAGTAAATAAACATTGGCTGAGCTGAGTAGATAATATTAGGTGATTTAGAACTGGCTTTAAAACAAGCATTATAAATCCCAATATTGGCATTATAAATTATGAATAGTTTTATTTTTAAAATGTTGGCATGTATGCTTCTTTATCTGTTGATTATCACTGATATGTCATTGACTTATAAATTAGGAGGAATATTGTCGGTGTAGAAAAAATTGTATCAATGCCAGTTTGATAAAAAAGAAAAAAATCAATGCAAAACAATTTACCACTTGGGCATAGATTTTTAAATTAAAGTTAATTTAGAAGAGTATATACTGTGAAATCCATGAAATTTTGGATCAGGCTTTGTCCTCATTCCCAGCAATGGAACTTCACTACAGAACAATGTTTTAGCAGTGTGCTACAAAGTGGTTGTCAAAGCACCAGAGACTGAATAGAGACACTACTTTCGCTGAACTCCAAATTTGTACATACTTACTGATTGTAAGTTTGTCTTGTTAGAGTTACTACTTACATAAGTGATATCATTTATGTATCTGGAGTGGGTTTTCAGTAGGACTTCCCATAATAATGAAGGGTAGAAGGTTGTTTCTCTAAGTGTTTTCCTGGCTGAGCTTGTGCAGAAAATGTTTAATACTGTGTTGTTGATGATAGGGGACTCCCAGTGTCTTGGGTAGGTGTGTATTATTTCTATTTGAACATTTGTTCAATTTTTATCCCTCAGAAAGGGGGAAAACGAAACTGTTTGATTAAAAAGTACCCATAGTAATCTCTGATAGTTTCATGGAAAATGTTTTCTCTAAATATTCTGGAAGACAATAGGAAAATGATCCAATTATTAATCACACTGGTTGTAGGGAGGAAAAGATTTTGAAAACCCTTACAGTTACATTTCTTTTAAAAATATGAACAAATGTGTAGAAATTTATATCAGTCTTAAACTACAGCATGCACACCATTTAAAATGTGTACATTTATTGGTTGAAATTACGTTAGCAAGCTCATACATCTGCATGTTAAAACTGATATTCCGTGTGACACTGACGAGGTAGAAATAGAATGGGTACGTGTGCACAACACGATGTCATCAAGAAGCTTTAGACAGAGTGGTTTGTGGAAGAAAGTAGGTGTTTGGGAATGGTTTCAAAACCAGAAAATTGAATGTTTTTTCTCATTGACGCTTTTCCTTCTGCTCTTTTTGTAAACTATTCTTACCATTCCCCCTGGTACATTAGGACACAAAGCAATTATGAAAAGCAAAAGAAATCCTTAGTTTATTGGCTAAATTTTGAAAGAATTTTTGACATGGCTGACGATCCTTCAAATAAGATCTTTGTGTCAAAGTGCAGAGGTCAGGGTATAGAAGCTTTGGGATATCAAAAGGTGGTGAGAAGAATGGCTGGGATTTCCAGCAGCCTAAGAGTGCTCTTTTGTCTCTAGTGGTCAGTTGTCGAGGATGATGCCTGTGGACATCAAAGAAATGTCTAAACAGTGTTATCTGGGCCTGTCCTTTGCCCCCTGCCATGTAATGGGCCTCTTTTCAGGAAAACATTGGGAAAGCTGAGAAAGCGAGTTGTCCTATGCTAGCGCTATTAATCCAGCAGGAAGGAAGATCAATAACATTTCCACTAACCAGTAAAACAATCTGTTGGGTTCTAAAAATGCAGATTAGTCAAGCCTATAAATTACACATTGCATATCCAAAAATCAATTTTAATGTTTTTTCATAATGTATATGTCATGAGATCTTTCTAAAAAATTTATTTTCTTCTTGCTTTGACATATTACGGACAACTGTTCTGAGAAAACAAACCAAAACAAACCCCCCACCTTTCTTTAACACTTGCAAAGAAGTTAGGGTTTTTTGTTCACGGGTGGTATGTACTGAGCTACTTTAAAGTAAAATAAATGAGCTGATATTTGATGCATTTCATGCTTAAAACATTGACTCTGATGTCTTGAAGAGTTATGCCATCATTTTCAAGATGGATTGCTGTCCTCATCAAGGAATAAAAGTTACACTATCAAAACAAAGCCTGTACCTAATATGTTTCAGCTCCTATATTGCTTATTCACTCTGTTCGTACAGTAATGAAGTTGTTTCTTTGTGCTAAATGCAGTAAAAAAAAAAAAAAAAAAAACTATTCTGAAAATGTTATGAGAAAAGAAATCTATTAGGAGTATTTTCTATTGTTACCCGAGTGCAAAAGGAAAACATATTTTATGCTCCTTGTCAGCTTGGATTTCTTTTTAGAGATTAGATCTCTTTAAATCCCCAATTTTGCAAAGAGATATTGCAAGTTTCAGTGGTGAACAACCAGGGCGATAGTCTGGGGCCCTACCTATGGGAGAGCTCATTAAGCCTAAAATAGAAAGCAACCGAGAGGAAGTCAGACTAGAAACGGGCCTTTGCTTGTAATTCCTGTGAATGTAACTCTGGGTTCTTCTGTTGATTCAGAACGAACGATAGTGCCTATGTCATTATGCAGTACTGCTGTCATTCTTGAACTACGTAGACACAATGTAAAAAACATTCTTTTGCAGGATTGGGGGCTAAGTAGAGTTTCTGGTTATGGATCCGCCTCTAGGAATATTTAATAAGACCTTTTAGGGTTCACTGCTGCCCATGTTTTGCTAACAGTATATTATTAATTAGAATATACTTGAAATCTTTACTAATAAGTTAGTCCACATCAATATACATATTTGCATTATTGTTATAAGAAAACTATATGAATTCAATATCAAATACTTAAGCCAAATGGTAAAGTAAGTATTAAAACAAACCTGTGGTTGAATCAATGACAAGTTCTTAAAAAGTGGAAATTGGAGCTTGGATGTGTCAGTAGGTAGTTATGTGATATCTTCAAATATAGCTAAAAATGTAAGTGCAATGTGCTTTCAAAAGTCTGAAATTAAACTTTTTAATGAGAATTAAAATCTACACCATATTTCATTTTATCATAAATTAAGATTGAAGAGAAATGTATGAGTTAACTTTAACTACAAGAACATGTATAACAGTATCACTGTTGCTAAACTAAACTTTATAACAAGAAACACATGTGTTGGGATAATTGTTATTTATTTGGACGGATATTGCACTTGAAAACTGATATTTTGGGCTGCTAGATGACTCACCATTACTTACCTTCCTATATCCTCATCTAGTAAAGAAGATGAAGAGCTACAGATTTCCTAGCATGCCTAAATGACCACAGAGAGACTAGATGATTTCCATTGCTACACTGCGAGTCCAAAGTAAATGCTTCTCACTTTCAGAGTATGGATCTTGAACATTGATACTGCAGTTTGTGTATTCTATAGTTGATACATTTTATAATATATAATATAATATTACTTTTAGAAAAACATGGAGAACAAAGTATTGCTCCTCTTTTTAATATTTTATGCTTTTTGTTCTTATACCTGCATTGTTTTTCTTGTCATAGTTGCATCCTGATTTTGCAAACAGTTCTGTCACTAGCTTTACCCAAGAGAACTTTTCCAATAAGTGAAGAAGGACAAAGGCCACACAAAAGGGTAATGTTTACAGAAGTGAGATCCTAATCCTGTAGTTAAATTGTGATCCTATAGCTAAATAGATGAATTTAAATTTTTATCAGAAGTGATACATGTCTGCAAGTATCATATTTCAGCAGTGGCATAGATAATAGATTTAGCTAATGAATAGGTCACTGCTGTTTGCCATCAGAAGGCATATTCTGATATGTCATGAATGCATAATTTATAGGTAAGAATAAGAAGACAGAAGTCAAGGAAATGAGAAGAATGTAATTGTCTTATAAAGATTTCCAGACCATCTTTGAGGTTACAGAGTTGCCTCTTTATTTATCTTTACTGGACACTTATGTAGAACTTTCTGCTGTATGAATTTATGAACAATTTTCTTTACCCACTGCCATTTGAAAATTTATTTTTAAATATAGATTTGCTGTCTTATACTTCTAATGACTGTGGCCACCATCACTTAGGCAGTTGCTGCTGCTGGCCACTCTTATTCCCACAGCAGTTGCACAGCTGCATAGGTGGCATACGCATTCATGTGGCTATATGGTGAAATAGTTTAAGGGACTGATCTGGCTGAAAATCAACTCAGAAAAAGAAACAAGAAATATTTCTTTTTCCGCTAGGTCATGTTTTAATCCCACTTAACATGTTCATGTGTGAATACCTGTGCCCAAACAAAATAGGAGCCTTTCTTGGCTCAGCCCAGAAAGGAGAGGTACTCACTGCACAAACTGGAAAAACTACTGAAAAAATTACTCAGAACCTGTGCTAGAGGAGAATGGATTCCCCCTATTGACTCATACTTGTACGTGTTTGCAAATGTTCACATCTGAAGTCAGAAGTGCAAATTTGACGTTCTCAGAAGCACAGAAACGGCATTTTTGAAATTCAGATGGGCTGGTCTGTCCTTCTGATGTTTCTGTGTAACTGCTGTAGATTATGTCAAAATTATTTTTAAAAAATCAATTTTTAAGTACTGGCCTTCATTCTAGATTATTCAGTTTAGAGAAGCCTAATTAGTATTACAAGAGCTGCTGGAAATGTCATTACAACTTTTGTAAAGGGAAGTCGGACATTGTAGATTTCCATCCCTAAGTGTAGGTCAGAATTAGTGATCCAGGAATTAGATGACAGGTAGTGTTTGGTGTTATTAAAAAAATGAAAAGTAATATATAGCAACTAAATATCCATGCACAGTGGTGTGATCTGAATTAACTGTTCTCCCTCGGGAGACAGGTTTTGAAGTCGTTAGGTCAAAGGACAGCACAAGAAGGACATGGACCTGTTGGAACGGGTCCAGAGAAGGGCCACGAAGATGATCAGAGGGCTGGAGCACCTCTGCTATGAGGACAGGCTGAGAGAATTGGGGTTGTTCAGCCTGGAGAAGAGAAGGCTCCGGGGAGACCTTATAGCCCCTTCCAGTACCTAAAGGGGGCCTACAGGAGAGATGGGGAGGGGCTCTTTATCAGGGAATGTAATGATAGGACATGGGGTAACGGCTTCAAACTGAAAGAAGATAGATTTAGAGTGCATATCAGGAAGAAAT
This sequence comes from Rynchops niger, assembly GCA_013400035.1. Classification (NCBI taxonomy): domain Eukaryota; kingdom Metazoa; phylum Chordata; class Aves; order Charadriiformes; family Laridae; genus Rynchops; species Rynchops niger. Next base: position 115,347 of record VXBH01009437.1, read on the forward strand.
TTTTTACCATGAGGGTGGTGAGGCACTGGAACATGTTGCCCAGGGAAGCTGTGGATCCCTGGAAGTGTTCAAGGCCAGTCTGGATGGAGCTTTGAGCAACCTGGTCTAGTGGGAGTGTCCCTGCCCATGGCAGGGGGGTTGGAACTAGATGATCTTTAAGGTCCCTTCCAACCCAAACCATTCTACGATTCTGTGAAAACTCGGTGGCAATTAGGTAAATAAAAAATTAATTATTATTAAAAGGAGAATATAGGAAAAAAAGTAAACAGTGGTTTGCCACTGTATTAATCTGCTCTCTACCCATATCTTGAATAATGTGTGCAGTTTGAGTCTTAGAGTAGAGTAGAGCCAGAGGAGTCCTGGAATGGAGACAAGGATGACTGGAGATATGGAGGAGTTTCCATAAGAAAGACTGGATGGGGAGTCCTTCAGCTTTGAGATGCCCAGGAAGAGGGGACAGAAGTTCTAGGAGGTCTAGAAGGTAATGAAAGACAAGACATTGTACTGGACTTGCTTATTTGCTGTTTTTCCTAATAAAAGAATTAGGGCAGCCACTGGAATTACCATGCAACAAAGATAAAGTGAAGAAACGGGTTGCTTTTACTATTCCTTCTCTGCTCTTTTTTTTAAATATTTGACTTCCCATGTTTCTCCATACCACTTGTTTTTATGCATATGCTCATTTTCATCATGAGAGAACAGTTTAAATCTCTCTTCTGAACATATAAAAAATGGGTATGTACACTACGGTGCAATTAGATGAAATAGTTAATCTTGAATTTTACAATAATTTCTGAAAAAGTGGTCTTCTATGGTGTTCAACAAGTTTTTGATCTTTCAGAAGTGAGTTTTGATTGTGGGCAACTAGAGATGTATTGCTGTTTGAGATCTCTGAGCAACATGATCTAGTGGGAGGTGTCCCTGCCCATGGCAGGGGGGTTGGAACTAGATGATCTTTAAGGTCGCTTCCAACCCTAACAATTTTATGATTCTATCTTAAATTATGTCCCAAATTTATCAGAAAGAATGAGATGGGAAACCTCTTACATACCATGGAATAGTGCACAGGAATTTGAGTAATCTCAAAAGAAGTGAAAAGTAAGTGGTGCTGGATAATACAGGTTTCTTGCTCAGAGAAGTTGCAGGTGTAGAGAGCAGGTGTGAAATTTTGCAGCAAACCCCTGCAAAAAAAGAGGTTCTTACCTCAATTGCTGTATTTTCAAATGAGCCTTGTTTTTACTTAGCTGGTTAGATGCTTGAAATAAATTTAAATTAAAATGAAATTAAAGTAACTCTCTTCCTATGCCAGCAAAACATAAAAGCCGGCTTAACATATTTTAGTGAGAGAAACTTCTCAGACCATTTTGTCATCGTACAGCTTCTTATTCTTTTTAATGTATGCTGAGATCATAACATTAATATATTAAGTTGTGTTACAACAAATAAGGATGAACTTAAGCCTCCCAAAATCAGAGATATGGGACAAAGTAGCAGGACCAAGGTGCCCTGTTGTGGGCAGGTGAAGTGACCTGCTCGGAATCGAAGAAAATTGTAATTTTCAAAGTTTGAAGTAGAAACCTAAACTTGTTGCCTGCTGATCTTGTGTTAACGTTTCTGAATGCATCTTCCTCATGCTTTCAAATTATACCAGAAAGCTAAGATATATTTTTCTGAAAGAGCCTTTATCAAATGTCTAGGAAAAAAGCCTGTCTTTCATAAGAAATGTTTACTGCTATTGAACAAGTGATATGTGTGTGTAAAATATACTGGATGCATAATTACAGGGCAAATGGATGCTGGCAGATGTGAGCAAGCCACTCCTTTAAGCAAAGAATGTTGCTCTTATACAAATTACAGGATAAATGTGTGCTGGCAGACGTGGAAGAGTCAGCCCTTTAATGCAAGAATTTTGCTGTTACATAAAAGCTTGTTCCTAACATGTCGATTGGTACAATATGTCCAGTTTTGGTGTTTCAGACATACCATTTTGTACCTTTCATGCTGGCTGTTTAGGGTGCTATTCCATTCGTTCATCTAGTCACATGAACTCTGTTCTTTGAAATCTTGATCATGAGGGACTGTTCTCTGCTGCAGGGACAATGTACAATGGATGTTACTCAAATGTGAGAGCAATGCCCAGCTTTTTTGAAAAAAATTAGGCACTAACAACGAGCTGAAATAATAGCATTAAAATAATATAAATGAGACTGTCCTAATTTTTATACTTGCCGATACAGTGAACTCTCTGTCCTTATGCACCCTTGATGTGCCACTCATGTTTTTGTAGATTTCTAGCATGTGCCTTTAAGACATCTCTTTTCTGTTCTGAAGAATCCCAGCCAACTGGATAGTCCTGAAGCTTGTTAACATTTTCAGTCTTCCTTCTTGTCTTTCTTTGAACCGTTTCAAGTTCTACTCTGTCCTTTCTGACACAGTGGACCCAAAGTGCACACAGTGCACCATGGATTTATCCAGTGGCATAATCATGTTTTGTGTTTTGCTTTTGGCTCCTTTTGTCTTAATTCTTAAATTCTGTTTGCTTTTTTAATTGCTGTTGAAAGAAAATAAAATCCAAATGTTAGAAGTTACTAAGAAAGGCACTTAATACATTGCTGAGGTTGCATTTCTCAAAGAAGTCATTGAATACATTGTTTTCGGCATATCAGAAATCACACATTTGTCAAATTAAGTTCTAATTTTGTTGAATAATTACATATTGTTCTAGCAAACTTGAGTCCAGAATTGCTTTTTGATAAATTCTGAGGATAAAAGAGCAAACGTTATACTTAATCATGTCATCTTATAATAAATGCTGGCTTTTTTAGAATTTTTACTTTTTTTATTATTATTCTCAAAAGTCAACAGCATCATATATAGTTGCTATGCTATTTCATCGCCTATTTTGTGTGTGCAGAATGCTAACCTAAAATAGAGTTTGTAGGACCTTTGCAATTTAACACTCAGTATTCTGTTAAAAGCTAAGTTTTGAGGCCTTGGAAACCGTACTAAAATTTATATGGTGGTAGCATACTGAAAGTATTTTCACATTGTTCAGACTATGTTCACAGCTGATAACTTTCATGCATTCAGTTGAAGAGCACTATGACAATATATGAGAAAACGATGCAAAAATCATTCCTTTGTATTTTTTGCTTGGAGTCAATTGATAGACTAAACTTGTTTAAATGGCTGTGCTGTTTTGAATTAGGTATAAGAAAACTTACAGTAATGCTGAATTGATTCTTAAGAACAGAATGTGAAAAAAAGGATCAAAACTTTGCAAAATAGTGTCCATAGCTCCTCCAGGTAACTGCCTCTCATTTTTAGTAATGAAAAAACAAAGGCAGCTGAATTCCCAGTCTGCTGATACTATTTTGTGCTATTTGCAAATACTAGACCTGTTTTGAATTTTTTTAAAATGTTAGAAAAATCCCTATGTACAAGCAACTGCACTGTCAGCTACAGAACTTTCCTAGGTAATGAGGTAGGTACCATAAAACTGGTTCATGCAATGTGAAATTTAAAATAAATATGGAATCCTTTATACTTGTGTTCTGGTTCTTCCAATTTTAGCAAACAGTTACGTAAAATTGACCATATCTGTGTCATCCGTTCGTGTCATATCTCTAGGGAAAGGGAAGAAGATATTTCAGCAGGGCTGGAGGAGGCTGTGCTGTGTTCTTCTTAACCTTAATTTTTACTGTTAGTAGCACCAACAGCTGTGTCTCCACCTGCTAGAATTTACTCCGTGGAAGAGTTTTGAGTAAGCCGTTTTCACAACTTTTTTGAACTCGCATGTAAAGATATTTGCTTTTGCGCTTTCTGGGTACTATTCTGCTGCGCTTTTACAGGCCGTACCAAAAGGCAGCTAGCATTAGGATTGTTCACAAGCAGCCTTACAGACCATGGGTGCAGAGGGAGTCACATTTGTATTGTCCAGTTCCTATCCTGTTTCTTATGTTGGAATCTGTTCCATAGCTTTCCAGATGCAAATGAAAGCAAATTTAGCTGCTTACCCACCTTTCCTTGGATGAAAGCTAGGATTTGTTTCTTAGTTGCTTGATACGACGTGTTTAATGGAGTCTTCGAGTAATTTTCAAAGGAGTAATATTCAAAGGAGTCTGCCGTTATCTTGCCTATCTACTTAGGTACCTAAAGCCTACTATGAGCTCATGATTGCAGCATTTCAGCATCTTTGGATTATTGGCCTATTCATTATAGGTAACTCCCAATATACAAGGTAAAGTGGGGCTGGGTGATGAGAAATTAATACGGAGACTGCAGTTCTGGCTAACACAGTGTAGTGTCAACTAGAATAGTTCTGTATTGACTCTCAGTTCAGCAGCACCTGCCTGTACAATCCATGGTAGAGGAACAGACCTGCTATACTGTCGTATAGTTGTGGTTACATGGCCTATACGTAAGCTGATAGATATATGAGATCTAAGTTGGCTTTGCTTGGAGTCACGCTGAGACTCTTTGTACCCCTGGCATAGCTACCACCCAAAGCAGGTAATACTTGCATGGATATTTGAGAGTTGCTTATCTTTTGACATTGTGTTTTGTATTGCTTCAGCATTACATTGTTTCAGTACTGTTAACATTTGTAGATGTGAGTAATTTTGAGCGTAAAAATTTGCAGGATCTGTTCTGTTAGCTAGTGGAGCCGTGTGATTGATAACTATGAGGGCTTGGCAAACCAGAGGAATAAGATGCTAGCTGTATAATTAACTAAATGCATTGTAGAAGAGAATGTTTTCTTAAATTTCCATAACTCTTATAGAAAGTTTGATATGGTGCTGAATTTTCACTGGAACATACAATATTTTAAGGAATGAAAATAATCAGAAGTTCTGGTTAACATCTGAGATCATTCATAAAGCAGTTGAAAGGAATGTCAGGTTTGATCCAAAGCCTGTTGTTCTCACTGGGTTTTGATCTCTGTTCTTATTGCTGATCAATTAAGAAATTGTAGAGGAAGACAACAGGAGACAGAAAAGCTATATGCTTTATTTTTCCTCATCTGTAGCTTCCAATAATTTAGAGGTTACAGGGAATTTCTAGCACCATTTACCTAAATAAGGAAAAAATCTACTTTTTATCGCGAAATGGCTGTATCATTAGGCTTTCCAAATAGAATTACAGCAATTGAAAGACTAACTCCTCCACACCCTCCAAACACCATATATCTACCAGCATTTGAACTAAATATGTAAATATTTAATAAAATGCTAAACAGATGATGATTCAGGACAGAGTGGTATCTCAGGAGAACTGCATTCATGTCTGAGCTTTTCCAAAGTTCCTGTATGACTTTGATTGAAATATTTGAACTCAGACTCTTGCAAGTATTTAGATAACATTACCTGCCATGGATTTCAGTTGTAATTCGGGATTCAGATGCTCATGGGAGCTACACTAATATCACTTCAGACTGTAATTTCCCATTGGTGAAATAGAGGAAGAACATATCCTTACTTCCCTGTGATTCTCTGAGGATATTATTAACCACTGAAGTGTTCATGAATTATGATACATAATCCACAATCTGAAGAAAGATAACATGGAGATTCTGGAGCTTCTCAAAACTAAGGCGGCGCAGTTTTTACTTGAGATCAAAAACTGTGGCGTTGTGAGCATTCTTAATTAATGCATCCAGTATGCAGCACAAAGCTCTTTAGTATCAATCAAGCAACCAGACAAATTCTGAAGAAAAATGTATCTAAAACCATGATATTAAAACTCTAATGATTCCCAGTAATTAAAGAGGGTCTGATAGAAAGTTGTGCTGTAGTACAACAGTTGTGTGTGTAGTTGTGCTGTGGTATATTTGTTTTGCTTACAAACAGAGGTTTGTATTCCTCTATGATTCATTTAGTATGAAAAAAGCCATCCATTGGTACACAGGGACATGATTTCTTCCCAGGTGTATATGGATGTTGGGAACATATGTAAATGGCAGATTGGGAAATAGGTACAAAACATGTCAATGACAGTGGAAATGTCTAAGTATCTTTAATAGTTTGCAGTGGAAGTTTCTTTGCAGTTAAGAGATAGGTAATGGGTTAACACAAGCGTTTCAGATCACACACACCGAGCACAGCATTTGTTCAATTAGTTTCAGTTCCCATTCGCAGCAGAATGTAATGTGCCTGTTCCCCAGGTATAAGATGGTGCCACATCTTGTCTCCTGACCTAATGTACTGTACAGCGTCCCGCATCACATGGCTTGGCATATGAGGTCTTTCACAATGAGAGCGATGAAAGTTGAGAGTTCTTAAGAGCTGCTTTTCTAAGCACTCAAATGGATGTTACTCAGCCTGGAGGTTTGGAGGTTTGGTTTTTTTTGCCAGCGTGACAATTACTAGAGATGAAGGAACACTCTTAAGGAAGTGTTTTGAACAGCTAAAGCTGTTAATAGCTACAGAAGTATCAGTCAGGTTGTAGCTTTTAAGTTTTTAAAAAATTGTCTTTGAACATTCATTTAAGATTTTTACACAGGTACAGCATGACTGAACAAGTAGTGGGTGCTTTTGTGCAGTGTGTGAATAAAAACAAAATGTTTTGTCAACAGCAACAGTTTCGGTTACAGTTAAGAGCAATGAAGAAACAGTTGTGACGCTCTGAAATGTTCCTGTTGTGCACTGAGAAAACGAAAGCTTTTTCTGGCATAGGTTATACCAGTTGTAAAACAATGTGTGTGATTAATAATGCATTCTATTGAAAAGGAATGGGAGGTTTGCTTAGGTATGATTCATGGTTGTCTGTTGCAGTATTAAGTCTGTTGCTTGCCTTAAGGTCAGCATGACCCTGTTTAGTTTAATTTTTCAGTCTTGAGGGTCTGTGCAGTTGGTGTTTAAGGAGGAATTAGCAAGAGATAGCAATTTATTGGTTTCTCTAGTTTTTGGCAAGTGCATATTTCCTTTCATTATTTTCTTTTTTTTTTTTATTCTTCTCACTCAGTATTGAAGCCCTTGGTTGTTTTGTAAAACTTAATTGACCTTTTATTTTACTCTTTAGTAACATTTTTTTTTCTCAGAGATTTTAAAAACATATACTGTCATGGTTAAGATCCTTGTAAATTCAGTGATATGAAGAACAAAAGTACCTGTATTATTTTAAATACAAAGCAGTATTTAAAAAAGGTCCTTAGGTGCCTTTAATACACTTTCCTATGAAAGACAATCCTATCCAGCTATCCTGTTACTTTATAAATAGCAGTTCACTATGCTCGCTTCCTCAGTTTCCTTCACATTTGTTAGTATTTCACACTAGATGTTTGCACGTTATTTTGCAGTTCTCCTCAATGTATTTTTTAAAACTCCTGTTCCTTTAAAACCTACAAAACCCAAAGAGTAGTCTCCTGACATGGTTTTTCTGGCAGCATGATTGGAACAGCTCGCAATCTTGAGTATAACTGTTCTCTGCACCTTAGAGAAGTGATATTATCCCCAATTTACAGTCAAACAGTGGAAGGACATTGAGGTTAGAGAAAAAAAAAAAAAAAACACAAAAGAAAAAATGCAGGCAAAGGACGTAGAAGAATTTATACGGAGCTTGCCAAACTGAAAGCCTGAGAACCCTGCTCAGCTATTGTTGCCCTGGGAGAACCAGCTCCAGTTCTTTGGACCCACAGCTGTCTGGGGAGTTAGGGCCCAAGGGCCATGCCGTGCAGTGGCTCTTACCAACACTGTTCAGGGTAGCATTCTTCAGAACGGGCTGTGTCTGCAGGGCTCTTCACATGACTTTTCTGCCTCTGAGGCACAGGTTTTGTGCATGTGTGTTCAGATGACCAAAATTCTGTGAAGCTAGCCAGAATGGTCTCATGACACGGCATGTGCTGCATGCCTGGGAGCATGGAGTGAGAACAGGTGGGTGAGGGCACCAGGCTTTTCGGGAAACTGTTGGGCAACTGTGTAGGGTGATGGAAACAAACCTGACACAATCTTGTCCTTGCTGCCTAGGAAAAGGAATGCCTTATATAACTACTAGCACAACTAAAGCTGAGTGCAGAATGCTTGGATGTAAACTAACATGTACGCCGTGTAGACAATCAGGTGATCAGAAGCCAGAAGCAAACTGGAAGCTAAGTTGTTTGACAGTACATCCATAGACATGCCAATTTTTGACTTTGAGAGTGAGATTTAGTTTGAGATTAAGGATTTAATTGAGTTTCTTGTTTATGTGTTTCTTTTGATATTTGAGATGTCCTTGGTTATTCTGCCTGGCTTGGTCTCCCGCAGGTCTGATGTTGTGTTTGTGGGACCTATGCAGCTGTCTCAGATACCCGCAGTCTTATCAGTGTGTAAGCAACACCTATGTGTAAGCAAATGAATCGAGCTCCAAGACTCCTAAATATAGAGGTCTTCATGTAGACATCTACAGCTGCAACTCCTGGTAGTCAGTGAAGACAGAACCAATGTGGTCAGTGGAGCAAGGTGAGTGTTTCAGCTCATATTGAAATAAATAAACTCTAGCGGCTGGCCAGCTGAATCACTCTCTCAGCTCCATTGATTTTATTGATTATAGTGCAAATTTCTGTCTAGTGAACCAGTAGATACCTGCAGTCTGATGCAGTTGCCTAAGTATAGGTACCTCGTTTCATTTAAGTTTGTTGGTTTACCTGAGATGGCCATAAAGGACTGGCAGATATGACAGAGAATTTGCCTCAGATCTCTGCTTCTTTGGAGCAGCAGCCAGAATCCAGACAGGATACCCCAGGACATCTCAAAGTTAGAAGATGCCTGTGGTTAGGCATCTGAATCGCACTCCATGTTTCTAGGAGATCTTAAATGTCTCCTTTTGTACATGTCCAAAGTACAAGACTGAGCATATTTCTCATGGAGGAGACCATCTGGGCTTCACATAAGTACCCTCAAAAGCTCAACGTGGTAGGTATTTTTAGCCTACATATATCACATTTTATATAAGATTTTATACACATTTCAATATTTCTGCATAAACAGAAAAGGCAAGTATGCCTGCAACCATTTAAAAAACATTTTGAGAAGAAAAGTAGTTGTCTTGCAATTAAACCAGTCATTCTGCTTGGCAGGACCCAGTTTTAGTTTTTTCATACACAATGAGCATACAGAAAGGTTCAAATACTAAGTTTTTGGATGTTTGGTGGGGCAGTCTCCATTTTTCCCTGCTAAAGCTGCTGGACAAATCAGTCATTTGATCACCAATAACCTTTGCTCATCTCCTTGGTAAAAAAAAGAATTAAACTTAACAATCATCTCTTAATTTTCCTTTCTGGTTGCACAGCGGACAAACTCTTTCCTTGTTCTTTCTCATAAACGAATGTCCTTATAAAATATTTCCATGACACTCTTTATAATTTTTGTCCTCTTATGTTAGCCTGTGCTTTGAACTTCTGAAAATCTTGTTAACCTGAGGATATAACCTCAGGTTACGTCCCTTGTTTCACTTCTATTGCAATGTTCTCAAACTTTGGAAAACATGCCTTGTAGATTCCTGTAAAAAAGAAGATTCTTTTCTGTAAGTGCCTAGTGTACAAGGTATATATTTTACATACCTTTTGTTGGCTTAATTACAATTCCCCTAACAACTGTTCAGTCACTTCATCACTTATATTACTGACTCATTTCACACAGATTCAGCAGCTCGTTTCAGCAGGCAGACCCACTCTTTTCTCATGTACGTTGCATCAGCAGCTGCATACTGACCAACTCCCACTGGTTCTGTATACGAGATCTCTTATACATAACCTCCGTGCTCATCACCCATTCCTGGCAGTCCTGCTCCAGGTATTAATCAAACACAATAGGCCCCTCTGTGCTTGCTTGCCTTTTCTCCCTCTCCTCTGGAACTTCTGCTCCATGCCTATATCCAAAGCAGGCAGACCCTTTTTACTTTCTGCATTCCATTACTGAATTTCAGGTTAACGTCGTCGTCTTTAAACTCTACCCTATCCTAATATTCTTTAAGAGTAGTGGTGTGTTTCCAGTCCCAAAGCAAGGTCAGAGATAGGTGCTGCAGCATGCTAGACTTCATTCTAGATAGCACTCTATACAGCATCCTAGAGAAGTTCACGAGCGCACTACAGTTATGGGGCAAGTACGTTTGGCTGGCATCAATCAAGTTACACCTCTTTAAAATGTGAATTTTCTGGCTTGTGGTATTGTTGACCTGGTAAATTATTAGAAGCGACTCTTCTAAAAATCACGTGCTTTCACACACATTCATGTGTATTTCATGCAGTATTTGTTTTCCTTTTGGATTTCTCTAAACTTTGGCTGTCAATACAGTCTTGTGTCGTCTTGTCAGGTTAATATGTTTAAGGTACACAATTGTACAGTGCTGATAGGAAAACAGACAGTGATTTCTGCGTTCCCAAGCTGAATGATTTTGTACCCTACTTGAGAATGCCATGACTGAGGTCTCTCATATTTGGCGTTAAGTATAGAACATTTATAAAACTTCTAGTTCACTTCCATAGTAACAGAAGAACATACTAGTCACTCTCCTAGAGCATGACTTACTATTTTCTGTACAGTTTCTTTTCCACATTCCTATGTGCAGTGCTTGCATCTAAAATTGAAGTATAGAATATATATTTTAAAAAATTACTAAATAAACAATGAAAGCTTTCCATTAATATGAAAATTGTTTTGAGTGAAAACACTAAATCACCCAGGTCTCCAAGGGATTCCTCAGCAGGCTTTAAAATTCAATGTTTTCCTTTTGTATTTCAGAAGCAGAATTAAAATTAAAGTTTTAAAATGTAAATATGTTCTTTAAAGCATTTTCATGCTCTGGAGAAAAATATCCTGCCACATGTTTCTGGGCCTTTTCTTTTGCTTATATTAATGAAGGCATATTTTATGCATAGTTAGATGAGGAATCTGATCTAGTTGAATGTAACCCTAAAAAAAATTACTAGTTTTCAACCATATCAACTCAGATCCATGCCAGCGAAAAACACAGGAGTATTATAGATTAAGAGTGAGAGACATTACTTTTCGGCTGTAACTTGAGTTTAGAGCAGCTTGAGCCAGTCATGAAAGCATATCCTGAGAGTGAAGGGTGAAAATGAAGTTTCACAAGCTGTACTGAAAAATAACCTCTTTTCATTGTTCAAGTGTATCCTGCATACAAAGGTTACACAGAACCTAAATTAAACCAAGAGGCTAGATAAGTGCTTAATTTTGCTAATTTCAGTGATACTTAACTGAGTTTAAAATCAAGCACTATCTGAATGTTTCATGACTTGGAGCCATAGGAAAAAGAAAATTCAGTTTTCAGAATAATTGTTTTCCTCTTCTGAAGTGAGGTACTGCAATTTGTGACCTAAGGAAACGTTTGATAAATATACCGTTACCAGAAATAAAGGTTCTCTGTACACGTACTCTAGATGTATCTTGAAAAGATGCAGTGTTTGTTTAAACGTAATACAATACCTGTTTCTTTGTATATCCAGCAGTATATTGAACATAATCTCTCAAATATTCTTTTGATTTCTTATCCTTTTATTCAGAAGATACAGGCATAGTACCAACACAAAGATAATATTGCTACATATCTAATTTCTGTTCTGTTAATCTCTTCTTCTTTTACCCAAATTAAGTACTCACAGTATGCACACTTTATGTTTCCTTTAGGGATTTTGTTATCTATATAATGCAAAAAAAGGACACCCCCACTTCTTTTAAAAAAATCACTTTCATTCCTTCCAAAAACACACAACAAAATTGTTGATGTTAATAATGATTCAGACTGATAGATTGATATGTGCCTGGCCAGGAGCACTGTGACCCAGCACAGCACTTCTGTATTAATAAGACATAAAGTCATACCATTTATCATTTAGTATAGCCAGCACACAAATTAGAGAACAGCTTGCCAGGGTATATTGTGGTCTCATTACTTTGTTTTTTGCCATAGTTGCAGAATAGATAGCTTTGAAACCTTCCTGTGCTCTACTGTGACAGGAGAGTGTTCATGTCATGGCGACCCGACTGAGTTGTTCAGCTGCATACAGTGCTGACTCAGGAGCCTTAAGTGTCCTATCCAATTCGCCGAGCAGCAGACTCTTCTAAATCAAAAGAAGGAAAACTCCATAAAGATATAATCACTGGCAGTTACCACAGGTGTAAGATGTTCAGCAGTGCAATCAGAATATGAAACTTTGGGAGTAATTTACTGGATGTCACTGAGGAACACATGCTTTCACTACGGTACAGTATATTTTTTATTACACAGATAGTATTTCCATGCTGAAAAATACTGTTGCTATTTAATGAAAACATTAGCATATTGTAAGATAACATACTCACCCTGCCTTATATTGGTTACTGTTCAAATATTGTAGTTGGGAGATATTGTACAGCTAATATTAATGTTTTAAGAATATGCATTTGTCTGCATTTTGTGTACCTCCTGCCTTGTCAGTCATTTGCTGTCTTTGGGGTGAGTGATTTCCTCTCAGGAAAACTTTGAACTTTGGAATATTAAAAAAAAAATGCAGACAACTTGAATTTTTAAACCTTTAAAACATGCAGCTCAGATCTCAAACTGCTAAGTGGTTCCTTAGTGGTTCCTTAACTAAAGAGGCTTTTTTAATGCTTTTGGATTGCATATTTATGTTTGTGAATGTTTCTTATTTGCTGTATTTTCAACATATAATACATGTGAAACTGATCTCCTTATTGAGTATACCTTGATGCTCAGTTTTATTTTGCAAGGTAGTATATTTATCTAGAGCTGTATTTGCCATCCACAGATGGTGAAGCATATTTTAGGCTGCTCCCATTGTATTTCTGTCCCCCCTTTGTTCATTGGGTGGAAAATATGATCCAGATATAGCATAGGGTACTCTGTCAGAAGAAATCAGTGAAGATCTCTTTCAAGCAGTGAGGCCCTTCTCTGTGAATGAGGTAGAGCCTCTAAACCTGTGGGCTCTGTGTATATCCTTGGAGAACCGCCACAGAGATTGTCTGGCTCTGCCTCTGCAGCTCCAAAAGAGATGTCTCTGAAGTGTCTTTAAGACACTGTCTCCGTGTGTGCATGTGGCTGCCCCCCCCAGACCACAGCTGCACTGCTTCCAGGAATGAGCCTAGAGGAGGAGGCTTGGGGTAAGGGAAAACAAAAGTCTGGTTTTGAGGATGGCTCAAAAACTAACCTCTACAATCAGTGTGGGATTACTCTTTGTATATTTGTTTTGGATTCTGAAAAGATTCTCAGAAACAGTCTCTAGCACCAGTAACTGGAAGAAAAAGTAATATACCCCAAGTGGTGATTTCTTAGAATTTTCTTCGGAAAACATGCATTTCAAGATAATCTCTCTCCTGGCTTGCCAGTCTGCTTCCTACTGCTTTACTCTAAGATCTCAAGTGCTGCTGTATGCAAAGGTATAGAGCAGATGTGTGAGACAGTTCTTGGAAAAGAGACTTGTGCCTCTTTGCTGGGTAATAGTGAGAAAGCCTTTGTGCTTACAGAGCTGGGAAGGAGAATGACCTAGACCTGTACAACTTAGGGATCATTTTTTACTAATTTTCCACTCGCCACTTTGATCATTGCTTCCTAGCGTTGATTTGTGGCACCTCCTTCCCTCCTTTTTTCCTCCCTCTACTTGGCTTCTTCCTGCTGCTTAACAAGCTCAATTGGTTTTATGTATGTAATTCTTTTTTTTAAGGGAGTTTGAAGGTGGTCTCTAAAAGAATTGCTTTCATCCACAGCCAGGAACTGATCAAAGCAACACACAAAAGCCGAATGGGAGCCAAGGCAGAGCTGCCTGACCAGCCGTAGGGTCAGGGTTCTGTGCTGGAGAAATAGTAAAGCATATCAGCTGAATGGTGCTGGAAGCTGCTGATAAGGGATTTTCTCTCCAGTAACACCTGCAAAGTTTATGAGATCCTGCAGGAAAATCAAAGAAATCTGCATCAGAATACGTTGTTTCCTGCAGAAAGGAATGTGAAACCATTTGTAGGATGAATTGCCATTGCCTAAATGTATTTATTGCCATATCATATATTAGGCTCAGTCTGCACTATTATTAAAACACTGGACTACCACCCAGCTCTACACTGACTTCTATGAAGTGGCTCCTTCAGCCAGTTGTGAGGATATTAAGGAACAACTCTTATGATTGTCTATGAAAAGAAGATTCACACTAAATCAAAAAAGCAAGTAAATGAAAATCAGTGTTATCGTTATGTCTGAAAATAGATTTCCAGTGAAAATTATAATTAAGAAACAAGTTAATAATGGATGTTCAGTCATCTGTAAAAAGTCTAATTAAGATTTCTTCCAAATTCTTTTTGCAGATACAGATTTTTATCGGGCGTCAGTCCCAATAGTGATTATGATTTTAAAAAATTTGAATAGTAATCCAGTGTATGACTTTTCACAAAGGACTTTCTACTATGACCAATTTGAGCTTTGTCTGGCATTTTTTCTTCTATATTCAGATAAGCTAAAATAAAGTGCCATTTTTAAACAAATCATTACTTTAGATGTCTCAGAACAACTGAAGTCTGGTTTGAAAGTAGGCATAAAAATTTCTAGGGTGAAGGAAGTTTAAGTTTTCTGTAGTCGTAAAGGAAGACTAAACTATGTCTTAAAACCAAAACAGCCTTTCATCCTTAAATAATTAAAAGAATCTGGTTGCAATTGGAGTTTTCTGTTTCTCCAAACTACAACGTAGTCTGTCACAGCTTAGATTCCTTGTCACTAAATTGCCAACATGCCTTAGTCCAGATCTCCAAGCATAGTTGTTTATTTTAATGGTTTTATGGCAAGTTAGGTGGTTTTGTATTTAGTCAAGCTTTATTTTTTTTGTGTCCAAGTAGAGTTGAATTTGTATGAGTTTAAAAATATGATTTCTTTTTTGATAGACATATCTAGAAATTCTTTTTTCCTTTTTCTGTAGAAAAATATTCATGTGAGATTTTTGCTACTGTTCCCTGCGTGAATTGTAGCATTTTCACTGAAAAATGAACACCGTGTCCTCAAAAGTAATGCTCGTTAGTTTGCAGTTGAAAAATTTCAGCAAAAATAAGAAAATACTTGGTTTTAGCTGAAGTTCTTCTGTTTCCAATGGCCAAAATGGATGTGAAATAATTTTGTATTAAGAATGATCCATTAGATATTTTAATTTATTATCTGCTTTAAGAAAAAAAGAAAGCAAAAGCTATTTAATAGTGTTTTTATTGAGGTCATTTAACATTGATTTGTCCAAGTCTGTTTTCATCCCTTTTGTTATGGATCTGTGTGATTTTTTCCAAGGGCACAGAGGGCAGTTAACAAATGGGCTTGATATTTCAGTAGGTGGGGAAAATTGCATATATTTGATTTCATTGCAAAGGTGTCCGTATTAATCACTGCAGCAATCTCCTGAGACTAAAGACCTCTCCCTATTATTTACTTTCGAAGTGACTGAGAACTGATTAATAGAAGCAATTTGGCTTGGGATCGAAAGTTGCCAAAAAGCTCAGTGATGTCTTCCCACTTCCCACTTTCAATGCACTTGAAAGCTTGGCACCTTTCAATCTGCACTCTTGTTCCAACATCCTGTTGCTTGGAAACATGAGTCAGCGGAAGAAATCATCTCACTGTTAATGCAGGAGAAATCCCCTGTCTGTGGTCAGCCTGATATTAAAAATCGAAAGAGGATACCAGGTAAAAATTAAAAGCAAATGCAAAAGAGAAGAGAAGTGGTAGAGAGATGCAAGTAGTCTTCTTGCAGTATATTCTCTTTATGGAAACAGTAGCAGAATTGTTCTTGGCTGTATAAAGATGGTAGGATTATGTTCTCTGTGACCTGTCATCAACCTTAATCAGAGTCTCTGTGTTTAATCATGAACTACTTTCCAAAGTGGCATTATTAGGAAACCATTAAGTTTAATCTGGTCTGGTCTGTACATAACATTTCTAATATAATTCCACAGGAGATATATGAGTTCTAAGATCTTGTAGCAGAAAAGAGGCTGGAAATTCTGGCAAAGGTAACTGTGGTTTAAGTTAAAGCTTTAATGTTGCTTTTAAAATGTAATGGCCAAATGGGGTCTACTGAATTGCTGTAACTTTATTCGTACATGCAACACAGAATGACTGGAGACTTTTAGATAATCTGACAGCTTTATTGCTGCGGAATAAATTATTTCACTGAAAAAGTGGATTTCAATCAGCAGATCCCTAAGTGACTGCTGATATTATCTTATTAGCATCTTATTAGCACTGTAGAGTTGAGCTCACTAGAGGATCATGATTTCATTTCTCAGCCACTTCAAAATTTCTCTTTCTGGGGTAAGAGTAACAGCAGAATATTGAACCCTTTTTGAAGATTTTGATGAAAATCATAGGAATAGTAAAACATTGGTCTGGAAATGATCCCAAATGAGGAAATGTATTTAAGTGTTTCCCACACTCCAGTATTATATCATAACCATCAGTCTTCTGAGCCCCTTTTTCCTCTCTTACTGCCAAGTCATTCTGGCAGAATGTTATAAGCAAACAGATTTGATTTCCAGAAACAAATATTTTTTGCAGAATTTGGCAATAGTCCACCTATTTACTATGTTAGTACCAACAAATAAAAAACTTTGTAAATTACTTCTACAAGTGATAATTTTGTGGCACATGAACAACAAGATCACTTTCTGAAAGAATAAGTTCTTCTTTATCTTTGCCCATATGAGCTACAGCTGTATTGGTAAATTGAACAGTTGCAGGAAAAAATCCTGTGTGCCAGAAATCAGTTTTCTGTTGTAATGTCTTGGCATGGCTCTGGTGCTAGCGCTCATTCTCTGCAGCAATTCCCAGGCACACTTCGGAAGTTATGGTGGGCCAGTGACCATTCCCAAAAGGCATTTTTGAATGGAGTAACCTTGTTTTGAGGCTAGTAGTAAAGGCGTAAGATATAATACTATGCTGAGTCTGGTGGGGGGCAAATGTCAATAAGAGACTCTTTTTAGTTCTCAAGAATCCAGAATTTTATATAACCTGTGGGAATAGATTTACCACACAGTATCACTTTTACACAAGACAAATGTTAATATAGAAGATGAAAAATAATTTATTCTTCCAAATCCAAAGCTAAAGAAAGCACTGTCTATAATTACCGATAGCTTTATGGAAACAAGAGTAAAACGTGACTAGACAGTCTTGTGGCTGAACTGAATCCATGAGGAGGATCTTATAGTATGTATCACTACCATTGAAAAGAAGCAGGTTTGTGCTGTCTCCAAATTTTCTTTTCTTATTAGAGTTACATTTACATACAAGTCCCTGCCTTAGGATTTCTTTCTTCTTAATCAGATTGTTGTTTTTAATACAGGATTAGACACTTTACCAAGCTTTAGAAATACAAATGAATTTTGGATGTTACTGGATGTTCAAAGAGCAAAAGGATCACACTAACGACTTTGCCGGTACTGATCTGTGAACAAATTGTTAACCTGCAGTAAGGAATGCTTTCTCCTCCCAGACAAATTTTATAGATAGCCTTTTGGATACCTAAATCTATAGTTCATCCAAACAAACCCCCTCGTTTTATGCAAGCGATGAACTGCCTCTTGCCATAGCGATAACACATTATTTTGGAATAACAGTGAGCTTGGAAATATCTTACCATTCTCCTCTTAGAAATGATCCAATAGAAATGATTCTGTTGGGCCATTTCAGAAGTATGAAAGCTGGCTGCTTACACGGGGAAAATACATCCATTGTTACACTGTTTTGCTGGAAGGATTACTGTATTGAAGTAGTAATGTCAATTATATTTTACAATGCAAAAAATTTGCAATGTAATATGAAACTTTTCCTCCTGTAATAATTTGTAAGTCATATCTAAGATTGAATTTGTTAGTAATTAATTGTGTCTTCCTAATTTCGCACTTAGATCCCTTGACTGTTTTTTCAAGCCTTCTTAACACAGCCCACATATATTCTTTACCCAGTTTCTGCTGAAGGCAGTCTTTCTTTATCAGTCTACTTCAGTGGGAGTTGTCAAAAGCCCTGGATTAATTTGCAAGCTCTAAAGTCCATAGCTTTCCTTAGGATACACAGTCTGTCCTAGGTATAGGAAAAGTTTTGTCCAGAATTGCTGTTCTAAATCTTCAGTCTTCACAAAATCTTAATAATCCTCACTGATCATTATCACAGATGACTGCAACTAAAAAGTCACCAGTGTGTTACTGTCTTTGTTCCACTGTGCGAAGGATCTCCTTCCAAGATCTAGGTGATGGAACTGCATGTCCTCCTTCTGCTGGCAATTGCCCTGTCTTACCATGACCAGTCACTGTCATGGCTCTCTTGGTAGGGTCTGCCTTTGTGGCCGAGAGGGAGCTTCTTTTCTGAATCACAGCAGCTGGAGTACAGGGTCATAGCAGAATAGTGCAGGTTTTCTTCAAAGCCTGACTAGTTCAACTGCAGTTGAACTTGAAGTTGACCCTATATGTGTCAGATATTAACCCTGAAGATCCCTGTTTTTCCTAGTCAGATAATCCCTGTTTACCACAGGAATCCTGACAGTTCCTTGTTTGGAATTTGAGGGCTGTTCTCTTTAATGACTAACACACTCCTACTCTCATTTTCATATGCCTGGACTCGGCATCTCTCATTGGCAGTGTTATCCATGGGTTTCTAAGACGTTCGCCTGACCTGCTTCATTTGTATCTGCAATTGTTTCTTAGGGTCCCAAGTTCCTCAGAGTGGATTTCTTCTTTTTATCTTGGTTTTAAGCAGCTCTTCCAGATCCAGGTCTTTCCCTGTTTTCTCCCCTTTGTATTGGCAAGTATTTTCCTCCGTATGCTCTCCATGGAAACGTGACAGTGTGATAGGGAGGTGCCCTTTGATTTATCAGTAGCTGGGGTCGAGGGCTATCCTTCTGTGTCAGTGTGTTGGTTTGTTGTTTTTTTTTTAACAGAGCTGGTCACCATCTATGTTCATGGCTTGGAGTTTCACAAGCATTTGAAAGTTTAGCCTGTGCCACCCACTTGTATCCAAGAGAGACATAAATCTGGGCTGGGAACGGTGAGTTCATTGAAGCAGGAAAATAGGACTCAAAGCCTTTGCTTCCTGGTGCCACAGAGTCAGCAATTTACAATTCAGGTACCACAATCTGAGAAGCTTTAAAGAAAAGAGAGGATGACAACCATCGTAGAGTTAGTAAGAAACAGCTTCTCCCTTTCTTGCTTCATAGAAGTAATTTCTCCTGCAGCTGAGTGTGTCACTGGGACTCTGAATGACAAAGGCTGATGCGGGCAAAAAAGCTCCTGCAAATGCCCATTTTCTGGTGTGTGTTTGATGATGAAAATGGCTATAAAATACTTATCACATCTTCCAAAGTATATTCCTGGATTTATGATTGTGTTTGGCACTGTGATTATAAGATTCCACAGGTGCACAAGAGTTTACCAGGTGTATAAATCCAGAAAGCTTATTTTTGTTTCATTTTACAAACCCATTCACGTCATAATTAAATTAGCACCTGAATGGATAAATATCTATTTATTTTCCTAATAAACTGTACATAATAATAGCTGACTCTGTCTATGAAATAGAATTTATAAACAGGAATATTACAGTGTTTTCTCATTGATCACAATTAGATCCAGAAAGTGATCAGTAAAGCAAGTCAGTCTTCATTGCATAAAGCAGTCTGTGTACCTATTTGTCTAATAATGCTTTTGAGTTGTCTCAGAATGTTTTGTCTCACTCGAGGAATTTAAAAACCTATTTTTCATGTGCTTTAATGAAACTTTTCAAGAAGTAAGTTTGAAAATCAGGCGGACCCATCTGCTTTGCATGCTCATGTTGAGAACAGGTGGAATCCAGCCCTTTGTAAGACAAGCCTCTGGCACTGCTGTCAAACTTTTGCATACTCTCTTTGTGCTGCAGTGGTGATGTTTTAAGTGCAAAAAGTCTTTTGGATGTTACATGAATTTTTCATGTTTTGGCTCTGTTTTTAAATAAAGCAGTCTATGGAAGAAAGTGTGTGACATGGATGATAGCTGAATGCAGTTTCCATTCCTGAAGGTGTAACTCTGAATGTTACCATGTTGAGAGCATTTTTATTTCTCTTTAGTCTGGATTTCAAGAGTGCCATGAACAGTCATGTAGAACCAATATTGTAGCTGCCCCTGAAGATGTAGAGATGGGCCCCTGAGACCACAGATGCCTCCAACCAAACAAGAGAAAATTTTAGTTCATAATATGGGAAGGATTTTAAAAGAACAAAGAATTAAATGGGTATCTTTCAGATATCTTGATAATTATTTGTCCTTTTACATTAAACATAAAACATCAATGTAACAAAGACAGATAATTATCAAGATACCTGAAAGTCATATACTCATTGAAAGATCGATTAGAATTAGAACTGAACATCATCTAGTGCTTTTGTTTAGCAACAGCATTTAGTATAATTAATTTCAGAGCTTGACCTTGGGTTTCCTGCATGCACCTCTGATAAAGCTTTTTAAGGACAATACTGATGTCAGGCTTTCCGCATTGTCGTCAGCTGTGTTTGGTGTAGGTGAAGCAGTACTTAAAACAAGAGGAGCCAGAGGGTTCCTATCAATCCGTAGGGAGCTGTGATCTGCTTTTTGTGTTGGAAGAGAAGATGCGCCCTCACTTCCATATGGGCTCTGACCATCACTAATAGGCTTTGCAGCTTCTCATTTACCCTTCACCAAATGGATATATCAGTGCTACTTACTGCAACTTTGCTGTTTGATTTTGTGTATGCAGACGAATATTTTGTCAGTAGCACCTGCTTCGTCTCTAGATCATGTTCTTAAATGCTACCTGCATTGTTTTATAATTCTTATTGTGCTTCTATTAATAGTATCTGTATAATATCAATAGGCTATAAGATAGAGAATCAACTATACTATATATATTATTTACATGATACAAACATATAAAATATGATTCTATATGTAACGTATGTTTTACAAAGTCATATCCAAATTGTCAAATTTGTATGTTGTTCCTTTGAAACTCTTTTTTCCATCAGGAGCTGTACGTGGATGCACAGTAGTTTTTCTTTTGCTTGACTGATTCCTCCAGGATGCTTCCCAACAGGCTCATTTCCCAGGCAGTGCCCAGTGCTGAGGAGGGGCTGTTCAGTGGTTAGGAATTACTGCCACAAACAGGAAGCGTTTCATGCTTTCTATTCACAGTTACTTGAGGAGGGAAAGGACGTGGGGCCCAGGGCAAGAGCTACTTTGTAATAGGAAAAGAAAGCTGACATGGCTTTTGGTTATACCAGTTCATTGTGTTTGCTGCGGAAAGCAGACGGCAGTTAAGTACATGGGATATTCAGCTGGAATGGACTGACTCCTCAATCACAGAATGAGTAAATTATGCAGTTTCTAAGTCCTAATAATTAAATGCAAAATCAAATAGATAATCAATGTCTCATTCTGAAAAAAAGGATTAATAAAATGCTAGTTGACAGGGAAAAATGTTGCTTAAGTTGAAAAGAAATAGCTGTTATCTTTCACAATATCTGAGTTACAGCAATGCTACGTTATTTATGAGACAGATCCTCTAAAGACATGTTGAACTGCTTTAGCTGTGAGTTGTCAGCCATGATGGGCCACGCAAAGATAAATTCACGAAACTGCTACTCCCCAGATCATTTAACATTTATTCTGTTCAAATCAGGTAAAACAAAAAGGCTGTTTTACAGATGAGATTGCTGACTATTGAAAATGCATCTCCTCCGTTGCTGTGTAAACCAAGGAATTACTCGAATCAGATTTCTAGCCACATCTTCAAGAAGGTGTCAGAGCTTGCTGCCTTTCTGCTGAATTACAGAAAGCTGTTACTTTTAGATAACTTCCTGTAATTTACCAGCAGGATCTGCTCAGCGACTGCTGCAGTCAATGTTCTTTTCCTTTGCCTTTCTTTGTGGACAATGAAGCTTCTCTCCTTCATGAGCAATGTTGTAGACTGACATCAACATGCGGTGATCAGGTTCTGAGTGCTAAAATTGAAATATCTATTTTATTTTTTTCTTCTTGTCTCCTTTTTTTCTTTGGGAAGATGGGAAATTCTTATGCTGGTCAGCTCAAGACAACACGGTTTGAAGAAGTATTGCATAATTCTATTGAGGCCTCTCTCCGCTCAAACAACTTAGTTCCCAGACCAATCTTTTCTCAGTTGTATTTGGAAGCTGAACAGCAACTGTCATCACTGGAAGGTAGGAAATAATGGAATTTTTATTTCTGCACAAAGACTATTCTGCTGTTTGCTCTGCCAAGGCTCAGCACATACATTTCAAATCAGCATGCATACAACCAAAAGTATTTAAAGTTTTTCTTTGGGTTTTTATGGTCTACAAACATATATATATATATGTGTGTGTGTGTTAGAATTGGATTAAAAATACAAACCGCATTGTCTTTTATTTTGACAAAATTAAACCAATTGCTTGCTCAGATTTATCAATAAACATAAATTGAAGTACTAGGAATTGTTCCAGTAAATGTATGGAGGAATCTTTGGGGATTTGGAACATATATCTGTTATCCTATAATTTATCATACACTGCTGAAAGTTATGCAGTAAAAGATGGTAAACACATGACAGATTTATAAAAGTTAAATGCTAAGACTGATTTTCATTCTGAATAAATACAGCAGAAATATTTTTAGCTTTTAAGAAGGTTTATGACTACTTTAGGTGTAAAATTTTCAGTTGTTCTGTGGTTGCAAAGGTAAGAATTCAGGACGTGTTCTCTTGTAAACCCTACACAAGTTGCTATTTAACACCTGAGATTTCTCTCTGCATTTTTGTGTGTGTTTCTGAATTTCATTTGCTCAGTCTTTTTTTTTTTTTTTAATTGGAAGTAGTATAGTTTAAATGAACTGTATAGATCTGAGAAGCAAACTCATGATACAATTTGGTGGTTTGTTATGTGTAGTAGTCTCATGGTTCTCAGTGAGTTGACTGGTGTGTGCAGAACACCGGCATGTTGGTGCAAGGTTATGTTTAATAATTTCATTGTTTAACCATTTCTGTCACCAGGGTGGTGTTTCATTTGTTTTGATCAGACCTCCTTCCCCTGTCATACTTGGCTAAGGATGTCTTAGATATCGATGTAATGAAAAATGCATAATAGTTAACAATCCACAATAATAAAAAAAAAAATAGTCAGCCCAAGAAGTAGTATTAGATAAAAGTATTTTGCACAGACTAAACTCTTTACTATTACTTCATGGTAACAGCTGAGAAAACTTTTCTTGAAAAAGCAAATCTGCTCACAGCTCACACATCATTAGTCATTTTTTATTCTTTGCTAAAATAGGGCATAATAATGACTATACATTCATTGTTTAAATACATAGGCTGGTTATTTCCTATTCATTGTTTAAATACATATACTGGTTATTTCCTACACAAAGTCATCCTTCTGTCAAACCCTTCTATGAGCATTTCATAAACTTTTCCATGGCAACCAACTGTGATGTCACAAAATGGATTATGACATCAGTCAGGAAAGATGCTACAGGAGCAGATGCATTGTTCAGGAACAAAAGTGCAATTTCACTTTTCTGTAACTTTTTTCTTTTAAGGCTTTCAAAGAACTTTCCAAACCTTGAGGGGCTGATTCTTTTTTCTTTGCAGTTAATGGAAACAGAATTGAACTGTAATTAATTAAAAGTTTCACAACAGCCGGGCAGAGAACATTCCTTTCATCAAAGGGGAATTTCAGACAAGGGGAACTCTGAAGGGACCTATAATAGTTTTTCCTAGGTTGTTCCTCAGGTGGGAAAGGTCTGCAAGCTGGTGTCATGTCCTCCAGCCTCATCATAAATTGAAATTTCCACTTCTAGCTCCATGAATCCCTGTGCTCTGAGGCCAGGAGGCATCTGAAGCAGAGAACCATCCTGGGGTCTTGTATAAGCCCCTGTCCTCCCCTCTCATTGTTGCCTTTCCTTGGCCCTGGCATTCTGACACGGTGATATACTCGGACTATGCTTGGCCATAGCTGCCTGTTGGTCCACAATACAGCAAGTGTTTTCCTATGGTGAAGCAGACATGATATAAATAATTTAAACAAGTTGTGCAGTGGGTCAGTGCAACCCAAGTGCTTTGGCTTTCTATTTTGTGGACTGATAACACGTGATAGATGTTCAAAGTCGCATTTGGCATCAAACCCAGCCACCAGTAAATAAGACTGATATTATGTATTTTGTCTTTGATGATGTTACAATATCAAAATCGCTCAAGAGCCTGAAAATTGAGCATATAGTCAGTTTAAGAAAAAAACAATTGGAATTTTTTTTTAAACTTATCAATCACCAGTTGTAACTTGTCATTATTTTAGGTTTATATTTTTCTGTTCAAAAAACGTTTTTCTTTCTCTTTTTGATACACAAATGACCATCTAAACCAGAAAAAAGTGCCTAGCCACTGAAACTAGCCTAATATCATTACATATCTGTCATGATAATTCCTGCAAAAGAGACTGTAGTGTGCCTAGAGACAAGTTAAATGAACATGTTGGTCCCTTCTGGCCTAATTGTTACATATTTTGCAATGAGCTTGCAAACACCTGTTTTTCCAGTGAGTATGGTTTTCCGGTCTACACATTTGAAACAAACCTACATATCATAAACATATGTCTTCATAGGCATTTATACCATTCCATTTATACAATTACATTTATACAATTGTATTTTCCACATGAAATGTCTTAATCAACTGTATAAGCACAAAGGTCTAATAAATCCTTTGTGAGAGCTGAAAAGAATTCCTTTAAAGCAAACGGTGGTGTTTATGATACCTATGAATAAATTTAAATTCAATAACATGTGGACAAAATCTTCACAGTATGTCTGTTGGTTTAATGGTGCAATATCAAGTTATGTCAGCTGACTGCCTAGTTCTGTAACATACAACAGAAGAACGAGGGTTGTGAGTCCACTTTTGCCACCATCTTGTCTCTGGTGTTGAGTGCTTGATCATGCGTTCTTTTGGGATTGTTTAAGAGAAAAAGATGTGGGACAGACACATACAAACACAGAGTTCTTTGAAGGGGCCCTGCTTTAAAAGTAAAAGCGGAAACTGCAGATCAGTAAGAAGAGGAAACTGTAGATAATTTTTAAATAAGCAGCAGAAGCCCTAATGCTGCCCCTTATAGGTGACAGCAGCTCATTCTCGTTTATTATAGGTACATATTTGCTCTTGTACTTTTTATATTTTTGACCTGAAAGCATTGTAGCTCTCCTATTTCTTACTCTCCACTTCCATTTCTTGTCTCTCTGGTTTGGATGTGAAATTACCTGTTATGGCTGAACAAACCCAGCAGTTTACCATCACCCAAAGGGGAAAATCCCACATTCTGCTTCCCTCTACTCCTCCTGGCCACATGTTCCCATTTTCTCCCTTTTCATCAATTTTGGCATTTTCTGTGTCTTCCACTGAGCTAATTAATATGTAAACCCAGTAAAAAAACCACCTAGTCACTTTTGTTTGCTCAGTTTTTTGCTGGGTTAGCAGGCAGGCTCCAGTGTCAGAGCTGGCACAAAGAGGAAGGAGGAACTTCATGGCTGGGAGAGTGGGAAAAGAGCGTAGAGCCAGACTCTCTACTTTTTCATTGCATTTGGATATTAGTCAAGGTTAGGTCATAACACATAACTCACCCCTGACTTAAATAGCAAAGATGGGGAGCTTCACTTTTCCCTTGTTCACTTCCAGCATTTTTGTCTTTAGGCTACAACCTTAAACCAGTCATGTTTAACGTTCTGTCCTTATCTGTGTGCGCCAGGGCTGAAGCTTGATGTTTAGATAATTAAAAGTAAACATACCCGTCAAATCCTCTTCTAGACTGGGGTGTACATCCTAATAACCTTTAGAGACAAATCTTCAAACTCCAGGTTTACTCTCTTCAGCTTCCTTCCGAATTCTCATTTATCCTGTAGTTTTTGTTTTGCTGATTCTACAGTCATTTAATAATCGTAAAATAAAAAGCTATTCTGAGGAGAGTCATGGGGGAAAAAATTCTCAAAGAATAGTCTATGGGATTCTGAGTGCCTTATCTAAAGTCAGTCAAAGCAAAGAGAGTATGTTCAGTTGACACCGAGCTTTGGAGGATGACTGCATTGTTTTTCTGTTTCAAGACTAAAGCCTGGATCAACAGAATAATGTAGGAGCAAACTGCTATTTTACTTTCCCAAGTAAAGAAGCAATCTTGAATTGAAAGGCTGAAACATACACCAGTAAAATACAGGTGAATTCTATTAACAAGCAAGCTATCAGGTAAAATTACTGACGTAGGTAGCCATTGCACCAGAAATGTGGTTTACAGCAGAGAATCTGAAGAAGAAACACCTAAAACCCTCTAAAAAATGAAGCCTGTATCATGTATTCTTCTCCTCAGCATTCAGTATTGCCTCTAGACTGGCACTGTCCATGCACAGGCTGCTGTGAATCGTCTTCGTAGACATCTGCCTTTCCTTGACATTGTTCAGAGAGGGGCAGTGCTTTACTCACAGCTGGATACTGGTAGGAGATAGAAGGCCTGAGAATTAGGTGTTCTTATCGTGGCATCATCTGTGGTGAGCCTAGTTTCAAGCAGGAACCGTTTCTTCAGTTTCCTGTACAACATCAAGGACATGGTCAATACCTAACTAATAGCATCTGTACTTGGGCTGTAGCCAGGATATTCTAAAGTGCTAAGAAGTAAGGACTTTGGGTTTATGTTGGCTGTTAACATGACAAAGGATACAGTTACACTGCTGTAATCAGCAAGAATTCAAAGACCAGGAATTAGGCCTCTAAAAATCATGAGGTTAGCTTAAAAATAGTGAGATTTAAAAAAATAAAAAATTGAGGATTCTTTTTATTTGTCCTTTAGGTTCTTTTACTTTCTCAGGTACAGTTGGGTCATGCTTTTGAACTTTTTTTTGCACAGGAGCTAAAAGCTTTATTTTTTTGATGAAAGACATTCTATTGTAAGCATGACTGGAGGTTGGAGCTTTAAGGAAACAAGAAGTAACTTAAGAGTTGGCAACAGTGAAGTCATTGTCAAGAGGAGAGAATCCAGTTTGCTGTAATACTTTCTGTAACTGGGTCACCCTGTTCATTCATTGGTTTGTTGCCAGCATTTTCTGTTGTCTAAGTCATTTATGCTATGATAATTTGTAGCAGGCAGCAGAGCAGATAATGAGGAAGAAGAAGAAGAGGAGGAGGAAGAAGGCTCAGAATCGAGTAGTCCTCCTGTTTCTTACCAGATGAAGCCTCCCCCAGAAGGATGTTGCACTACTGATGGTAAGAAATGCACTAAACATGCTGTCAGAAAGCATTTGCCCTACTGAAAAGGGTGGGATTGGGGCCATTTCCTCTATAATTCATCATAATGAGATAATGTATACAATATAGAAATCCTAAAAATGTCATTGTTCATTACCTGCCAGATAAAGCTGGGTTGCTCTGGGTTGCTCTTCTATTTGACAGGGTCTTTGTCCGGTGTGTCCAATAAGCATTTGTGGTGGAATGCCTGGCATGCGACAGAACTTCTGTTCTCTTTGGCAACACAACCTTTAAGAGGTTGAGTTTGCAGGCATGGCATTTGCTAAACTGAATGTAGAGAGCTTTATCACCTCTTTTTTCTATTTAAAGTGTACCTCATTCAATGTTGCTGTAAAAATATTTAAAAACCCAGGAAAAGCCAGTGAAATTCACCAGATACCAAGAACTATTACTTCCATTTTTGAATGTCTGACCTAAGTTATGAGGCTGTTAGTAAATTGTCCCATAAGTATGTAGGTTGCAAAACATTATCAAGAAAAACTTCACTGTATATTTTCAGATTTTTGTTTGTTTATTTTACTGGTAGCATCTGTTTATGGCTGACCAAAAGGCAGGGAAAAAAATTTTCTCTTAGTTTGCCCTTGACCCCGAGGTCAACTGACTTTGTTTTTCATTAAAAATACAGAAAGTCTTTTAATAAAGACAATTGTGAGTATTAAAAAAATAATCTTGTCAACTTAAAAACACATTGAATTGTTTTTTTCTAGGTTTCTGCCAGGCTGGTAAAGATTTGAGACTGATTTCAATTTCCAATGAACATATTGAGGTACCATCAGGATTTTTACTTGTTGGTATAAAGTCACCAAATTTACCTGATCACCTTTTAGTGTGTGCTGTGGATAAAAGATTTCTGCCAGATGACAATGGGCGCAATGCCCTGTTGGGTAAGTGCCCGTGATTGCAGTAAGTGGATGCTTCTGTGGACTATAATTAATAGCTGATCTTTTTTTGCAGAGTGAGTTCAGCAGATCTTATTTCCATTCCACGTCTACAGTAATGCTCAACAAGATAACAACTTGTGGTGGTGCACAACAAGATAACAACTCAGAGCTGGCTGTGTTTGCTTTGGAAAGATACAGAGCAAGCCAGTTCATTTGAAATGCTTCATTACCTTCTATCCGTTAGTCCAAGGCTAAAGTCATTGTCCGATCAGTTTATGTCCTAGTTGCTGGAACTGCACATCTGGTAACTGGACTAGTTGAACTTCTGCCTGTCTCTATTTTAGCTTTCCAAAAACTAACATGGACAGCCTGTAGGCCTGTCAAGTGGAACTTTCAGGCTACTATATACCTTATCACCCTCTACAACTCCCTGAAAGGAGGTTGTAGAGAGATGGGGGCTGACCTCTTCTCCTTGGTGACAGGTGATAGGACGAGAAGAAACGGGTTCAAGTTATGTCAGGGGAGGTTTAGATTGGTTATTAGGAAACATTTTTTCACTGAAAGGGTTATTAAACATTGGAATAGGCTGCCCAGGGAGGTGGTGGATTCACCATCCCTGGAGGTGTTTAAAAAAAGGGTAGATGGGGTACTTAGGGACATGGTTTAGAAGTGGCTTTTGTCAGGGTGGGTTAATGGTTGGACTTGATGATCTTAAAGGTCCCTTCCAACCTCAGCGATGCTATGATTCTATGATATACATGTAACTAGATTGATGGTAGTTTGGACAAGAAAAATTTATGACCTTTTGATTTTTCTCTTTGAGATGGGGATAATATTCTCCACTGTGTTTGAACAATAGCATAGATTCTGGATTCTCGCCTATCACTTTTTGCTATTATCACAATATAAATAAATATGAAAGATTTTAAGTTGAAACTTTTCCTATATGTGTAATCACGTAATACTGTGTGTTTGAATAATATTGTTTGTAGGGTATTCTAATTTCTTCCTTTTCATCTGTTTAGAAGTCTAACTTCTGACATAAATCTAGGTCCTTCCTTATAGCCTTTCTGATGGCGATGATCTGCAGTCATGTCAGTGAATGAACTGTATATTAATGTTACTAAAATGGAATAGTTTTTATGTTGGGACGAGTGGTATATAATCGCACGGAGAACTCTTTTTTTCCATTAGGCACTCTCAGGTTCTTATGTATTATTTTCATAGTTAGTTAACCAAAAAATGCTGCATCATATATCTGTGTACCAGTCTGAGCTTTAAATAACAAAAAGGAAACATTTGTCATGTCTTTTAACTGTTTTCTTTCACAAACACTGAGGGATATGATGTGAACTCAGTTGTTATCTCAGTTTGAGCAACTCTGCAAGGCATTTGGGTTGACAGTGCAGTGTGAAGGTGCGTAATGTAATTCTATGTACAGTAGTTTCTTTCCTTATGTGATCTTGCAGAGTTGGATTGGTCACAGTACATTTGACCAGTGATTGTAAAAGAATTAAGAGGGCTGTAAATCACCCACGTGTTGTCATTTTAAAGATAAAGACAGGAATGTTGTACCACTCAAGTCATTCAGTGCTAGCACTATTAACAGCTTAAGCTCCTTAGGCTGTTAGCAGAGAGGAAGTAGTGTATTTGTTAATTGCATGCTAAACAAGAACAGAAAAAGGCAACAGGAACATAACTGGGAGGTTTTTATGCTACTTGTATCCTCAGCTTGCTTATTTAATACATTTTAGCTTCCTGAAACGATTTGAATGCTTGTTTTTTGCTGTTATATACACTTAAACGCCAGTGAATCACATTCTTTTTTAGTAACAATATTGTTGGATGACTTGCATGTATTCTATAACAAGCTTAAATATGAAAGAACTTAGATACTTTAAGTCTTCATCTGAAAGCCAGAAATAAAACAACATTCCTGGTCCCTCATCTAATGAAAACCCACGATATATCTTATTGACACGAAGACAGCACACTATTTGTACAATAGATCATACTGTAGGTAGAAATGATCATTTGATTCCCGTTCTCATACACTGATGCAAGTCTAAGCAGGGTAAGTAAAATTGGAAGCAGACATGAATAGTCTTATAGTTTCAGGTACATAGCAAGACAAAAGGCAGAACCATTCGTGCTTTAAATTCTCTGTCTATTAGTATAACGCAGTGACCTCTGTCTTGTGACAGATTTAAGTTGAAAACATTTCTTATGAAGGAGGGAGGCTCTTTTTACTGTCTTGCTTTTAAAGACAGGATAGGAGGCTTATTTTTGGTACTCTGAGTTTAGGCTGTTCTTCAAACATGTTGGCCTTTTGAAAGTGGTCTCTTCAAGCCTTTCTAAGGTTAGCAGGAAATTGAATTGGATTCATTTTGAATAGAAATGAGCTGTCATCACGAGTCTGAATACATCCCACACTTTTGGAAAGGCTTATTGGTGATACAGGCACATCCCTTGTAACCCTTCAACCCCATTGCTTTTTCTTAATTTCACGGTTTTTCTCTGAATATGCTGTGCTTTTCTAAGGCAGCTATTACTGAGTACTGTAGATTTTTTCCAAAATAATTTATTTGAAGGGAAAAGGCACTAATGAATTACCCAATAGTTTCCTGATTTCTTATGGTCCACCTGCATACATTTGTGAAGATGCCTGTGGAGCGTACAAAAATTCCAGAAGAAAACAGGAAATGTCTTGATATTTTCCGGGCCAGCTTTTGACTTAGTCTTGTTGCCATTAGGGGCTGTTGATATGCCTCCGGGGTGTGTGCCAATTTATTGATTATGCTAATAAGTTGTCCCACCATCAATACATATGTGCTTGTGATTTGAAAGTCATTTCTGTTGGAGAGTGTTTTGTTTCTTTGTTTTCATAGTTGACGTATTACTCCATAGAAAAATTCACATTTTCTGGAAAACACTGTATATTTTGCAAGCAAAAAGTTCTGTGTCTGAGCATGTATATCGTGTGCTTCTGTTAATCAAGTTAGTTCACGTGTTTAACTACTCTGCAAAACAGATTCAGCTTTTTGCCTTTAGGAAGCTGTTTCTTCGGTTTTTTTGTGACACAAAGAAACGCTTAGATGGAGGAAGCACTTCTGTAATAGTGCGATATTTATTGTTTCCTAATAAAAGCAGCTAACATGTACCACTCCCAAAGGTTTTTGGTTTTTTTCCCCAGTTCTCACTCTTAAGGAGAGTCTCTCATGATAAACAAAGCAGCTATTCACTCATCATTTTCCTTTCCAAAAGACCAAACAGCTGCCCACTTTCCTAGCAGGGAATAAGAAATCTTTTTATTTCGGTGGGTCCCTGAGGTCAGGATGACGGAGGAAAAGATTAGTTTCCCTGCATCGTAAGCTGTGTGTAAGATGAAAACATTTTAGTATAAAATGCTGTGGCTGCTTCTGTTAAAATGTACAATGTTCTGTTGGGCTTTTGTAATAGTAGTGAGTTTCCATCCAATGGAGCTCTCCGCCTTGACCATGATGATTTAATTTATTTTTTAAATTTAGGACTTCAGTCTTCAAATGAAGTGGTACTAAGTAGGAAGGAAAGATGTGGAGCACTGTCAGCGTCTGTGTGCTTTTCCTTGTGAATAAGACTGAAAAGAAGAAATACTTTTGCTGAAAAGTTGAAAATGTAATCATTCTTTGTCTTAAGCAAGCTGCCAACTTTCCACAAAAATATTAACATTAATTAAAAGCCTGTTATACATTTAAAAGAGAAACAGGAAGAAAATTTTCTGCTAATTTATGAAAGATTAGATTATGAAATACTAGATGGATATCCTTCCATCCTGAAGTCCTCTCTTTATCCCTAGCACAAGCTCACTGTTGATCCAAAGGAACCATTTCCCCAGTGAGAAGGTAGGTCAGGTTTCATAACCTTTTAGTCCAAGGTCCTTCTCCTGACCACAAGGTCCCTACTGTGGAAGAGCTTTTGAAATTATGAGCGATTGATCATTGTGGTGTAAGCAAATTCAAGCAAATGCACATGATAAAATTCCAGATACAATCAACTACCTTCTGATTAAACAGTCTTCAGAAGGTTACAGCCTTAAGTCACTACTGAACTGAGTTGGATGTGAACTGATGACCTAAAGGGGGAAAGGCTTTTAGCCCCTAAACTCCAGGCATTGATTTCTAATTCTCTTGTGAAATCAATCCCATTACATAGATATATTGAGTCACCTTATGGCTGCCCCAACTCCCCTGACCTTTGTCCTCTCTATAATGTATGGAAGAATATTTAATGCAGCTTGTTTATGAAACGAGCTGTGCCCTCTATCAGCTGCTGCCTTAGGCCACGGCACGTGAACAGGGCACGCAGAGAAAGGAGGAGGATGAAATGTTTGGGTTCTCCGTTGTTCCTCAATCTGCTACATAAAGTGCTATAAGGAAAGGTTGGCAGAGCCCTGCAATGAGTAATGATTGAAATGCGTTTTATTGCATTGGAATTATGCATGTGTTCTACCTGTGATGTCAGTGCTGAGCTGTATTAACGAAGCAATGGCTGTCATCAAAGAGAGTGTCAGTCAGAATGAATGGGATGAAAAACAGTGTTGGCGGGAGCTTGCAAGAAAGGACTCTTAGTCTGACTCAGAGGAGCTGGGGGAGCTTGAGGTGAAAGATGAGAGTTTGATTTAACAGGAAAATTAAAAAGTAAAATGTTACCCAACAACTTTTCACAAGTGGACAATTTAGATCTGATTAATCCTTACTAGGCCTCACCTGTATGCTATACATGATGTAAACTAATTCTCCAGTAGACCTCACAGAGTTAAAAATAGGTGATTAGGGCAAAAGGTTGTTTCTAGTAGAAGTTATTGCTAAATCTGGTTTAGGCAGATGATGATTTTACTTACAAAAGTTACCAATAATGACTCATCCAAAGTCCACATGAAAAGATTTTATGTCCACTGTTGAGATTCTGTTGAACAAATATTTCACCTGTGGCTTTGGCAAGTTGCTGGTCGCTCTCAGGAAAATGATAAAACCTAAGAAGTGTACAGGTACTTCTATTTTACCTTTGGAAATGGTCCCTCATGCTTGTATTTGAAAACACGTAAGGGCTTCTAAGTTGCCACCAGGCAAAAAATGCAATGCTGCTGGTCACGCTCAGTGCTGCCAAATGCATGGGAAGTTTTCATTTACTCACAGGAGCATTTTTCGTGATTTCTTAATCTGCATAAAATGCGTGCAAACTCTACAGCTTTTGCCACGTCCGTTCTAATTTTGTTTCCTTTTGTTGTTGCTTTTATTGCAGCGACTGAAGGCTCTGTGATGTTAGACAGATGCTTTTGTGCTGACTGATATAACACAGAGGATTCTGCAGAGTCATGACTTGTCCTGATTTTATGAGTCATAATGACCTTTATCATCCTACCGGCCAGGATCAGAGAGATAATAGGCAGCTTTCAATAGTTGTTAGCCACTTGTTCCCATAGATACCAGACCAATTTCCACATGAACTCAGGTTTTTAACAAATTCTTCTGAGCCGTTTGAAAACTAATGAAAGTGCTCGGGTTGTAAACGAAGCAACAGGTGTTTACAAAGCATTCTATTTCAGTGCTTGTATTTTACAGAAAGAGAAAGTTATTGACCATTAATTTGAAAACTTAATTTGTTTGAAATATGTGGTTGAAATAATCATTTTCATAAATGGCTCTTAATTTTATCTACCATATTACTGATCCTTTACTCCAGTTATTTATCTCCAATGTTATTGTCCATACATTATGTGAAATATATTTCCTTTATGTTTGACATCTTCCAGTTCACTGAACACACCCTTTCCCTTTCAATTCCTGTGACGACACATAGAAATGTTCATTAGATATGATTAAAATAAAAGAAAACTTCATGCTTCAGGTCATATATAGGGAACAGAGAGAAAATTTCCATGGGGAAGATTATCTTCTAATTGTACACTATCGAATTTCTTCATAGATAATAAGTATTTTCAGACAGTTGCATTGGTCTGATGTAAGATGAAAATTTCTTAAGAAATACTTTGGAAAATGGACAAAAAAAGGTTGTTAAAGAACAAAAGGTAGATAGACAGTCAGCTGTGCGAGGAATGGCCTTTTTTTAGGGTGATAATGACATCACCGTCACCAGCCCCTCTTTGAGGCTCAAACTGTGTATCTGGGAATGAGAGGAAATGGCAGTATCCCTGGAAATGCCCCATCAAGCCTGAGTACAATAAGCTTCTTTACATGCAAGGACTGTGCCTCTGTCCTGTCTATAAAGTTGCAGACACTTTGTTTCCCTAATCATAAATAGTTCAAACTGCTGCGAAGTGCTAACACAATCCAGCCATAATTTGAGAAAGCTACTTTAAATTAATAGCCCTGGAAAGCTTTAGTATTTTTTCCTCTCTAAAAAAGCATCTGTAGCAGGAACTTGGTACGTAAATATGCTTAGTTCTAATTAAATATAATAGATTAAATATACTCAATTTCTTGAGACTTAATTGCATGTTTCATTTCAAAGAAAGAAAGCTGAAACAGAAGTGAAGCATGTATTTTCTGGGGTGTTGAGTAGGGCTGGGGTTAAGCATGTGATTCAGTACCCTTCAGTCAGAAACCTCTAGGTTTAATGTTTCACAGGTAGGTAATAAATAGGAACTGTGATCTTTTGCTGGTGAGAAAAAATTAAAAATGTGACCTAATTTAATTGTTCTGTGAACGTGGGGCTCTGTTTTTACAATCTGGTAGCCAAAGTCCAATGCAGTGGACTTGATGTAATATTTTTTGGAGGAAAATGTTAATGAAAAGTTCACTCTGTGAAAAAAATACAAATACAGCTTTTCTCCAGGAAAGAGTTGTGTTTGGATGTTTTTAATAGTGGCGCACCTATCTCATTGGATCATGTGTATTGTTTATTTTATCAGGCTTCTCTGGCAATTGTGTTGGCTGTGGCAAGAAGGGTTTCTGCTACTTTACAGAATTCTCAAATCACATTAATCTTAAACTGACCACTCAGCCCAAGAAACAGAAACACTTAAAGTATTATCTGGTCAGGAATGCCCAGGGAGCTCTGACCAAAGGATCTGTAATCTGCTGGAAAGGGGCAGGTAAGATAACGAAGCCGTCTTCCTCAAGCTCTGGTTTTCATCATCCGAGCTTAGCTATCACAGGGACTGGCGTCTGTGTAAAACCTAAGACAGACCAGTTGAAAGAAAGACTCTTTAAAGCTAGGTGATTACTCGAGCAGCTGTAAAAAGCAATTAACTGACCTAATATGAGGATGGCATGTCTGAAGACATCGGCTCCTCCCTTCCAAGTGCCGTAGCCTCTAAGTAATTCCCGCGTGAAATTACCAAATCAAATACGCAGAGAAAAAAGTAAATGCCGCTGTTGTCAGGCAGTAAGAAGTTTCTTTTTTGTTAAGAGTTCAGAGGCCGGCAGTCTTCATCCAGCACCTGCTCAAGCACGTTGTTCCAACTGCCAGAAAGTTCGGGCCTCTTGGGAAGCACCTCAAGCGAGACGCTCCCGGCAGCAAACCCAAGTGCTCCAGCTGGGACGCAGCCAACAGGTACGGCTTAGAAGGAAAACCTGCTGGGTTTCAACCTGCTCTTCTGTGCCTGTGTGTTCGTGTGTACTCGTGTGAATGGAAAGACAAACAAATAAGCACACTACCACATAAAATATAAAGAAAAAAGTTCAATAGATTTAGGGTTATATTACAAATAAAGAAAGCGATCATACTTTGAAAACTTCTCGCTGTCCATTTGTTCCCCGCAGGTTTATGTATAAAAGGTTAATAAATAACAAAATAGATGTTCTCCAGCTTGCTCATAGCTAAGGCAAACCAACATTTTTTAAAAGCCATTATTTTTAAAGTTGCTGAGAATAGGTATTACATTCCTCCAGCCATTGCTTGTCTGGTCACAGATGACAAATGTTACAGGAACCAGTTTCATTTCAGCTTTTTCTTCTGATCCAGTCTATTTTATGTTATGATGAGAATCTTCTCTACTGCAGGCATTCTGTGGGGATCAGCCTAAAAACTTCTGAAATATTTCTTCTGCTGAGAAAAGTGGCTCTAATATTAAAAAACAAGCTAATGATCAGTATCTGTAACTTTTTTTGTACTAAGAATTCCTTCTGAAACATTTACCTTTCCATTAGCTTGACAGAAATGAAAGGTGATGGATGATGGAGGCTAGAGTGATCTCTCTGAGCTTCTTCGTAATGAAAATAGCTCTTTAGTGTCTTGTGACTGTTACAGGGATTCACGCAGGAGAACTGAGGCACATCTGTGGGTGGTTATATTCTCTCTGTGAGATAGAAGCCTGTTAAACAGTTGTGATCTGGAATACTGGTACCCCTCCAAAACAGTTCATTAATCCTCTTTAGAATAGCAGATAGGAATTTTTTTTTTTTTTTTTTGGTCAGATGTTACATATATAAAAAAAGCTACACTGATAACAAGCATGTTATGTTTGAGAAAACCTCTCTTTTTAGTGCAGCACAATTAAAAAGAATCTTGAAAAGCTGGTGTCAAGTTGGAATGGAGGTTTAGGAGATTTTCAGTACATTTTAAACAACCTCTCTGGCTCTTTTAGCTAGTTCTTGAGTAAACTGCTTGTAAGAGCTAGGGTCCACCTGCAAAGAAGCTGGGGATCTGACGTATGTATTTAATTGCAGAACTGGATTTTACCCAGACACTTAACTGGGAGTCAGACAGCAATAATCTGATATGAGATCAGAATTTGTTTTGTTTTATTCATCATTGTATTCACTCTGAGAAGATCCTGATGGCTCTATTAAAATAAATGACCGCGTGATCACTTTATTATATCAACTGGGGATCTTGACCTAGAAATGTTTAATGTAAATGCTTTGGTTTTTTTCTTGCCAGCTGTAGCTATAGATCACATCCCTTCAACAGCAGCGTTCAGCTCAGCAGTTTATAATGGCAAAGAATCGCCTAAACAACAGTTGGTGAAAAATAACCTGTCTGCTCTGACAAGACCTTCGGTGTTGGGTATTTGTATGGATTTGTTATTTAATATCCCTAAACTCTATATTCCATGGGTATAATAGAAGCATTGAACAAATGGTATCCTGATCATAATTTCATGCATGAATAGGAATTACTATTTCCTTCCAAGTCCTTTCTGACCATAACACTTTTTTCTGTGTTAATTTTCAGAAAAAAAAATGTTTATATGTTTTCAGCTATAGCTTTTTTACAGTTCAGATTATCAATTGGAAGTTTTTCGTTATATTTACAGGTCATTCATTTAATAGAAGTACAGACTAGATGCTGAATGAGGAGAATGAGTAGAACGAATGGCTAAATACTGCCCTCACGTGGTAAAAGTTTAAAGGACAAAGTTATCTTTGAAAACTTGTACATAAGGTTCTTCTGCAAGTGAACATTCTTATTCAAGATCTGAAGCCTTCAGGTTTATTTTTAATTTTAATACCTTATGCAAAATTTAAAACCCCATTTTTATATGAGAGTCTTACTCTGTCTTTTATTTTATGTGGAACCAACCATTCCGCCAGGAGGTAGAGCCCTGCCGGTGTGAAGTAGCGTTATGACCTCTGCATAGTCATGTCCAGAAATAGAAATACCTCAATCCTGCAAGATGCTGAGCAATTCCCGGAGGACCATTGGCTCTCAATAATTCAAAATACTTGATGTTAGTGGAAGCTCAGCATTCCAGGAGTTTGCAGGAGTGCACAAGACAATTCAAGAAATTAATGGAAGAAAATTCAAGAAATTAATCATCGGGAGCTCCTGTGAGAAAGTTACATTTTTACAGACACAGGTGTTAGAGCTGCATGTGGATAAAAGGAAAACGCATAAGCAATTTGCTAGGACTTAATATGGAATAACATAAAACCAAAGATGGCAACCAGCAAGAAGTGTCAAAAAATCCTGTAAATGGGAAAATTGTTGAAAAGAACTCACATCTTTATTAATATTACCCTGAAACCCTTGAGACTTTTATTTTGTAATAAGTTACATGAAACACTGTCATGTGTTCAAAAAAGCCCAGAGTGTTGACTTCAAAATAACACTTATAAGCATTCTTAGTACGTCTCATTCTTATGACGTTATTCTTAGTACAGAGTAAACATTGGTATGAAATAATTGAAGCCTACCAGAAAGATCCCAGGATTTTAAGCAGGACATAGCAAAGTAAGGTATAAACCATAAAAAATTGCTATATTCATGGAGTTGGCCCTGTCTACCACAGTACTCAATGCACACGTTCAATCTATCAAAACATATTGAATTACCATGTGCGAAACTGAATAAATTTCATTCTAATATTTTTTTGAAATATCACTGTTATTCAGGCACTTTAACAAATTCAGGGCCTCCAAAAAAGCGCCATAAAGGTTGGTCACCAGAGTCTCCATCATCTACTGAAACTTGGAACTTGCAGCTCAACCCACAGGCTCCAAACAGAATTAAAAATGGTAAGCTATGCCCAAGGTAATGGTAATGTTTTTTTCATTATTCAGAAAATAATGAGGGAAAAGAGGCAATATTTTAAAGACCTGTGCAGATTTGCATTAGAGTTTTGAAAGGTGTTTGATAACTACGTGCTCACCTACATTTAGGTGCTTTGTTTCCATTGATTTCTTTTGGGGCTCTGAGCTTAATTGTCATTAGGATCCAGTCATCAAGTCATTAGTAAATCCCAACAGGTGCCTGTGTCCATCTTTAGACACCGAAGCACCTTTGGGATATTGAAATCAGGGTCCTAAATCAGGATTATCCACAACTAGAGTCATCTATTGTTTCAATTATTTGTCACAGTGTTCTCGGCACTTGGATTTTATAGTCTAGATACAGACTAGAATGACATGCAGTGAGATAAACCCTCTTTCCCCGAAAAGCTTTCTTTTAATGTGCTATTGTTTAAATTAACATTACTGCAAAGAAATTACAATTGAGCAAACATTGAATCTTAATTTTTTCTTTCTTGCTATAGCAAGAAAACCTGTTTAGAAGTAGTGAAACTAAATATGTCATACAGAACACACAAATTGTAACTATTTGTGCATCGATATCACATAAATCTCTGTATTCTTGCATTCATACTTGGGACTGTTTGCTTGTAAACATTTCAAAATGTTTAGATGCGTGTGTGATGTTCAAGTTTGCAACAATACAATTATTCCTCCAAGAAAGTTAGAATAGTATAATTTATAGTAACAGCTCATGAAATATCTATGTAACCATAAAAAGCATTTAATACTGATACCAAATGTGGGTATGAGATGATGTTGACTAACTTTTTTTTGACTAAATCATTACTAGACCTGACTCCAGTAATAATATGTCTAAAATCCTAGATGGAGGAAGCTTATCATCCTTACCACATTCTGCTTTGGTGGGGCCAGCCTCGTCTCCGATGGTGGGCTCAGGAGAACCGGTCTCAGTTCCTGACAACTTGCTGAAAATCTGTAAAGCAAAGCCAGTTATTTTTAAAGGTAAAAACCCCAACCCCCCAACAAGACCTTTTATCTTTTTAGGAAGAGAGTTAAAGATACGTCTTACTGATAAGCACTGCTAAAGCTGTCAATTTTAAAAGGTTTACTATTAAAACTGTTCAATGCATACATGGAACTAATGTGATGTGTACAAACATTGTTTATTTTGTAGGTCATGGAAACTTCCCATATCTTTGTGGGAACATTAATGATGTGATAGTGAGTCCTTTGTTGTACACCTGTTACAGAAATTCACAGTCTTTATCTAGAGCATATGAACAATATGGTGCCTCCACAATACAGCCTATTTCAGAGGAAATGCAGCTCTTACTGACTGTCTACTACCTTGTTCAACTAGGTAAGATTATTTCACATCCAGATAGCCTGCAATGAATATATTACATGCCAGCAAAGGAGAAAGGGAATATTAGGGCAGGACAGTATTAAATACCAGTTTAGGGCATGTGATAAAAAACAATTTCATTTGTGGTAATGAAAAAAAACCTAAATAATTTGTTCTTGAAGACCAGACAGATTGAAATATAATCATACATACAAAGTTCATCTTCTCCTATAATCTGGGACCTCAGCAACTAAAAATAAAAAAAGAAAAAAATCTGTAATTCACTACTTTTGTATACAGTCTGGGGTTTAGAAGTAGTATTATGCTGAGACAGGCAGTATTTTTAATTACTGATACTCAGGTTCCAATTAGGGCAGCTTTACTTGAGTATCACAGAGGCACTTCAAAACGAAAAAATTCGTTCACATCTGGTAAAGGCAATACAGTCATGCATGCATAAATCTGAAACATGGTCATCTCTGAAAAAGTACACATTTTGAAAAAAAAAATGGTTTTATCTCAACTGTTTTGTTTAATTGATTCATAACACTTTCCTCGTAATTTTTTTAGCCTCGGACCAGGTCCCTTTGATTGAGGATTTGGAACAAATCTTCATGCGTTCGTGGCGGGAATCACACCTGTCTGAAATCCGTCAGTACCAACAGGCTATTCCCCAGACCTTTCCTCAAGTGCCCAGCCAGATCGCACCAGTGACTTCAGCCCAGCTTCCCTGGCTGGCGGGCCTCGCCGCCAGCTCCTGTAATGACAGTGTCCATATCATTGAGTGCAGTTACTCGCTGGCTGAAGGGCTTTCAGAAATGTTTAAGCTACTCATTGAAGGAAAATTACTAAAGACAAACTACGTGGTGATCATATGTGCCAGTAGAAATCGAGCCATTGATTCCTGCATTGTCATAACAGGTAAGATCCCAAGGGCGTATCTCCAGGCAAAACAGAGTAATTCAATGCTATGAGGAGTTTGGTTGGAGTTTCCATAAGCTGCCTCAGAAAGCAGAACTTTGAACAACAAGTAATGGGTTTTGAAGAACCTGAGTTGATGCTGCACAGTTGGGTCTCTCCCCAGCTAATCACATTCTGCCTGTGTTACCCATTTTCTCACCAAGGCATCCCAGCCATCACTGCTATGAACAAATTACGTCGAGTTACAGCACACATACTGCATAAAGCTCTCCTGCTCTGTGCGACTGGGATGTTACTGTGAGCAGAGAACCAAACATTTTCTTAGCTTCTAAAAGATGATCTTTCACTGTCACCCCCTTCCACAACCTGTTGAGGGCTATGCTGATAATTAAATAAATTATTTGAATAGGAATTCAAAGATTCATTAGGAGTGTAAGATAATTGATGATTCCTTTGACTATTTATATGCTCTTTTTATATATTGCCTCAACAGATATTTCCTACAAAGGGTAAGAAACACAAAGAATTAAAAAACATGAATCTGTCTTTCAGGTGTCTGGTGCATACATGTACAGGAGAGAGAAAAGACTTATCTCTGACATTTTTGTGTACGTGGTATTCATTTAACTGGGTAGTATTTTTATTATGACAGAGAACATTTTTACTTAAGTTTGAAGTGCTTTCAAAATTACTTTTTTTGTCTTTTAGGAAAGTATCAGGCAAGAGTTCTGTCTGAGAGCATGCTCACTCCTTCAGACTACCAAAAAGAAGTTAACTATCAGCTGATCACAGGGAAAGTGGAAACTCTGGGGTCCTTCTTTAGCACACTCTGCCCAGGTACCTAACAGGTTATAAAGAGACATGTTTCCAAGTCCCTGAAACTTTTAAGTCAGAGAAAATAGCTATGCTCATTACTTTTCCAGAAGCAAGCCATTATTAGAAATACAGAAAAAACGCAGGACAAAGTTGTGAATGTACACTTGAAATTCCTCCTAAAAGTGCCAGGTTCTAAAATCCCTCCATTTCATAAAAAAATGCCAGCAAATAGCTGAGCATATTATTCTTAGCTATGCAAATCCGTCCTTATATTGTGCAAGTCCATATTCATATGAATGTATAAATTCTTTTGTCCTAAGCACAGATTTTGTTTAGACCATGATAAAACGGAGTTATTTTACCAAAGGAAGGATTTGTCCCTTCAACTTAACATACTGTGAATTTGATCGTGGTGTGTGGGAAAGAGAAGAAAATTGCAGAGATCCGGGGTTACAGGATCATTTTTTTAACTGAGTATACTGAGGTTACTGCAAGCTGGATTATCTGGGGATAGATCCAGCCACGTGCAAAGTTAAACTGTATCACAACTAGAGCAAATGCAGCATGTTTGTCAGTGTTAATGGGATGTCACAGTCCCTTTGCCATTCACGTCACGTCGGTAAATCTGTACTCAGATCACAAGAACCCTTCTGGATGTGTCATGATATTCTGAGTGGTCATTTAAGAGGAACTTGTTTTTCTTGAACCATCATGTAGTTATGTTAGTGTTTCTGCTCTTAATCTCTTCAGAGTATGGTTCTCAAAATCACTTTTGCTATCGCTATTGTTCAAGCAGAACAAGCAAATGAGCATCCTAAAAATAGTTGCCATCTATATGCATTGGATTGCACCTCACAGATTGCACAGACCTGCCTTTCTGAGCTCAGTGGAGACATGTTCAAATATCTTTTCAATGCCTGAAAAAATACTAAATACTTAGGACAGGCATACTGTATTCTCTGCACTCTGCATAGCTTTCATCTGTAAACCAATAAATAGGATATATTTGCAGAAATACATAGTTCAATAAAACATACCTTGCCTGCTTCAGCATTGTGTGTAGCTGCAAAACTCATATTTCTCTTTCAGCTTTATAGGGAATTATTTTTCTTTCTGTGTTTCAAAAATTTTAAAGATTTTAAAATATTTATCAGATTTCCCAAAACTTCCTGTAATCCTTATGAGTGAACAGTATAGCTCCATGGGCTGAACATAAACTAAGCCAGTTTCATGTCTTTGTTGTTGCTAATTTGTAGCGGGGCCTTGAGGCTAGTTTTCTACCATCCTTCATAAATGTCCTAGCTAGTGGTCTGCAGAGTTGGTCTGTCATTCCCTGCCCTGATTTGCATTTTATTACTGTTCTGCTATAAAAACAGATGCAATAGACAATAACAAGAGGGTTCCTGTATAAAACAGCCAATAAGCCAAGGGCAGGATAACTACCTAGCATATATAAAGCTCTTTAAGATCCACAAGACAAAATCAGTATGAAACGCAGCTCTTAACATGGATGTTTATTCCACTATCCCTTCAATCTGATAGACGGTGACATTGATCTTTTGCTGGAGAAATTTTATCAGGAAAACCAAGGACACATCTCATCTTCAATTTGTGCTTCAGTGAATAAACCAACAGCACTGAATGGAGCTGGAGCAGCTGCATGTACAAGTAAGTAACGAAGATTTTCTAAAGCCATAACTGAGTAGGGTACTTGAGACCAGGTCTCTGGCTGTGCAGTTAGATCCCTCTGGGCAGAGTCCTAGGCTCTGGAAGGCAAAGGTCCCCGAGGTAAACAGCAACTCATGTCTTGGGACATTCAGATTTACACTGATGGATGCTCTGCTTCATTCCACTGGGTATTGTACTCTCTGAAGCTCAAAGTCTTACTTCTGTGGTAGCAGAACCCTATTGCACAAGTTCAGTTTCAGCTCTCAGACAATTAAGAGACTTAGAGGACCAAAATGCCCAAATGCAGAAAGATTTCTTTGCATATTCCATACAGATTTTGATAAACTGCAACCTCTGTTCGTAAGCAAGAACCTTAAAGAGTAGATCACTCATTCTTTGCCAGACTCTAACATTTTGCATTAGGTGAGACTTTGGGCATATATCTAAACAGAATTTTACCTTTTTCCAGGTTATGAGATTGAACGACATCAGATTCGTCCATTCCAGCTAGCAGTGGCTCAGAAATTGCTGTCTCATATTTGCTCAATTGCTGACTCAAGCACTCAAAATCTTGATTTGGGTTCCTTCGAGAAAATTGATTTCTTGATTTGTGTTCCA
Source organism: Rynchops niger (assembly GCA_013400035.1). Taxonomy (NCBI): domain Eukaryota; kingdom Metazoa; phylum Chordata; class Aves; order Charadriiformes; family Laridae; genus Rynchops; species Rynchops niger. Next base: position 159,365 of record VXBH01009437.1, read on the forward strand.
CCCTCCGAAGTGACTTATCAGCAGACTTTATTTCATCTCTGGCACTCAGGTGCTCATTAGTTAGCTTTATTTTAGATTTACAGGAAATTGTTAAAAGCATTTGTATCTGGAAATACTGACATTTACTCCATTTCTTTAGGTATTTTATTAGAACTTGGATTAGAAAAGGAACATCTTACAAAGCAGAGGGTGGAACAGTATGTTATGAAAATAGATGCAGAAGCCCAGATAAAATTCAAAGTCTTTTTACAAAACTCGATGCAGAATCCACATACACTGTTTGTTCTAATCCACGATCACGCACACTGGGATCTAATGAGGTAAGAAAACTGTAACTTCTTTTTAGAGAAATTATTATTGTTTGCATTAACTCTCAAGATCAGCTTTCTGATTTATCCCTTCCTTCATCTTTGTTTGCATCTTTCTGCTAACTCCCTCTTCCCATGTGTTGAATAAACATGTTTTCTTTTAAGGTCCTTCGTGACTTACTCTTATCCTGCTTAATATATTATGCCTCAGTGTAACATTTCAGCTTTCCTTGCTCACCATTCTTATCTTCTTTCAGCCATAGCTATTGTTTTTTTGGCTGGTTGTCATTTGTTCAAAGGAAAGCTTCCTGTGAAAGTACACAGAGCTCATTATCCTCTGACAGTGTCCTCTGGGCTGTAAAACATGCCAAACCCTCCACAGCGAGTAGACAACTAGTGAGCCAACACGGCTGCTTATTTTTTTAACTGATTGGAAATTTTCCAGTACAATGCTTTTTCTATCCAGAATCACGGATTTGTAAGAACTGAAAGCTTCTGTGGGTACGTAGTCACATCAGATAGACTCCTCAGGAAGCAGGGAGGCTTCTATCTGATGTTCCTGAGTTCCCCATCAGCTCACTTGCATAACTCATTGCTTCCTTCACAGAGCTCTGTTTCCATGGCTTCTCAACAATCTTCCTGCTGAGAAGTTGGGCTGCTTTTGCTTTCTGGCTCCTGAGGCACTGGGGAGCTTGGAGGACATACCGAATTCCAGAAACACCAACATTTTCCAACTTTGGGAGCATGGTGGTGTTTCCAAAACCAAAAACTATGGAACCTTACTTGTGAATGAAATGACAAGGTCTTGTCTTTCACACTGGTTAAGACGGATGATTTTCACCAAAACTTCATTTTCACATGTGAGGGTTTCCTGTTCAACTCCTCTGTATCTTAGGAATTTACATGACCTATTACAGCTGTCGCAGCCTTCAAGGCATTTATTCAAGTAATGTCCTTGAGTGGTAGGGAAGTACCTGTATTGCTGCTTAACTCTGATACTTTTTCCTCTTATCTAATAAAGATATGTAAGTGACAAATATTTAAGTGACTGTTCTGCACAGCAGGATTCTCGCCACCTAACTGAAGTGCCTAAAACAGGAGTGTAATTGCTTGGGATTGCCCACATAGTCACAACAGAGACATCTCTGGGGACTGACTTAGATCATGGGTGGACAGAACCAATTTCTGGAGTTACTTTTCTCTCTCTGCTCGTAACAGAAGGAGCTTGCAGTGACTAGGCTTGTAACTTAGGCAGGTAAATGCCAAAAATTAAATAGCATGAATTTGGACCAAAGTTTTACACCAGAGCAAGGAACTGACTGTAAGTGTTCCATGATACTGGCATTTGCCCTAACAATAACTCTTCTTCCCTTTCATAATAGCTCTATCACAGGTAGTTTCCCTCTGGTTTTTTTTGTCTTACTGACTTACTGTCTGTCATTTTCGATCTTTATTTTTGTAGGTAAGAATTATGTTTTCTTAAGGGTAGCATTCACAATCTGGCCAAAGTTACTACAGGACTATGTGTCTATTCATAACTGACAAAACCTCAGCTTCTTTCATCCTTTATCTCTCGTGTTCTGGTAGCTGTAAGGGACTGGTAGTTTGTTAGCTAGGGAGCTTATCAGACTTAGACAAATTTTCAGCTGCAGTGAAATAATTTGCATTTCTTTTCCCATCCTTCTATGCAGCAAAAGCAGGGCAAAGTATAGAGTCCTAAGTTCCGTGTACGTTTTTAACTTTGATTTCACATCCAGGTTAAAGCTATTCCACTGACTCAAATGTTCCCTTGTGCTGATCACTTTGGAGAGTTTTGGGTTTCTTTTTTGCAGTGCTATGCATAGCCTTTATCCTCAAACAGAACTGTCTACAGGACTTGTTGATAGACTGCTGAACTGCAGGGAGGTGAAAGAGGCACCAAATATCGTGACCCTCCATGTGACTTCCTTCCCCTACGCGCTGCAAACACAGCATACTCATATCAGCCCTTACAATGAGATCCACTGGCCTTCTTCATACAGCAATGTAAGAGGGATGCTTTGAGGTGCTTTTGTGAGCTTTTCATAAGTTATTTTACATTTACATATTTGGTGAAACTGTGGAGGCCCCATGATTTTTGTAAACAAGAATGAAGTATGCATAGCATCTTTTTCTTGTTCAGTCCATGGCAAGTTCTTTTTCCCTTTGTTTATCCTGTCATTTTTTGCGTTTTTAATTTATTCCTTTTATAACTTCTATAAACTGTAGTAGCTCTGCTAAAAATCTTTGAGCTACATAAATGGAAACAATCTGAAAATCTGTATCTATCTAGTGCGTTACTGCATAAATACATGTACATACATGGATTTTCTTCATATGTGTACGTATTTATTCCATACATAGCTGTTCTGTCTGTGTATATGTATATGTGGGGAGAGAGAAAGAGAGAAACAAGGAAAAATTGGGTCAAAGGTCTGTTCTCTCAAAAAAATTAATTCTGTTTCTTTCTCTCCTTGTTTTAATATGTCTGAGTAGATGTATGCTTATTAGAGAATGTGATTGCAAATATATGAGGCACCAGTGGTTAATCAATTGTAAATTAATAATTAATAAACTTTATATTTTTATTGTTTCATTTGCTTTAGGGTGTAGATTTATACCATGAAAACAAGAAATACTTTGGACTGTCAGAATTCATTGAGTCCACCCTCTCTGGGCATAGTATTCCACTGCTTCGGTACGACAGCTCTTTTGAAGCGATGGTCATGGCTTTGGGAAAAAGGTACAGTATCCTACTTTGTTTAACACTGGAAATTTAAAAGGTGTGTTCTAGTGACCTGAGTTACTAGCTACAAGCCTGGTTCTTTTTTTTTTCTTCCTCACTGTCCCACAAATCAGCTGTGTATGCAAGGGCATTTCACTCTTTCTTATTTTCTCCTTCTGTCTTTTTTTCTATATATTTGGCTTGTAATCTAATCAGTCTAGGCTGCCTCTTACTATGAACATGCACACTGTTTAGCCCAATTTTGCATATGTTCATGTTGTGACCAGTAGATACTTCTGTATTATAAAAATCTAACATTGAATCATCACGTAATTCCAAATGTGTTATTACTTTTGTCCAATGTTATCACTTGCTGACCCTGGCTGATTTTGATGTATAGAATTTGTGTATACGGCACTTGGACCACAAAGAGAAGTAGAACTGTGATTCGTACACTTAAATCAGTGATGAAAACTTCAGAGCATCATCAGAGCTTGAAAATACGTCATCATTTTTCCTTGGTCCTGGTGGAGCAAGTCTAGAATCACTGCGAAAGAGTAGTGGCGCATTATGTGCACACTTGCAGCTGTGAACAAACTCTTTGGGAACTGTAAGAAGAATGAGACAGAAGGAGTAAAATCTTGTGAATTTGTATTGATAACTGGGAGACTGAGCACATCCACACTTAACTGCTGGGGCTTGCTACAAGGTGCTTTGGAGCTCTGATGACACATAGCAGGCACTTCTCTGAGCACGCCACAGTTCCTCTTGTTACTGTGTACCTGGATTTCATTTCTGTGGAAACCAGAGCACAGGAAACTATTGCATATCCACATCTCTCCCTTCCATAGACTGGGGATTAAGACAGGGTGTACCTGGGCTTGGGAACTTGGGAGTGCTCATTGGACGCTGCCTGCGTATTTGTCCTCTTGGAAACAAGAGCAAGTTGGTTCAGGGCTTCAGTAAGAAAACAAGAGAAACATCCCACCCTCCCTCCCACCCCTTAAGAATAACACATAATGAAGAATACTATTCTCATTGACGAGAGGATATAATTTTGATTGATGATGTTACTGAGTGCCTTAGCAAATATTCTGTGATAAATTTTGTAACAACAGTAAATCTTGGTAACTTAAAGTGGTGTAAGCTAACTGGACTACATCCTTGGTAAATCTTTGCTAAGAAATGGAGAGACAACATCAGTTCTAATTGTGAAATGATGCCTTGCAAAGCCTATCCAGCTGCAATTTGGTGAGATTCTGTTGCATAGTAGATATGAAGGATTCTTTACAGGAGAAAATCTTGAGTTTACTATATTTTGTAAAAATTAGCTTTTTCACTTTAGCCTTTAATACTTCACTATTTAATTCACCATTTATTTCAGGTTCCCCAGATTACACAGTGCAGTGATAAGGACATTTGTCCTCATACAACACTACTCTGCAGCTATGATGGCAGTGTGTGGTCTTTCTCAGATGAAGAATTACACCTCAGTTGAAACTCTGGAAATCACCCAAAACCTAATAAACTCTTCAAGACAATGTCCTAGTGGTCATGGCCTCATGGTAGTGTTGAGAATTCCATGTACTCCGCTGGCTGCAGTGGCTTATGAACGTCTGTATAATGTAAGGGAAAGACTAGCCCTCGAAGATAACTTTGAAATCATCTTGGGAAATCCTAATTCTGGCATCACAATAGGGAAGCACTTTGTGGAGCAACTAAAGGTAACTTGCAGAATGACATATACTGGGAAGCTTCATTATTAGATGGGCAGGTGGGGAGGCTTTACTGGTGAGAGATATGGTCATGAGCTGAAGTGCGGGTCTTACTAGTAAAAATAAAAACTACCATAAAGAGCATGACTTTTATGTTCTAGATGTGCTGTCTGAGATACCACTTCTGTCCTACCTCTGGTTAATACTCCGTGGAGTATTAAGTAATATGGCTAGAACTTGATTTCCAGCAGCAACCCTCCCAAAGGGCTGAACTGCTTTTATCTACGGTGACCATGAGGAATAAGAAAAAAAGCCAAATAAAATTGTCACAGTTTTAGCAGAATTTTCTCTCAAAATCATTAGACTGCAAAAAGATTTTAATCAGTAACCAGTAGAGAGTTATATTATTCTTGTCACCAGCAGGTGGCATGGAGGCACCAAATCAGTGACGTTAGTTCTGGGTACTAGAGCACCCTGGTATTCACAGCTCAGGACTCTGTGCTTTCTGGACCATGTGCTGGTTTATGGATTAATTTATATCTTTCAGGCCCAGAGTCGTGGGTGATCTGATTAACAAAAGCCTCTTATACAGCCTTCCTTTTCATAAAATTACCATCATCTGATCACCAAAGCAAAAACGTATTTACGTTCTAGGATGGTGTAATATATATATATATGGTATATTCTGTACTGTGTCTGATTCAATACATGTTAGATGAAGTCATTTGAGATCCAGGGCCTAATGCTGATCTCATTCTGCTGTAAATCAGGCATAACTTATTGTGAAAAATCGGTATTATTTCTGAATCACATCCTGCTTATCTTCTTTGACGTGTGTAATGGTGGTACGTGTACGAATGTCAGAGGCTGAGTTGTTGTGCTGTTGGTGCTACTGTGGACTCCTTTTCTGTAGATCAGTCTTACAGCAAAAAGGACTGACTGGTGTGAGTAAAGCAGTATAGCCTGCTGCTAAATGGTCAAACAATAAATCTGGTTACCAAACTTCTCATGAAGTTGTCAGCAAAACTGGTAGCTTTGGGGGAGAGCAGGAGAGTTCAGAGAGTAGCAAGTGAGGACAGTGGTATGTGTGTTGAACACTTCCAGCTTTCCCCTATTCCTCTAAGGTGAAAAAGTCTCATTCCTAGTTCATTTTCTTCCTTGAACTCAGACATTACCTGCTACAAGAAGCAACACTCTGTAGAGAATACTCTCCCCCAAAGCTCCTACTCAGCTTTACTATGGTACTATATCCACTCTATGGTACAATAGAGTGGATGTGGTACAATAGACATTGTACCCGTCTATGCCCTCAGTACTATGCAGCTGGGAAGCTGGGAGGTTTTTCAGACTGGAATGTACTGTCCCAATCTCCTCAGACTTACAGTAGGCAGGCTGCTACCTGTAGTGCTCTAGGAATCGTGCAATCTACCTATGTTGAAATTGGCTCCGCTCTGCGCTTTCCCTTGGTGGAACATCCATCCACTGTACAAATTGATTCATATAATGGATGATAAAAGAATATATATTTTTGATTGATAAAAGTGTTTTTATTTCTGCCATATAGATATGTCCGTAAGTGTTTTTTGCCTTGTACAGGTCTGGCAGAAAATTGAAGATGTGGATTGGAGGCCACAGACCTATTTGGAGTTGGAAGGTTTGCCTTGTATATTGATATTTAGTGGTATGGAGCCACAAGGGGAGTCTTTGCCACGGTAAGAAGATCCAGTATTTTCTCAGTGGCAGTTTTTTATCCATTGCTTACCAAATGGCTAAAGGTTAACTATGTAATTACTTGTGGGAGAAGAAAACAGATTTCAGTGTCAAGATGTTTCTTATCCATTTTTTGGCAGTTTTTGTATCATGAATACAAAACACATTATTAATAGTAACCTCCTCTTTATAGCAAGATAAAGTAGCTTAGAAAATACTATGAGAGTTGTCCCAGTTTAGAGTGGAGAATAAGGGTATGTAAAAAAAAAAGTATAGCTACTTTAGATACCTTAGGGTAGCTGAGCCATCTGCACGATGCTGGCATGTGCGCTACAGGATGAGTGGAGAGATCAGTGCCTTCTGGAATGGCAGCTGGAAGCCAGGCAGGATGTCCTGGGGCACTAAATGCTTTGGTATGTTCAACTGAATCCCATTTTGTGTGTTAGGCTTAGAACCCAAATGATTATTCTTTTTCTTATGCTGACGCTAATGTTCAGTGCTGCATAATGGGATTAAGGAAAAAAAAAAGTGTATGCACCCCAGTCAGTTGTAAATTTATTAAGCACAAAAGGTATTCTGTGTTCTATCTCATCTGTGGTTTAAACAGATTATGAAAAAATTCCCCTTTGGCTGTGTTTGTAAAAGAGATAGGGGAGTAGGTTACAGTGCATTTTCATACTAGCCTCTCTTGTTTCTCTCCAGATCACTGAGATACTGTGACCTACGTTTAATAAATTCATCTTCTTTGGTAAGGACAAACTTGGAGCAAGAACTTGGTTTGGCAGCATACTTTGTGAGCTCAGAAATTCACACAGAGAAAGCAGTTGTGAATGATGTGTTAGAAAGTGACCCAGAGAAACTAAGCAGCACTGATAATGAAGACGAAGAAATAGCAACAGAAGGTATTATTAGTAGTGATAATAAAAGAAGCTGTGAAATGATTGAGTTGTATTAGAAAAAGCAGGATTGCATGGATACCTACTTAGTGAGTGTTTCTGGAATTAGCCTTACTGAGTGAGCTCTGCTCCTCAGTTTTACTTCATCTCATTCAACCTGTGTTTTCTCACCCTCCCTTTCCAGGTACTGTTGCTGCTGCAGCACTTTAATCTCTTGCAGTCCTGTTGCATCTGTTCTCTCTCTCTGTTTTTTGGCTTTCTTCTCTGCCTTCCTTCCCTACCTGCTTTGCCCTGTTATGTTCTGGCAGCCGCAAAGTGGAGCTCAAGTGGGTACACCCAGTGACGCTCCCTGTCCGGAGTGGTGTGCAGTGTTGCCCTCCCGCAGCAGGGAAGCGTGCACTTTGCCGTCTGGGAAGCAGAGACCCGGTCCCACCCTTCACAGCAGGGACAGTTCCACCTAAACTGTCCCTGACTGATGCTACCGAACCTGTGCTTACATACTGACAGTGATGAAGATTCCTCCCAAGGAAACGGCATATAGAACAGCTGAATAGCCTCTAGTTTGTAAGGTATTAAATAGTAGGCTAGAAAATATATCTGACTCCTTGAAAATGTCTGTGAATTCAAACTGACAGTGTAGAGTTGATGAGTTTATAATTTCTTAAGAGAGCAATTAAGAACACATAAACATGGAAACAAACAAAAATAATTTCACAGAATCAT
>VXBH01009439.1:0-24657 GCA_013400035.1 Rynchops niger
CCCCACACTTGCCCTTGTTGAACCTCAAGTGGAACAGAGAAGCTGTGGCTGCCCCGTCCCTGGAGGTGTTCAAGGCCAGGTTGGACGGGGCTTGGAGCCACCTGGGCTGGTGGGAGGTGTCCCTGCCCAGGGCAGGGGGTGCCACTGGGGGGGCTTGAGGGTCCCTTCCCACCCAAACCATTCTGTGACTCTATGAAACGGGATGAAGATTTCTGAAGTGTTTGAGAGCTGCTACATATACGTACAGGGAAACCCAAACCCTCAAGAGCAGATGGAATAAATTAACCTGCACAGCACGTCTTTACAAGATGATGTGCGAAATTGTTTAAAGCAACATGAGCCTTTAAAAAGCTAATCAAAACCTTAATGTAGCAAGGAGGCTATCCAAATTAATATTTTCCACCTCTTCCAAATGAACCATAAATAACATATGTCATGGAGGATCAGGCTGGCACAATGGAAATATTTGCAAAAGCGCAGTACAACAGTAAAAGCATAACCAACCAAGAAGGCAGTTTTTTCTTCATTCTTCTTTCTTTTTCTTCTTTTCTTTTTTTTTTTTTCCCTCCAATAAGAGGCTGAAATTCCACCCTTAGCTCTGTGTCTCTAATTACTGCAGCATGAAAGTATGTGGTATGTGAGATTGACGCGTTTGGAGACTACTGAAATCTCTAACCAAAAGGAAACGAGTTAAACTTAACTCTCTGATTCCTGGCTTTTGTAGTTCTGGAGTAATCCAATGAAGTTGTTTTAGCAGGCTTCTTGTTGACATTTTCCTTTTTTTTTTTTCAATTTTGATTTTTAAGATCCATTCTAAACCAACATTCCTGACGGATAAGCTCTAATGTGTTCTGTTTGGCCCTGAAATACAGATTTATTGTGTGTAACTTTTCTATCCCCTAAAATACATCCGTTAGATATGTGTTGTTTTTCCACACTATCTGCTCTTCTAAACGCTTTCTCATCTACTCCCAATTTGCTCGTTTGTTCTGTGTGTACCCATGCAGACCCCCCTCCTCCCAGCCGTTACTCACACATCCAGCGCTCACACCACCAGCGGTGTGCAAAGGAGACACGGCCCCAGTGCACCCCTTAGGAACCCACTTGTAAATCGGCGGAGCACTTTATGGTACACGACATATGTACGCAGGAACACATGGTACTGTCCAGGTTTGAGCAACACAGGACTAATGCTTGGGAAAACTGCACTTTTTAGACCGTAGAATCTGAATTTGGGAAAATATTTACTTTATAGCCAGCGAGGCTATGTGGGATTCAAGGTCTCAGTGTTTTCGAGCTCCCCAGGCGCGGGGATGAGGAGCGAGACCCGGGCACTCGACCCAAGCTGCCAACAGGGTTATTTCATACCACGAACGGCACATCCAATAGAAATTAGAAAGTTTGCTGAGGACCCCTCTCTCTCCCTCTCCCGTGCTGGCTGCCGTCCTGAGCCCCCCCTGCCCCGGTGCCGGAGCCCTGAGCCCTTCCCTTCCTCCCGCAGCCGCAGCGCTCGCAGGGTCCCGTGTCGGCTGTCCCTGGGGGNCGGCTGTCCCTGGGGGGAGCGCACGGCTCCTGATGGTGGAATGGGCCGGGTGTAGTCCTTGTGTGTTCTACATTGGTGTCGGGATCCTCATCCTATTAAAAGTATTTGTATTTCAACCCTCATGTTTTCTTGTGTTCCCTGATTCCCCTTCCCAGGTGAGGAGGGATCCACTGGGTGACAGAATAATTTTCTGAATGACAATAAATGGTTATAGGTATTCTCAAACCGAAACAGGCAGCCACGGGAACAGAAAAGGAGCACACCAGCCCCACGCACGCTGCTGCTGTCAGAGACGTACCCTGTCATCACTCACCAGGATGCGTGGTCTGGGCAACCTCCTGTGGCAACACAGGGCAGAGGCAGCCGGTCCCCCTCTGCCACCCGCGGCATCGCCGAGCAGCCGTGCCGCCGCCGTGCCGGCACAGAGGAGAGCCGGTCACGGACATCGCTGTGCCCATCCTGCACGGGCTGCACAAAAACCACTTCCCTGGTTTTCACAGGGAAAAAAATGCAGAAGTTTTACCTACATCTGCTGCTGCCCTGACTAAAGGATGATCTGACCACCGAGGGAGCCCAGGGAGGAGAGATAAAAACCAACACTGGCCCATTCCCAGTGCTGCACCCCTCTGTGCTGTGGGAGAGGTTTACAGATGCCCTCTGCACCTTGATGCACTCTCAAACCCTTAGGAGGAATGCATTTAAGGGATTACATTGAAATGTCAATGATGATGCTTTATAGCATTTGTATTAACTAATAAACAGGACGTATATAAATATTTATAAAAACCATTATGAGAGAGAAAGTTAGCAGGCTAATATAGACACCAGCTGTAAAACTGGTGTGGCAGTGGAGAGATATAAAGAAATCATTTGATATAAAATAAAAAGTCAGGAGTCCATGCGACACAGTTGGCCCTGGAGCCAAGTGTGGGACAAGGTGGCCACTGGAACCGTCTGCCACGTGCACAATTTGCCACAGTGGCCAAAGGGCTGTGCAAGATAGGGACCCTTGTGGGCCAGCGGGTGATGTGGGACATGATCTCGCCCAGTGTTCCCCAGGCTCCCTCTGAGTCAGATCCACACCTTTCCAAAAGGTTTTCATGGAGGCAAAGAAAATTGCTTGAAAGCTGAAGGCGAGTCACAAACTGTCCGCAGCTACACCCTGAATGGATTCTGCCTCTGGGTGATGAAAGTGTTGCTTTGATGCCAAGAGCTAACGAAGGGTAATTCCGTGCACTGGCATCCATGTGGTTTCTCCTGAAAGGGAGACAAGCTACGGATGCAGTTTAATCCTTCTCCTCTGTCTCCTGTGGCTGGAACATGTTCGCTTTGAAGCTTGTGCCTGGTTTGCGGCAGCGTGGTGGGTTTCTGCAGGAGAGCTGCCAAAGCAGTGGGTGACGGGAGCAGTGCAGAGGACCAGGCGATAGCTGTCATCAGTATCCTCACCCCACTGGAGACTTTGGGTTTTTGCACTGCTTCAGGTTAATGCTCCTGTGCTCCACTGCTATGGCTCCTCAGGACCCCAACTGCTAAATCTCATTGTGGTTTTTCTGACTAAACTATGCCTTTGTCACCTCTTCAGGACTACAAGCAATCAGTGCCAGCTGGTCATGTGCATTTCCACTTCGATATGAACTGTCCCATTTACAGCTGGTCCATTATCTGCTGGCTCCGCAGCACAGTGTCCACCCTGCCCCAGTGCCGGGCTCTACGTACGTGTCTCGGGGTGATGAAGGGATTGGATCTGTGTGAGAGAGCAAGCAAGCATGGCACCTTTACCTGCTGGGCAGCTGTGGAGCACCCGGTGGTGACCACCTCCCTCCCCACCACAGCAGCCACCACGCTGGAGTTAGGCTATCAATCCAGGCCTCTCCATTAAGACGTGACCTCGTTAAGCAGTAAGACAAGACCACAATGGACAGGGGATGAAGTGTGCAACAGGCTGAAAAGTGCTGGGACAGAAGTCTGTCATCACAGTTACTGTGAAAGAAAACACAGCAACTCCATTTGCTGTGGCAACCAGCCACGTAGCCCACTGGATACCTGAGTTTCTCCCAGTGGTGGCACGGTGAGGAGAGCTATTGAAGGCTGAGACAGCACACTTCAGAGGAGCATCAGCTACTCAGAATTGAGATATTGTTAGTATTGGTTGCGGGGCCTGCAAATGAGTACATTCATTATGATCTCCCTGGCAAGAAGAACTTTATTCCAGTGTGAATCCTTTCCAGCTAGATAGCACCATAGGTCTGGCTGCTGGTCCTGACTCCCCTTCCACTCCGCAGGGATCCATGGGTTGCTCTTCCAACAGAGGCAATGTGTGCAGCAGCGACCTCGTGGTCTTGCCAACCAACCTTCAAAAATTACCTGTGGTGATGACAGGAAAACCTGCTGCCTTTGGAATACCAGTTCCTTTTCTGAGGAAAGCGAAAGGCAGTCCTGGGATATGCTACAGGATGCAGATGTAAGGAAAGACCTGTCTTGACTCCACTGTGCCTCTCTGGCCTGTGTGCCTCTGAGACATGGGAGGTGGACCTGGGGACCATGGTCAGGAACCGCCTCTTGCAGCTCCTGTCCAAATCTGCTTGTACAGGAGTGTTTGTGGGTGTTGCTAAGCTACATCTCTAGATGTTTCTGTAGAAGCAGGGTCATGAAGAAACTCTTTAGGAAGAAATAGGAAAGAAAAATAGGAAGAAATTGTTTGCTGTGAGGGGGGTGAGCCCCTGGCCCAGGGTGCCCAGAGAAGCTGTGGCTGCCCCATCCCTGGAGGGGTTCAAGGCCAGGTTGGACGGGGCTTGGAGCCACCTGGGCTGGTGGGAGGTGTCCCTGCCCAGGGCAGGGGGTGCCACTGGGGGGGCTCTAGTGTCCCTTCCCACCCAAACCATTCTGTGATTCTATGAGAGGGTGTGCAGCAGGTATTACAGATCTTCACAGTGACACAGAGCCTCTAAGAAGCCCCAAGTCTGGTAGCTTTGAGTGTAGAGGCAAACATGGCGCTCTTTTCACTGAAGTGGATGTGTATCTTTACCTGCAATGGTAGGAAAGAAACAAGGAATAAGAACAAATGGACCTCCAGCATTTGTGAGAGGAATTAGTGTCCTCAAAAGTGGTTGCTAGCAGACAGCTGTCTATGTAATGGCCCTCTAGACATTACATGCGTTTGCACTGCCGGTGCCAGGACAGTAGTAGTGCTAATGTGTTATTTTCATCCCAAAACCTGGGCCATGAGTAAACTTCAGTCTTTGGTGTGGGTTTAGTTGCCACCAGGTTACTGACGCTGGGAATTTGCTATGCTTTTTTACCAAAATTCAGAGGTAATCTGGGTGTGGAATACCAATGGGATTGATCTTCTAGCAAATAATAGGGGTGGTACATACTAATGTGTCATCAAAAAGCACAACAAAAATCTCTGAGATGGAATTCCCTTGAAAGAGTTATCAAAATACCGCACAGTACAATTACAACCAGGGCTGCAGCGATTTGATTTTGTAGTCGCTCTAACTCTTCTCAAAAAGACAATTACAGTATGCAAAATAAAAAGGCTGTGATTGATTAGCTGAATGCTGTCTTCTAAATATTGTGATTAATTGGCACATTCCACCATTTTAATGGCCACTGAAGCTGCTGTGCTTACAATTAGTGAGACACGGCCTGACGGAGAAGGAGCAGTTGGCTCCTGTGCACGCGGCTGATGGGTCTCTGGCCACCGCTGCTTCGCCGACCAGTGGTCACTTACCGCCTCAGCCAAGTCATGCTTTACAAGCAGAGCACGCTCACCAGTTCCCAAACCACTGAAATGCGCAGCGTCCATCACCACCAAGGGATCTGGGATCCCGCCACTTTCCGTATCGCAGGATATGGAAATCCATATTAATTTTTTGATGTGTTTTACCTTGAACGTAAACTAAATAGGGAAAACAGGCAGTACCCAAGTCGTGGCCAGCTTACCCATGTCTCAGGTAAGCTTCTGAATCAGTGTGATGCCATCCATGATTGTGCTTTCCATTTCTGCCAATCAGTGAAAGGAATGACATGTGGGAATTAATGAAAGAATTTGGGTTTTTTCCCCTTTGGCACTTACCTTGGTATTGCTGTGTGTAAGGATGCCTGCGAAATTATACAACATGAATAGATGTTAATGTTAAGGTTGAAATAACATCAGTGATGAGCGCCTCCTCCGAGTGGCCACAATTGTCACGGTAACAAGGCCACTCGAGCGTCCAATATGCAAAGGGACCTGAACTTAAAATTCAGGCTGGGCTGTGCACAGTCTGCCCTGCGAAGGGGCTGAGCTCGGCACGCTCCTCCCAGCTAAACCCACGAAAACTTGAAATCATGCGATGACAGGCAGTGCTGGGCTTTTGGATTTCTGCTTAAGTATCTGAAGTATCTGAAGAGGAAGATTGCAAAGTGGCAACCGGAAAACTTACCCTATATTTGCTGTTCTCTGTTGCTATTCCAGAACTGCTGAAACTCAAGAGCATTCAGACTTTCTGAGACTTATTTCTCTGCCACTGTAGTGAACTAAAAGAAAGTGGGATTTTGTGGAGCACACCAAGCACCCTGGAGCACAGATACCTCCGTTGTGGAGCAAGTGGTTGCCATGGGCACCCATGGGATTTTAAATTGCAGCATGCAGGGCTGTTATGGCATCTACTAAATGAAAGGGCTCGCACTTTCTACCTGCCAGAAATGAAACAGGTGGGAAGCAACCTGCAGTAGAGGAGCACCAGGACTACCTGTGGAAGACACCCGGTTGTCCCAAGCCTGCAGCACGGAAAGAAGCACTGGAGATACAGAAAATGTCCCCACTGACTTCCCTTTTTTTGACGCCTCCAAGCTAGAGGCGCAATTCACGCGTGTCAAGGTGTACAGAAAGCCAAACTTCCCTTGCTCGGTGGGTCACCCCTCAGTGCTCAGCACCTCCCAGAGCCCAGGAGCTCATAGAACCTCCCTTGAAGGGATGGCAAACCGCACCGTCTGTGCCGGAGAGCACACACGGGGACAGCATCCAGGCAGGAACCCGTCTCCAGACACCACCGTGCATTTGGGGAAACTTCTGTTAGGGTGGCTCAGTCTGGGGAAGAAACAGAGGGATCTTTGCTCAGGGAAGAACAGATCTCTCTAGCCGCCGAGACCGCCTGTCCATCATTTTAAATTATTTGGTATTTATATAATCTAATCTGGTCAATCGGACATGCGTTTCATTCCTTCTGCCTCACTTACAAGTGCATTATGAATGTGCCAGACATTTGACCAGCCTGAGTGTTTCTGGTGTGTCGCCAGTACCGGGATGCTGGAAGGTTCTCCCAGGCCTGTCACGGGTTCGGACTTTGCCTCTGCAGGACAAAGCTAACATCTCACAGTAATATTTTGCAGCAACTTGGCCCATGACTCTGCGTTCATTAGCTTTTTATCTTAAACAAAAAAGAATACTGGGGCTGTGTGGTCTTTTCATGTGGTGATCGAGTCAAAAGCCACAGCTGCTTAACAACCTGGAAGGTTTTTCGTTGCCTTGCTGCATCCAGCCCTTCTCAGGCTGCTTCCCCTCAGCTCCCCAAAGGCGACACTGAGAAAAGAATTAAAACTGATTTATTTATACGTCTTCCGCACAGATATGATAGATCCCACAACTGCTGTCTTCTACCGTGTGCAGGCAGTGTCCTTCACAGGCTGACTGCGAGCAGATGCACTGCGGCACAAGCCCATCCCGCCGGTGGAGCTGAGCGATGGAGCTGCGGCGGCGGCAGTGCCGGCAGCGAGGGGAGACGCTGCCCGGTTCCCACCGCGCAGAAAGCGGCCGGCAGAGGAGCAGGAGCGGCAGAGCCGGGCTGGCAACCGAGAGATAGCTCAGGGACCATAATTACCCTTTTGCTTGATCTTTCAGCACAGGCACCGCACGTGTTTTCAGCGCAGGGCCAGGGCACAGCACCGGCAATTCGGCGTTGTGGGTCTTTTCCTCAGGCTCGTCCCTATACGTGACAAGCCGGGAGATGAGGAAGGGCCCTTCCATTCTGTTTGCCGGCAGGAATGCCTGTCTCCCCAAAGCAGGGGCTATTTTTTCATTTGAATATGTAATAGCTGCCTCCACCCGGGTGACAGGCACCTCCCGTGACTCTCCGGGAGGACATGACAACAGCAGAGCTGCAATTTTAATAGACTCCAAGTAGTTTTCGCAGAGCGAAGCCTTAAAAACTCCCCAAGGAGCGATCATCAAGCGGAATGGTCCCCGGTGCAGGATTTATTAGCAGGCAGGACAGGGAGGCTGATGAGCCCGCGGTGCCGAGCAGACGCGCTGTCAGACAGGGCTCTCCATCCCATCAGTTACCCGTCGAGGGGACCACTCCACAGCTTCCCACCCCTGCGGCTCCGGGGACCACCGCGCCGCAGCCCCCCCGGCCGTCTGGGATCCACGGGATCCCCATCCTGTGGAGGAGGGGGCACGGTTAGACCCGTGCTCGGAGCCTTCCTCTCCTGGAAAGGCTCTGATTCCATGTGCAGTCCAGCCAGGCTCACTCAGAAGACCTTGTAAACCATAGCATGATAGGATGGTTTAGAATCATAGAATTGCCCAGGCTGGAAGGGACATTTCAGATCATGAAGTCCAACGAACAAAGCAGCACTGACAAAACCCCCCCTAACCCACACCCCTCAGCATCACGTCTACATGTCCTTTAGATCCCCCCAGGGATGGCAACTCCACCACTGCCCTGGGCAGCCTGCTCCAATGCCTGACAACCCTTTCAGTGTAAAAATTTTTCCTAATATCTATCCTAAACCTCCCCTGGTGCAACTTCAGGCCATTTTTTAGGTTCGAAGGGACCTTACTCTCTGAGCCATTTTGGTGATTTTTCTTGGGCCTTCTCACCTAGGCGATGACCTGGCGTGGCTCACAAATACATCCGAAATAGCGTTAGTGTATTCAAAGCTAATGACCTGGAATGCCTCACATTGGGTCCGTTGAAGCCCTTCGCCAAGAAATTAATCCTATCAGCACATTTTTTATTGCTGACATTTTTATACGGTACTACTCAGAGATCCAGAATTCCTTAAACTTAGTAGAAAATCATTTTGGTTTCAGTGACGACTAGCCTGAAGAGGCTCTTGCTATCAAAGCCGACCAGAAATTGATGGTTCTACTTTACAGAAAAGGCTGAGGTCTTACGACTTTTGCTTGAGGAGGACAAAAAGCATCGTCACAACAGCAGAGCTGCCTGGTAGCCTGCTATCTGTCTGGAAAATATGAGCTCGAGATCCTTCTGTCCCCAGATGGGGTGGAAGGTTCTTATCCCACAGTGGCAGCAGAATCTGGGAACCCAGAACCAACGGCAGAACCCTTGCCGAAAGCTGGGACAGATGGGAACGGCCGCAGAGCCAAGTCCTGAGCCCACTGCACCTCTCCTTCTGCGAGGGCCAGCAGAACGCGGCTTCGCCCAGGCTTACCAAGACAGAGTAAGTCTGACTGCACAGTCCAGGTGTTGAACCATCCAAACATCTGGAGGGTTTTCCCAAGGACGACTGGGAAGACTCCAATGGTGAACAAGTCTGAATTGAAATAAGAACCCTTCAGGCTTGCAAGCCCTATGAATAAACTTAATTACAGTCATTAGAGGGTGAAAATGTGTGTGTGTGCATATACATATGTTATATATGTTATATTTCCAGCCCCTTATTATTATGAAGCTTTCAAACCAGGTGCTGAAACATTAAATATTGAAGTATTTGTATCTGCACGGGCTGCTACCTAGGGTGCTTTCCTTCTTGGATTGCACGGTCCCCTTTTATCTTCTTCCAGATACAATAATAGCAATGTGAAGCAAAAGGAAAAAAGTTATAAAGATATTTAATTTGCAGATTTAAACACTGAAAAGTTGAAAAGGTGCAAGACATGGAGCTACCTGTGCCATAAAACAAACAAACAGCCACAAAAAAACCCTCCAAAACACCACAGCAGCCACAGTAACAGTTTGTAACGGAAAGCGCTGGGTTTATTCCACATACCTGTGGAAATGTTTTGTGCGGAAACAAAGTCTCTCCTGGAAACCGTCCCAAGCAAGCGTGGCTAGGGACACAGGGCAGAGAGCGTGTGCCTCCAGGCGCTGGGAGGGACGCAGGGCCACCCCGGGCGCACCGCGGGACCAGCGGGGACAAGGTACCACCCCACCAGCCTCTGCTGGAGCTCTGCGGGGGCTGGGGGCCGAAGGCGAGCTGCGGCGGCAGTGCTGACGGCGGCCGTTTGTGCCTGGGCTTGTTTTGTGCGTTTTAGGGTTTTACGAGCCATGGTCGGTAAATCCACCTCATCCTGGGAAACGCGGAAACTACCCGGGGATGCAGCCATTGTCACAGAGCGGGCGGGTGGCATGTCCCTGACCCGCTGTGACCATCGCTCAGGCATGCGGGGCTCTGTCCCACGGCGGCTCTCCTGCCTTCCAGGGGAGAAGCATCAGACGGCACTGTCTGCAATTCTGCTCCCCCGTCTCCTCTCCATCCTTCCACTTCATCCATGGAGGCAGAGCACACCGGTTTGAGCTCTGGGGATGTTTCCCGTTACCATGTACTCTACCTCTGTGGCTCCAGTCCCCAGTTTTCATGATGTTTTCTCCATGGGCTTTGACTCCCACCAGCGTAGGAGGGTCGTCGTCACCTTCAGCAAGCTCCCAAAGCCGGCAGGCCTGGAGCACCCCCTCTCCACACTGCCCGGCCTCCCTGCGCTGCACGGGCACGGTGTGGGACAGCCCCAGCCCTGCGGCTGGCGAGGTCTGCGTGCCCAAAGCACTCACAGGTGGCGAGGAGCACGGCAAGGGCAAGAAGTCAGTCCCTTGTGCTTGAAAAACCCCAGGACGAGGCCCTGGATGGAGGGTCTGTAGGGGCCTCATTGCGCAGCTCGTTTTGACGTCAGTGGTGAGACAATTTGGCAGAGGTAGATGTCATGGTTTCAGAAAACCCATAACAAAGTATTATCATTCAGAAAATTATTCTATCACCTGGTGATCCCGCCCTACCCAGGAAGGGGAGTTGGGGAAAAAATATAGAAACCTGATGGTTGAAATGTAAACAGATTTAATAGAATAAGACTAAATAATTAACAATAATACTAAAGACCTGATATTGATCCCGACACCAATGTAGAACACACAAGGACTACACCCGGCCCATTCCACCATCAGGAGCCGTGCGCTCCCCCCAGGGACAGCCGACGCGGGACCCTGCGAGCGCTGCGGCTGCGGGAGGAAGGGAAGGGCTCAGGGCTCCGGCACTGGGGCAGGGGGGGCTCAGGACGGCAGCCGGCACGGGAGAGGGAGAGAGAGGGGTCCTCAGCAAACTTTCTAATTTCTATTGGATGTGCCGTTCGTGGTATGAAATAACCCTGTTGGCAGCTTGGGTCGAGTGCCCGGGTCTCGCTCCTCATCCCCGCACCTGGGGAGCTCGAAAACACTGAGACCTTGAAACCCACACACCAGAGCTGCTGATAAAGGGAATATTTTCACAAATTCAGACACGAAAGTCTTTTAAATGTGCAGTTTTCCTAAGCATTAGAAGAGATCTTACTGAAAAGTAAAATTACTGAAAACAAAGCAATCCTGTGTTGCTCAAACCAGGACAGCAGATCACACTCGTGGTGGGGTTTTTTGGGAATGGTGGTTCCGTGTTTTGGGTGCCAGTGCTCGGGTAGGCAGGACCTGAGGACGCCAGCCTGTCCTGATGGCTGAAAGCAAACGACTGCAGCGCGGGCGCTCCGGAGCTGGCAGGAGTGGAGCCCCTGCGGGGGATCTACTGCTGTGAAGGGCCGGAGCTCGACAGGCACATGCGAGTCCTGGGATGGAGGAGCTGGGGACACCCAGTCCCGGGGTGTCCGGGGCATAGGAGCCACCCATGTCCCTCCCCTGCCAACTGCCACAGCTGCTCTGCCCTTGCTGGGCACCTCCAAACCACCCGCCGCCCCCAGCGTGGGCAGCGTGGGCAGGGCAGGCAGCACGGGCAGGACCAGGGGAGCTCTGATCCCCTGACCCCACTCGGAGCAGGAGGGTGCGGGCTGTGAGCGGGAGGAGGCGACCCCCAGCCGGTCTGAGCTGTGGAGGGAACAGCACCGCAAGAGCAAACAAAGTGAAACAGGCCCCGTCTCTTATTTCCCCCTTTTATTTGCCCAACGGCTTCCTCACAAAACTGTTTTACCCTTCTATGTTTTCACAGCATCTTCCCGAGACCAAACACGCACAAGTGTTTGGACACTGGACACGGAGGCTGTGACCTGGGGCTGCAGGAATCAGGGTTTCTGTCCCTGCCGTAAGCGTGGGTGAGCATGGGCACAGCACTTCTGTTATACCCTGAAAATATACCTGAAAATTGGGAATTGTCTTGCTCTCTTGGCCTTTGTGTCTATTGAATATTTAAACAGGGTCTCTTATTAGCTGTGTCTGGGTAGAGAAGACAACAGGTATACAATTTTACTGGGTCCAGTAGATCATTCTGGGGCACAAATTATGTAGAATATAAACCTCTGCCTAGAAGAATATTATGTAGCTCAGAAGAAATGAAATTGTTTTCCTTAGAATAAAAATGGAATTTTCCCTAAAATAAATCAAAAGCCTCCACCATTTTACACAATTTCTGTTCAATAATCACAAATTGAACGTGTGAATTTGTTATTTTCTGAAACATCAGAAGACCAATATATGCAAATAGCAGTTGCTCTGTTATCTGTGAATGATGACTTCCCATATTTTTCTTCCTGCTCCTTTGAATGTGTTTATGACTTCTGCAAATTTAAACAGGATTAATGACTCTCTTCGCTCCATCTGCTAGAGAACTTGCCAGGAACACGCCATGGTATTGGTCTTTTTCCTTCTAGTGTCCAGTGCCATCTTTTGATCAAGGACACAGTTTTTAACGTGACTGGACTAATATTTCCACGTCTGTCTTTGAACTGTTCTTGAAAGCCATCACCATTGGGCTTTTTCAAAGCCTTATGCAGCGATGCAGCATCTACTGACTACAAGAACATGGTTTGCCTGTAATTTACACCCGAGGTTATAAAGAACCTTGTCATGGTCTCTGAAAGAAGAGAAGCCACCCTCCTGGGGTGTGTTCCTGTTCTGAGCCCCCATATTCACATCCAAGAGTGAACCTCACGCTGGCACTGGGTGGTTGTTCAACTACATCCTCGACTAATGCATTTGACCAAAGTAGCAACATAAATCTGGGAAAAACAATAATATGCCTCAGAGTAAGAGGTTTTTTCCAACTGTTTTCCAAGCAACAAACTCTCCAGCACTACAAGCAGCAAAACACGATGTACAGTCAGACTGACTCGATGGGAAGTTCAGCTGAAGTCAAATGAAAACTTAATTCTGAAGGGTGCTAGACATTGAGAAACCCCACAATTTACAGCAGAAGTGCAGGAGCACTCTTTTCATCGTTCCAAGATTTAGAGGGCCCAGACCTGCAAGGGACCACGTCTGCCTCTGCTCCTGCAGGGATCCCCTGCTCTGCCTGTTGGTGCCTACCCCTTTCAGAGGGGGCTTGGGTAAGCAGCTCCAACATCCGACAGACATTGTAAGACTTCACTCATCTCACATTTGTATATATTATAGTTTCATGCATGAAACGTGCATTTTAGGAGGGCACAGGTGGTGCATGTGAGGCTGCATAGGAGGTGCAGGACTTGCAATGAGGCCCTTCAAGGAGGTCCCGGAGATGCTGGGAGGGCTGGAGCCCCTCTGCTGGGAGGACAGGCTGAGAAAGCTGGGGGGGTTCAGCCTGGAGAAGAGAAGGCTCCACGGAGACCTTCCAGCCCCTTCCAGTCCCTCCAGGGGCTCCAGGAAAGCTGGGGAGGGACTCTGGAGCAGGGAGGGGAGCCGTGGGACGAGGGGGAAGGGTTTTACACTGAAAGATGGGAGATTGAGATGAGATCTGGGGAAGAAATTGTTTGCTGTGAGGGGGGTGAGCCCCTGGCCCAGGTTGCCCAGAGAAGCTGGGGCTGCCCCATCCCTGGAGGGGTTCAAGGCCAGGTTGGACGGGGCTTGGACCTGGGCTGGTGGGAGGTAGAACTAGATGATCTTTAAGGTCCCTTCCCACCCAAACCATTCTGTGATTCTATAAAGTTGCTAAAATGCTGATGTTCAAAAAGTTGCGGTATTTACAGGACATAAGGAGAACAAATAACCTATCCCTCACCCCAAAACTGTCTTCATGCTGAAGAGAGGGAACCTGATGCTCCCAGATGGATGTGGTCATGCCAGGTCCCGGAGGAGGAAGGGATGCTCACCAAGTTTGTAAAGCAATTGGTTCCTTCCCCCTCCACAAAGGCAGGGAAATAAGCTGAGGAAGTGCGTAGCAGCTAACACCCCACTAATGACAACCACGTAGGGCTGCTCCTCAGAGTGTCAGCAGGGCCTGATGCACCTCAGGCCTGGCCACCTCAGGGTGGTGGCCAGAAGACCTGGTTGCGTTGCTCTGGGCATTTTTAAGCAATGCCTGAACAGCCCAGAGTAATACATACAAGTTAGTACTCTTCTGTTGCCCGTATTGTTCCTCCACTCTCATTAAGAAGCTCGTGCTTGAAGACAATTAAGGAAACTTTACTTTGCTGTACAGAGCTGAGGATGCCTGTAGACTCACGGACTCTTTTTATGACACGGATGTGTCTTTTCCCTTGTGCACTAATTGCTCATAGGCTTGTGTCAGGCACCATCCTACCAGTTTCCTCATTTTTACTTTTGCCTTGTCAAAATCTTTCCCAAATGGAGACGGGGAGAAGACTATGAATAGCTGCCCAATAAACACTCCTTATCACTTCTCTTCACTTACTCTTCTCCATTTGCTTTTATGGCTTTGTGCCATTTTAACAATTAAGAGCATCAGCACCCTCATCAGTCAGTCATGTCTCCCCTTCCCCTGTTATCCCCTCCTGCCCCAAACCAAACGGAAAATGACACATTTTTACATTCTACTATTTGTGGGGTATTTTATGTAATTATATTTAAAGATAAAAACAATAATAATAATTATAATAATAAATTATATTAATACAATTCTTCTTTTAGGCTTGTAGGAAGCAGATGAAGATGGTAGTCTTTTAAGACATAAAAACTCCACAGAATAAAATGTAGCTCCCAAACTTTGTGAGTTGTCCAGCAAAACTTTCACCAAACGTAACGCTCAACAAGGCGTAGACCCACTTCATTCCTGTCTTCTGGCTGGAGGCAGGCAGTGCCTTTGTTCACAAACAGTAATACTAGACCGAATTCTGCTGCATTTGATGTTGGGTTTGACACCCTCGTCAGTTTATTGTGGGAGAAACAGGTATGATGTGAGAATGACCAAAACAAACAGACGTGCTCTCCACAGCCCCACTAACAGGATATTTTTTCCAGATTTTCCTGCCAGTTTCTCACTAAAAGGTAGCTTTAGGCTTATCACAAAACCTAGGGAAATCTGCCCAGGCTTGTGTTTTGTGTAAAAGAACATCCCCTAATTTTACTCCAATAATTACTTTTTCACTGGCTGCAGCGTGTAATATGTACAAAGCACGACTCGTTTCTTACTGGATTTGAGGGTTGTACTGCAGAATTTCAGTTTTGTTTGAGTGGTATTCAGGGGAAAAAAGAAGGAATGAAAACACTATGCATTTTTCTGTTAATTGTGAAGACACAATGTAAAAGATCCAGATTTGTTTAACATCATGATGTCCTGAAGTGGTTCAACTGTCTCGGGGCAAAAAGAAGGTAATTAAAAAAATTTCAGAGTCACAGTGCGGTGTTGCTTCAGAGCAGTGTACTGTCATTTTTGAGGTGTTATGCGATGCCAAAGTTACAGGCCTTTTACATAACTCGTGGGCTTATTTATACACAATTCACAGGGTATAAGTTATGCAAAGGAACAACAGGCATAGAGAAAAGGAGAATGTTCCCAATTTTCCCTTTTCGTTATAGAGCAACTCCAGGCCTAGGCCTGTGGCATTCAGGCTCCCTGGGCCAAATTTTCAGAGCTGCCCAGGGCCAGAAATCACGGTCCCTTCAGAAGGGACGGGATCTGGGGCTCTAAACAAGACACACCGTTTTCCAAAAGCATGTAAATCAGTGCAGAAGATGTCGGGCCACCAGCTTCAACTAAACACTGGCCTTTAAAACAGCTGGGGCAGGAAATAAGTCCTGCGGTGGAGAGGATCTGCAGGAGTGCCCTGACAGTCCCGTTTGTACATATCGGCACTTGAGCATCTTTGCAAATCTGATCCAAACTGCTCAACTGCTGGAAAAACATCTTGAGAAGTTTTAAAACCATGAGCTGTTCTATAAAAGCCAGGTGGGAACCTTTTAAGGGTGTGACTTCGGTGCTCTGTAAAGAGACAAATGGAGAAGTCAAGGTTAGTGATAGCCCAGGAACACAAGGGATGGGGCAGCAAGGCACAAATTACAAATCCTCTTTGCATAAATCTGCTTTACCAAGATGTTACTGCTTAACAGGAGGTAGAACAAAGCGATTCTGGCATGCCAAAACAAGGCAGATCCCGAGAGTCCAGAGGCTGGCTTAAAAACATGGCATTTTATGGGAAGAATCCAATTGGCTTTATGTGCTTTCTGGGTTTATAAAGTCAGTGATAAATCAAATTGCTAACTCAGTTGTCTGAAATACGGGCTTCAGAGACTAAATGTGGATACTTATTATGGAGAGAATCTTCGCCTTATAAGTTGAGATGCAGAGTGGAAATACTGTGATCTCCCTTGGGGATGTGAGAGGCATTCGGACAGGTGGCATTTTCCACCTGCCAGCAGAGACAGCTGTAGGGACAAGACCAGGACAGAAAGACAAATCAGACTGGGGACACAGTGCCCTGGAACCTTCCCTGCAGTAAGTGCAGACAGCCAAGGGCAGGCACTGGTGCACAAAATCTTCGGGAATAAATAGCACTCCTCTGGGCCCTTGCAGCATCCAAAAATAAAAGCAGTCAAGGTGGGGACAAGGTGTACCTATTGCATCTTAGACACCAGTACATCTGAGGCACCCACCCTGAAGCAGGTGGACCTCTTCGGTGATGACGGATGAGAGCAGTGACAGCCCTCAGGGGACTCCTGGGAGCCGGCAGTTGTGTGACAAGTGATGACTTCCCTGGAAGGGACTTGACAAGAACAGAGCATTCGGTATATCCGCAAAGTCTGGGTTTCTCTGGGCTTTCAAGTGCCTACGATTGGTGTAGCGTGGTGGGAACTGGGATTTTACAGCCTGGACTTCTGGCATTCCCGCTCTTGTGCAGGACAAATACCTGGTGATCAATAATTCACTAATGGGGCAGCTCCCAAGCAGCACCTGTCGTTATTGCTGCGGGTGGTCATATGCTGCAGTAACCCCAAGGTGAACATCTCATGCGCTGAGGAGTTGCACAGGCCTACAGCACAAGGGGGCCAGGACCCCACGGCTTTACAGTATCATAGAATCATAGAATTGCCCAAATTGGAAGGGACCTTTCAGATCATCAAGTCCAATCATCAACCTAACTCTGACTAATGATATCACTAAGCCCCACATCTACCCATCTTTTAAGTCCCTCCAGGGATGGTGCCTCAACCACTGCCCTGGGCAGCCTGTTCCAAGGCTTGATAACCCTTTCAGTGTAAAATTTTTTCCTAATATCCCATCTAAACATCCCCTGGCACAACTTGAGGCCATTCCCACTTGTCCTATCACCTGTTCCTTGTGAGAAGAGACCGACCTCCCCCTGGCTGCCCCCTCCTTTCAGGGAATTGTAGAGAGCGAGAAGGCCTTCCCTCAGCCTCCTTTTCTCCAGGCTGAACAACCTTTTTTTTTTTTTTTCCGATGTGGGATGCTTAAAGATCAGGATATTGGGTTGGGGGATGCAAGAGAACATCCATTGGCCATGTTTTGCTCTGATGTTCAGCAGAGACGGCAGAGGGTGGGTGTAGATATCTGCTTTGTATAAAACACCTTGCATGTGGCTGCTGCCCCCGATCCTCCGCGTCCATCCCCCCCACAGCTCCTTTCAGACCAGTTTCTGAGGGTTGTGACCACATATTCTTAACTGCTGCCTGACTCAGTATATATAAGCCAGCAGTTGTACACAGAGTTCATAAAATTGATCAGATTTCATAACTTGTACGTGGGAAGACTCCCAAACTCTTGCAGCATTGTCATCCAAATGAACTCCAGGGCTGCTGTGCTGAGCACATGGGAGTGGTCTATATAGTTAAAATAAATAGAAAATAACTTATCTAAGGTATGCTTATTTGCTGAAAGATGCATGGTTGGTCCTTTTGAGGCACTAAACCTCGGACAGGTACAGGCTATGTTAGCAAAACTCTTCCCCATGTATACTCAGGGCTGTGTCCAACAGCCCTCACGCCACGGCTCTGCCTCTAAAGGGCTGGCATCTGCAGACCCAAGACCAGCAACAGCTAGTGCTTTCCTTTTAACACATATGCGAAAGACTTCCTCAGGATCAAACTGAAAAATTCACCCCAGATTTCTGTTTGTGTTTCTGTGTGCAGATATAGTGGAGAATGAAAGGGAAAATGGGGGCAAGAAAGAAGCTTTTGCCCTAAGGTGGTCAAGCAGTTGGACAAGATGATCGTTGGAGGTCTCTTCCAGATGAATTATCCTATCCTACCCTATCCTATCCTATCCTACCCTACCCTACCCTACCCTATCCTATCCTACCCTATCCTATCCTATCCTATCCTATCCTATCCTATCCTATCCTATCCTATCCTATCCTATCCTATTCCACTCCACTCTGTTCTGTTCTGTTCTGTTCAGTGGAATCAATATTCTTAATTCCATTAGAAATTCATCACTGAAAAAAGCAGATATCTTTCTTGCCGAGTAACACTTTAGAGCTGCTCAGGCTCCTAAACTAAATGTGTTTTGTCCTCACTTATGTTCTCCGCTCATTTATAAAGGAAATTAACCTAAATAAGGATGAATGAATCATACGGTGAAAGCATCTGGGCCAGCTTTTCTAAACATGCCCACGTTTGCCTGGCTTTTGTGTTGTGCTGTTGTAGGTCCCCAGCACAAAACTCGCTGATACCTGCCTGGCTGTGGGCAGTGGAGAGCCCAGCAGCTGGACGGTGCCCTGGATGCTGATGGTTGTGACTCTTGGGATGTGGGGAGGGGATACGGTGGCGTCAGGAGGGGAGGGTCTCATGTACTGACTCTGGTCCTGCATCTCCATGCACAAGTGTCCCACCACTCTTGTCAGATAATGGGGCAGAAATGCTCCCCAGCTGGGTAACATGGAGAGCAGCAGATGTGGCTGTGGGTCAGGAAAAGATGTGGGGTTTCCCAGGAGACCTCCAAAACCGACCCACTGGGTCTGTGTCCTTGTCTATAGGACGAGTGTTCAGTAACGGCATGTGGGAGGAGGATGCTCCAGTGGAAATTGCACTGAGGATAATTTTTTCAGATGTAAGATCTCCATTGCCGTTGAGACTGACAGTTCAGCGAGGACACGTGGAGATAGAATGTGGGGAGAAAACACCCACGGGTTAACCTGACAGCCTGCGGGGCAGGAAGGAAGCCCCTGGGGCCCGGGAAGACCCCAGGGCATGGATCCATCAGTGCTCCCCCCATGGTGTTTTGCCTTCACAGGGCGCCCTGGTTCCACAGCCGGTGAGGGAGGACACTGACGTGGGCATCCCCCTTCTTGGCTGGGCGTCCAGGCACAGCTTTCGGCCTCGGCTACCTCCTGATCCCCCCGTGAGGCCGCTGTGAGGATAAACATTGCGGGCACAGCGAGCCACTGTGTTTTCTGTGTGTTTTAGCCACAGTGCTGCTCCCTCTGAGACGCTGAAGACGTGTCCTGGGGCTCTTGCCTTGGTCATGTACCCTTTTAGCTTCTAATTTCTTGGATTTGTCACACACCCTGTAGATTAAAACATAGTATTTTATCTCTGAATCATTAACTTTTGTTGCTTTCTTATGCCCATTTGGATCTTTTTCTGCTCCAGACAGCACCGATTATAAATAGTTCAATAACACATGTCCTCCTTATTTTAAGACTATCATTTATATGACTGGAAGTATGAATTTGCAGTAAGTTAACAGTGATGCCATAAAGAGGCTAAAATAATTAATCACTTTGCCGCAGTTAATGGACTCAAGGGCATGGGAACGCGTACATGAGCTCCTGCCGCAGGTTTCAATAACCTGCCCAGGAGCTGGGAAAAAGCGAAGGCGTAAGTAAGCATTCAGGATGAAAACTTTGGGGAGAGGGTGTGCAGGCGCCTGCATCTGTTGAACAGCGGGATTTCCAAATACCGGTGTGGGAACGTCTCCCAGCCCTGCAGGCACCGACACGCAGCCATCGGTGCGGTGGGATGCCCAACAGAGCCTGGAGCCGGCCGGCGGGGAGAGCAGAATGGCTCTGCCAAAGCCAGTAGTGAAACTAAGGGAATTCCTCCAGAAGGAGAGCACATGGTGTGCTTTCTCTGCTACTGCGTGGTAGATGTCCAAGCTACAGGCGAGGCATCACTAACCCATGCACCAGTAGAAACCTTGCCTTTGCTGATGCGGTGCCATATGAGGAACAGAACCCATCTCAGCAACTGTGGGGGGCAAGCGGGGGCCAGAGCTGCATGACGTGGCTTTAGATGGTGCAGGAGTAAAATTCTTCTGGTCTTGCACGTTTATAAGGTGCAGGAAGAAATTCTCTGGTGCGAGGGGGGTGAGCCCCTGGCCCAGGTTGCCCAGAGAAGCTGGGGCTGCCCCATCCCTGGAGGGGTTCAAGGCCAGGTTGGACGGGGCTTGGAGCCACCTGGGCTGGTGGGAGGTGTCCCTGCCCAGGGCAGGGGGTGGCACTGGGGGGGCTTTAAGGTCCCTTCCAACCCAAACTATTCTGTGATTCTGTGGTTCCTCTTGGGTGACCCTCCCTTTCATTGATCAAAGTCTTCAGCTCCCCATTCTGCACCTCAGCAGATTGATGTCCCCAGAGAGCCCCGAGGGACACAGAGGTGGGGTGCTCAGACACTTCACTTGCAATGGGGAGCACAGCAGACATAGGCACTGCGCTCACCTGCAAAAGTAACGTTAAAAGTCATGACATCTGCAGCCAATGGGTTAGCACGTGCATTCCCTGTTCTTTCCCAGCCACCTCCTGCGACAGCTGCTGGTGGTGGCAGAGGCACTTGCCTCTGCTGCCCCGTGTCCCTGCAGGGGTGGCTTGCAAGGTTCACCGATGAAAGCTTAACAGGAAAGAAACTGCTGGGCCGAGCAATGTAGCGCAGTAAGCCTGAGGGCTCAAACTCCCCGGGCAGAGGTGCCATCCCAGCTTAGGAGAATATGTTGTACCGATTTGAAGTGAGATCTGCAGCAAGAGCTGAGCTGAACCTCTGAATCAGACCAAATTCCTCCTAACGAGAGCACACACTTTCCCAGGAGATGCTCACTTCCATAAAAAGGCTACTGGCAAGGGGGGAGAAGAGAGATGAGGACTAAAATTACAATTATGGCATATTGAGGCAGACTTTAAGGGTTATTTTGGTGTGGAAAGCTGGAGTTCCTCCTTCAAAGCCAACACCCAGGTACCAGATGCAGCTGCAGATATGGCCAGAGCAGTCGCTGGCATGGGCGTTGGTGTCAGTGGTAACGAATAGCTACTTATTCACATTTAAATGCCTCTCTCAGAAGACAACACTGTTATTCCTAGGTAGCCTGCGTTCTCCATCATCAGCCTGGAGCTGAACTGGTTTTCGACATGACTGAGCGTTGTGGAACTATGTCCCCAAGTGCCACCCCTTGCCTTGCTTGCCAGGCTTTGTCCAGCTCGTCCAAGACACCACGTGCTTTCTGAACTGCAGGAAAACCCTTGCACAGCCCCTAGGAGAAGGAGGTAACCAAGACAGAGCTCTTCTGAAAGACAGCGCTATGCCCCTGGACAAAATTTTATCCTGAAGCAAAGGAACTGGTGCTTGGGGCCTGGGAGAGGGGGATGCCATACCCAGAGATAATGAAGGATCAGGTAGGCAGAAACATTTCTACTTACTCATTATGTGACTTGTCACTGTTTGATTTTCCTTTCTAGGACTGACTTTTCCCTTTTTCTTTTTTTTCAAAAGACATTTTTTTCTGTCTCTTTTCGAGTCCACTCAGCGTTGAAGCAATGAGAGTGCTATCACAGATTACAGGCAGGTCAGAGAGGGCAAATTACTTGCCAAAATAGTCTCTCTGCAGGGTCTTATTGGTGTTATGTGCTAAGTTGTGTGATAAGTCAAAGTTAGCGTTGCATAACATTCTCCCAGTATTTCTTGTAACCATTTTTGCAGTACATAGAGTGATTCGCTTTCTGCAATGCTGCTGCTGGTTTATTCCTGTGGAAACTTTTCAAGTGCATGTGTTAGTTTATTGTTCACTGATTCCTGCTTCTTGTTCCTGCCTTTCTGCCGAACACATCCCTGCTTTCACTTGATCATAGTCCTCTGAGTTGTGATTAAATGCAGGTCCAACAGAAGGTTGTCTGGCTTATGCTCACTGAATTTCTGGCTCTTCAGATCTTTGGATCACAGAAAAGTCACTCTGAAACCCCTAAAAATTGAATAATACTTTCTGAGTCCATAGACCTAAAGCGTGCAGGACCCTTCTCTGGAGGTCTTGGTGGAGGGCATATGCTTGGGACTGGACTGGGAGGAAAGGGTAAGATATGCCACTGGCACAGCTCCCTCTGCACCAAAACACCACAGAATCAGAAAATCAATGGTTTGGGTGGGAAGGGACCTTAAAGCCCACCCAGTGCCACCCCCCACCCTGGGCAGGGACACCTCCCACCAGCCNAACTAACAGTGATGCCGTCAAAGTGTATTTGACACCCCTGACTTTCGGGAGGGCTGTGCTGTGGGCCTGTGTGCTCATTTATCCCAGAGGAAGGTTGAGCCGGTGTGTGCCGGCAGCCTTCATGGTCTGGTTCTGCAAGGTCAAAAACAGGCATGAAGGTTTTCTGCTGTCAGCGCCAGGAGTCTGTGGTGTAACCGGTGAGGAGGAGGCAGGCCTTAAGATATCTTTATCACCCAGTATTAAAAAAACAGTCTTTTGGCATTTCCTCTTTCTTCCTTCTAATGGAGATCTTGGAGAGGTTTTTGCCTCCTTGCTTTGAAAGACAGCCTTCTGGTGGCGTCGCCGTTGATGAGGCTGCTCTGTTCACACAGTGTGGTGGCTCAGCCATGGGTGTTCCATAGGTTATGGAACGCAAAACCATAAAATCAGTCAGCAGGCTAATCAGGCAATTACTGTTTCTGTTCATTTTTTTAATGGAAAAAAAAGGTGTGGATGCATTTCTGACACTTTGTGATAACCATTTCTCTATGAGTATTAACAGCAGCCAAGGGCCAAGTGCTTGGCATGCGCAGGTCCACGGTGTTGAAAACAGCGCTTGCTTTGTTTGTTTTCGGTGCTGTGATGCCCGGACCCTCCTCCTCCTCCTTTTTACCTGCTTCTCCATCCGCCCACTCCTCAGCAGCGAGGGGGCCGCCCTCTTCTTGCAGCGCTTCCCTCCCCTGCACGTGCGGCCGGGGGATGCTGCCGTCGCCCGCGTGCGCCCTGCGCGCGCTCCTGCGCTACTAACACCCTTCCCACAGTCCCCAGGAAGGGACGGAAAGGCAGACCATTGTCGACCAAGGATTCAGATTAAAGGACAAATGTAGCTGGCCAAAGTGAACAATTATATGAAACAAAGGGAAAATAACGACTAAAGATCTTTCATTGCAGCCAGCTAATTATCATGAGTTCTGGACTTAACTGTTCAGGCATAGAATTAAAAACCTTAATTATATTGTCACCTTTGTCTCTCAGCTCCCATTGCCCACAAATGAATCCATTTACTCTAACTGCTGCTGATGGGAAGAAATTGATGGCAGTCCCAGTGAGATGGGAGAGAGGGGCCGGGAAAAAAACGAAGTGAGAGGCAACATGGTGATGGCTGCGCAGCTGGGTGACAACTACATTCCAGGACATTATAAATTAAAAATACTTTTAATGAGACAAATACGGGTTTGATGGATTTTGTGCTTTCCTTCCGCTCCCTTCCCCCCTTCCCACGCTCTTGCTGCCACCAGCGTTGCCTTTTTTCTTTTAAGTCGTGCCTCCTGTCAGATCATTCTCCCTCCTCGGCTCCCTCGAGAGCCCCATCTGGACCCCTATGAAGTCTCCATCTCACTCGCCCTCGGAGGGGATGAGAGCTGCTGGGGGGCTGTACCCGGGTCCCTGCCTGGGGAGGGGGATTTGGGATTTTGGTCATCACAAACATGAGCGTTGGATGCTCATGAGCCACCAGCCTGGCGGACGCACAGCTTTGGTGCTTCCTCCTTGCAGATAATGAGGCAGTTTGGTGCTCACCCGCAGTCTCGCTATTTGGCTGAAGACACTACCTTATTTTTCCTTTTTTTTCCCCTTGGTTCTGGGAATTTTCTTCGAGACGTCTCAAATCATCAGTCTGCGAGCAGAGCTGCTCCCAATGAACAAAATTAAGGGCGCTCATTAGCGGTGCGCTCCCTGGGCGGCACGCGCCAGGGCCAAGCTCGGCAGCGCCGGGGTCTGCAGCCGGGGGATCCCGACCCGCCAGCAGCGTGTTTTTCTCCCGCGTTGCCATGGCTACGTGGGATGAGTTAATGTGACAGAACGGGCGCGCGGAGCAGAGGGCTCGCTGCGGACGCGGCCGGTGCACATGGCCGTGTCGGAGGCGGCGCGCCTTCACTCCGGTTTATTACCCTCATGTAGCGGCAAGGCCTCCCGCTGTGGGTTTGAAAGCTTCGGCTTCAAACTCTATCCGAGCTCTGCTGCGTGTCAGCTGGAGGGGCTGCGCAGCATCCTGTGCCCGTCCTGTGCTGCAGACACCAAAACTGAGGTTTTTGCGGAGGAGAACTGGTGTTGCCCGGGCGGGCTGCCCAGGCCTGGCAGCGATAGCGGCGGTGTCGAACCCAGTGTTGGAACTGGCTGGTGCTCTCCGGGCTGCTCTCAGGCAGCTGTACCAGCACCTCACCAACCGCTCACAAGCGTCCTGCTTTGCACTCTGCTTTCTCTGGCATTTTGTGGATAACTTGGGCTTTTTTTTTTTAATTTTATTACAGAAAACTGCTCAACTCTCTTTCAAGACTTACTGCAGCAGCACCTTCTCTCGT
>VXBH01009439.1:24677-41272 GCA_013400035.1 Rynchops niger
TTTGCTGCAATTGCAATACATTGCAGTTTGGATTTTACAGCCGATTCACGCTGCCAAGATCCCTCTCTGCTGCAAGCATTGACCTGTCTATCCGGCGCTGCCGCCAGGGATGCTGGCAGCCCAGCCATGTCAGATCTCCTCAGGTTGTCACTGCTTGATGTTTGTTGCCATAAAGCCAAAAGAGCGGCCTGGGTCCCGGGCTGTAAACGAGGTTTAGTGTCACTGCTGCTAACCTGGGGCAGACCCACGGGCTCCTGCTCACAAACTCCCCGTCAATGCCCATGGGTTCCTGTGCCAGCAGAGATTCTGGAAGCTTGGAGAAACACAGAGTGGAGCAAACTGGGATGATGATTTCTGGTTTGCTGCATTTTTTTTTTTTTTTTCATTATTTTTCTTTCCAAAGGGTGAAATACAAGCTACAAATTTGACAGGAAAAAAATTCCATTTTAAACCCTGTGAAAAGTCCAACAGCATGTAGTTGAAGATGTCCCTGCTTGCTGCAGGAGGGTTGGACTAGATGGCCTTTCAAAGTCCCTTCCAACCCAAACTATTGTATGATTTTATGATTCTGTCAGAAAGTTGCAATACAGCTTTATAAATGGTTTAACAGAAGAAAAAAACCTGAACACTATGAATGAAACTGAGAAAGTGAAAACAAATCATTTTTACCTCCTTTGACTTACATAAATCCAGTTGATGCAGTTCAACTCTGTCGTCTTTTTTTTATAAGTTTTTTTTTATATATCTAATGGACCAGCTCTGTAATATATTTTGATGCTGGAACAACTGCACGCTCTGTTTGAGATCTCTTCTCCAGACTCCTGAAACTTTTGGAAAGACCCTTTACCTGTGCTTCTAAATAGAATAAAATGTTTTCAGAACCTTTAGAAATTGTTTGGATTGCAGAAGTAGACCTCTGGAAGAGCACTCCATCGCTGCAGCAGTGTGCAGGAGATCTAGTGCTGCTGATCAGGCTGCTGTGGAGTCCCCTGGACCCGCTGCTGTGTGCAAGGGCTCCTCAGCCCCGTGGGAGACCTCCTGTCATCCCCCCTGCTCGTCTTTGTGGGCATCTCAACTCTTGTCCTCCATCCACCTGCTCCAACCCAGACATGGAACTGCCACCAAAGTTATTGCCAGGGTGACCTGGAAAGCATCAAGGGTGACTACATGGCTCTGGGCTGATGGTCAATGGGGACCCATCTGTTTTTCTCCTTGATCCTGACAATGAGGGGTCAGGGCTGGAGGAGGAGTAGGCAGAACTTGCCAATTGCAATCGGTTATGCCCCTGACGTTGGCAACAGGGTTTTGGTGTTTATGACAATGAGACCCTCTTAGAAGACCAAGGCTTGCTTGGAAGAGACAGAATCCACCTGAACAAGTACAGCAAAAGGATCCTTGCCAACAGCCTGGCCAGTCTGGTATGGATAGCCTTAAACTAGGATCCATGGGGTGGGGAGAGGATCACCAGAACCAGATGAGCAACTGTTAGGCCAGGATGGCAAACAAAAGGCACAGGGTAAAGTGAAAAGGAGGGAGCTTCTCATCAATAAATCAGGACTAAAGAATGTCTGCAACAAGAGTATCCACGTAAAGAAAGAAGGCCTTACCGGAGTTATGGGGAAAGCTCTCATACCCTTTCAGGGACAACAGCACACGGGGGTCCCTCTCTGAAACACCTGTACACAAACACATGCTGCATCGGGCACGAGCGGGAGTGAGAGATCTGTGTGCCGTTGCAGAGTTACGGTGTCACTGGGACCACGGAAAGGTGGTGGGATAGCTCACACGACTGGCATGCTGCACTGGGTGGGTACAGGCTCCTTAGGAAGGACAAGGGGGGAAGGCCAAGAGGGGGAGATGTGAGAGCAGCAGAGCTGCGTCTCAAGATGGGTGATGAGGCCAGTGGAAAAGCCAGGGCGGGTTATACTTATCCTTGGTAAAGGAGGACCAATTTAGGGGATAGTTAAACAATCTGGATAGATACGTAAGTCATAGAATCATAGAGTCGTAGAATAGTTTGGGTTGTGAGTGACCCTTAAAGGCCATCTAGTCCAACCCACCTGCCATGGGCAGGGATGTCTTCAACTAGATCAGGTTGCTCAGAGCCTCATCCAACCTGCCCAGGAATGTTTCCAGGGATGGGACATCTACAAACTCAAGTCCATGGGACCTGATGGGATGCATCTGTGAGAGCTAAGGGACCTGGCTGGTGGTGTTGCAGTACCCCTGTTTGTTGTATGATGGGGAGGACTAAAGATGTCAGAGCCAGGCATTTTTTGGTGGTGTCCAGTGAACAGATGAGAGGGGATGGGCAGAAGTTGAATGAAAATAAATTTCATTTAAACACAAGAAAAAAACCTTTTCAGTGTGACAGTGGTCAAACACTGGAACAGGTTGCTCAGAGAGGTCGTGGAGCCTCCTTCCTTGGAGATACTCAAAACATGACTGGACACAGTCATGAGCAACCTGCTGAAGGTAACCCTGCAGGGAGCCAAGGGGGCTGGACAAGATGACCTCCAGAGGTCCCTGCAAACCTCAGCTGTGCTGCAATCCTGAGATCTTCCTGAGAAACAGTTGAAAGCAGACCTAATCCCCGAAGCCTGCGTCCTGCTGACCACGAAGCCATAAAATGGGAACTTCGGAAAAAATCCTCATGGGCATAATGCTGCACTAGAAATGGCCAGCACTGACAGGGTAAAGCCTTTCTCATCTAGGGGAAGTTCTCTTCCCCGTGCAGCTGGAATAGCAGAAATGACCTTTCCCTTGTAAAAACACTCAGAGCTACCAGGGAGGGTCACTATTGATCAACCATAGAGCTCGGCTTACTAATTGCAGAGTCTTGTTCTGCACATGAATGTGTAGCAGATCCTTTCTTTTTTTATTATCTCTGTGCAATTTAGAAATAGCGGAAGATCAGATGTGGACCAGTGCACATTATTGTTGCCAATATGAGTTTAAATTGCTCTCCTTGAATTATTTGGCTTTACTTATCTTCTTCATCCTTTCTTTAATTTTTTGCTGCTTTAGGGTCAGATGCTGCCGTTCCCAGACATGGTGAGCAGGTCGTTCTTACAAGAGCAGCTCCACTCGGGTCTGTGGAGTTCGTTTCGTTTAAATGTTACAACCACTAGGCTGAAATTACAAAGTTTAAGAAAAGTCATCTTCTCTTCTCTGTGAAGGTGCTTTACAAGCATGTGCTGGCCTTTACCCCAAGCATTTTCGTGACTTTTAGGAAAAAACCTCTCGTCTAAATCAAATGCCAGAGGCAATGCACAGGTGGAAGGGGTTTCCAGTCCTCAGCTGCCTAAAAACACGGCGCCGAGGCACAGCCGGTTGTTCCTGAACTGGGTGCCCGCTCCGTGGTGGGTGGCAGGTGGCTGTGCAAAGGGATTCTCCTTTTGACGCCATCCCCAACTCCGTCAGCAACAGCCTGGAGCAGCATAAGACCCACAGGCCTTTCTCTGCGCGGGGCAGCTGGTAACACCGCAAACTGAAATGCCAGTTGTTATCACGCCGTCCGCTGCGCACGGGCCCCCCGTGAGGAGGAGCCCAGAGGGGCACTTGCAGAGGACCTTGGTGGGCAAGCCATGACTTGGGGCAGAGCGGGCAGCGGCCCCAGTGCCGGGCCTGGTTGTGCACCGGCACAACCGTGTCCAGCAGAGCCACCAGACCCACGTGGGTGTTGTCGGCGACAAAAGAGGAGGACTCTGTCATGGGGGGGCAGGACCACGTGTCAAAGTCACTAAGGTGAGGCTCTGAACAGGACTCCCACATCCCTGCTGCTATCACGGTTTCCTGCCTCACCTTTTTCTCCAAAGTGCCTGAACTGGGACGGTGTCCCAGTGGGGAGGTTTCTGGTTCTCTCCCTCCTTCTGCCCAACTCTGCAGTGATTGGAATCCAGCAGCAGCTGCCCGTTGCCTCTTTCCAACCGCCACTCCATCGCTGGGGCACTGCAGCCTCTACACAGAGCTTTGTCCAAGAAATTAAATTCACTGGGGTCTGTCAATTTGCCTTCTAGTTCTTGAAATAGTCTTTGCTGCTGCAGGGAAGAGTTTCTCCCTAAACCTCTAAGTGAAAACTGACATCTTAATTTTTCCTTGTTTTTCTAGGATGTAGAAGTTTAAAGAAAACAGTAATGTACAAATTTAAGCCAACCACTACAAGCAATACCAGTATTGCTGATGCCTGTTCAGAAAATGTGGTTTTGAATTGTTTTATTGCAAGAGCAAGCTGATGCTTTATAGGAAGAGATATCTTTTACTGACTCTACAACTGCTGCCTGAGTGCCCGTCTCGGGTCTATCTTACAGATGTTCCGGCTTTGCCCTTGGAGGTGATGGTAGGACACTCTCTGGAGGAAGCTCCCTCTGCTTCATGCTGCTGGAAGGGATGGGTGATGGTGATGCTGGAAGCCCATGCAGTGCTGCCGGGCCCCGGGGCTACAGCCTGGCTGCCCCCACCAGCCCGGGCTGCACCGTCCGGGTCGGAACTGGGTGATGCTGGTCACCCAGAGATGGGGATACTGCAGAAATTACCAGAGCAAAGGTGCAGCCATGTCTTGTTCATGACGAGAAGAGTATGTCTGGTTATTACCCAGCCCTCGCTAAGCGTGTCAACTAATGGAGCGAGAGACATGAAAGATTTCTGTAGCCCACACGGAGTGTAATTCAAACCTACCCTGAGGGAGGTCATGGTAAGTAAGATGAATTTCTATCCTTCCT
Source organism: Rynchops niger (assembly GCA_013400035.1). Classification (NCBI taxonomy): domain Eukaryota; kingdom Metazoa; phylum Chordata; class Aves; order Charadriiformes; family Laridae; genus Rynchops; species Rynchops niger. Next base: position 29,399 of record VXBH01009439.1, read on the forward strand.
TTCCTTTACAATACCAACCTTTGACTTCTAAAAAGTTACTGGAACAGTGATAGTTTGATGGTAGTTGCATCCCTTGATGAACTTACTAACAGATGTGACAGACCTTGCAGGAGCCGGTAGAGACATATATATATTTCTCGGTTCTTCTTTTTGAATAAAGCTCTGGGTTTAACCACTGTAGACAAGTGAAAGCATTTTGTAAAGCTCTTTGTGGTAGAAACTGAACCGTTCAGTTCTAATAACAATAAGGTTATGTCATTGCAGCTTTTCTTTGAATCTCTGTTTTCCAACAAACGTTCTGCTAGCTTTCTGTGTGGCACTCATTACTACCTGCGGACAAAATGATGGCACGTCAGTCTGTAAGAAAATCCCTGGAAGCAAGGGCGAGATCACAGAATTTCCATTTTTTCAGATCAAAGGATTGGTTCTGTGTCTGCAGATGCGCAGGCCTTTACGTCAAAAGTGACGTCACTTGAGGAACGTGTGTGAGGTCAGACTTCCCAAGCCAACAGTGGTACGTCTCAGCCCCTTTTCCTAATTCCTCTCGCTCCAGCTTTTCTCCAAATGTCTTTTTCTTTCTTAACCTCTTTCTTTTTCTTACGGGATCTGAAGTGTCACTTCCTCAAATCTCATGTCAATGCTGGTTTTCCAGCACCCACCCCCACAAAAGATCCAGTGTTTTCTCCTGCCAGCAAAATGCTGTGTGTCCCAGCCCCATCCTCATTGACTTTGGAGACTCGGTGTGAGACTGTGAGCCCACACAAGCTCAGGCCAAATGAAGGACACACTAATTTTTTCCATAACTCTCTGCTCTGATGGTCAAAGGCCAGAAGACGTTGGGTTTCCCCCAGGGCTCTCTCTCACAAGCCAGTCGGTCTCTCCCTGGCGATCGAGCATCCCTTCGTGCCTGGTGGGTTTCTCCCTCAGCAAGGCTGGGAGAGGAACCTTTACATAAAAGTTCCACAAGCAGGCAGGCTTGGGGCCGTCTCCCGCCTCGGCGCTTCACTTCAGCTTCCTCACTTTTGAATAAAGCTGAATTACGGGATGTTTTGTAGCTCTTGGTTTTGGAGACTGCCTCTGCCTTCATGGGAGGTAAATGTAATGTCTTCTTCCATCATGGGCTGGGGGATTGTCTGGGGGCTGGGAGAGTCAACAAAATCTCAGATTCTGCAAATGTTTTGAAACAGAAGGTTTTTTTAAAGTGTTTTTTAAAGCCTTGCACAGTAAGGTTTTAATCTAATTGAGCAATTCTGAAATAAATTCTGTTGCCAGTAAAACATAGCCCTACATATCCAAAAGCAAGTGATCTCTCCAAGTTACAAGCAGCTCATTAATGTCCTTTTAATAGGCTTTGTGAGCACAACCTGAGCACCAGAAAGATACGTGTGTTCCCTAATAAGGCCCTTCCTGATGACAAATAAGCTGCGATCCTTTGTGTTTCAATTCCCGTGCCTTAATCGCTCCAGCTACACCAAGAGCTCCGTTAGCAGGCTGGAGAAATTGTGTCCAGTCAACAGATGTCAGTGTGTCCATTCCCATGGAGCCTGGCACCGCATCCAAGCCCAGACGACCATCGGGGACCAGACCCAGCGCCCAGCGCTCCGTCACAGGGACAGCCCTAACCCCTGCCCGGACACCTCTGCCCGGGACAGAAGTAATAAAGGACTTGTAAGGGAATGCTGCTTTTTCAAAGAAAAATGTGAAAAATAGTTCTTTTTCTTTGATCAGTTCAGCTAAACATTATTTTTAGAAATACTTTTAGAGGTATTTTTACTCTTTGGAGATATTTTTAGAGTTTGTTTTTAGGAAACAAACTTCTTGCACTCAAAAAACCCTCTGAAAACTGCTGAAATAAATAGCTTTGAAATCTTGAAAGAAAAAGAAAAATGGAATGAATTTATTAAAAATCAATGGTCGTGAAAGGTAATTTATTTTTTTTCCCCAAAGTGCAACTGTTTACAAGAAATATCAAGTTAGGCCGCCTGTGAAACTGCAACCTAGCGAATTGTGCAAAGGGTGAAGGCACATTTCCCTCCAGAACTGCAGGACACGTCTCTGACAATGTCTTTCCAGATCTGAATGGGAAGTTTTTAGAGGACTCTACCCATAGCAACGTTTCAAGACATTTTCAGAGAGTTTTGCCCTGGAGTCATTCTGGCAGCACCATCCCGGGGAGCAACGTGGAGCCGGCGAGTCCCTCCCGGGGGCGGGCAGCAAACGAGCGTGCGTGCAATTAATCAAATTCCCCTTTTCATTCCTTGTGACCAGTGGTGGTTGAACTGTTTTTGGTGAGTGTTTCACACACCCTGCCCGACCCAGACGTCAGTGGAGCGGTGTCACGCACTGACAGACATTAACTCCGGTATACCCACAGTTGCACCCTCAGCCCATGGATCGAGAGGACCATTTCCCAGCCCTCTGCTTGCTCTTGTGAACACCGGTTTCCCTGGCTGTCATTTCTCCTACCCCCAAAAACTGCTGTCATGACCAGAGGCTGCTCTAACTGGTGTGTGTGGGGGGGTGTTTCTCATTTTTTCATCTTCAGAGTTTCTAAAGACATTAGCACCATGCAGGGCTGACAAGATGAATTCCGACAAAAGATAATTGCATGAGTCCTTTGTAGCCGAGCCCTTGCAGTGCCTCAACACTGTCAGTTCCCATTTTGTTCAAACATGTGTGTCAAACCTGCCCGGCACACGTAGGGTGACCAGGAGTGCTCGGCCAAAGCCATTTTGAGGTTTGGAGCCACTGTGTGCTCGGCTTTTGTGGTTTTTACGAAACGGAGGCAGGCAGATGGAAATCCAGGGACTGGGATGAATCTCAAGCAAGTTGAAGCCGGGCGTGAGGGACTGGTGGGGACACGCCATAGTCAGAGCAGGAGCAGCGGCCGCAGCGAGGGGTAACGGGAACCACCCCCTGTGACGCAGCCACGTCTTTTCCTGGGACAGGGATGAGCCCCGCGGGGGGATGCCGGCCCCTCTGCAGCACTGGCCCAGCTCCCGGTGGTCAGCACCGCCGGGCCCGGCATGGCACCATTCTTCCTGCAGGGGAAAGACACACACACACACAAAAAAAGCAAAAATCCCAAATAAATGTGGCACATATATTTCCAGCTGGAGGCACCGGGACATGGGGACAATTTTCTGCTCCTTCAGGTGTCTCCTTCAGAAGAACCTGGCCAGAGTGGGAGGCCAGTGTCCAAAGATTTGCTTTGCTGGTTTCTGAGGATTTAGGTAGCACCAACCCCATGAACGCCACAGGCTGGGGCAGAGTGGCTGGAGAGCTGCCGGCAGAAAAGGACCTGGGGGTGTTGGTCAACAGCGGCTGAATAGGAGCCAGCAGTGTGCCCAGGTGGCCAAGAAGGCCAACAGCATCCTGGCTTGTATCAGGGACACTGTGGCCAGCAGGACTGGGGCAGTGACCGTCCCCTTGTACTGGGCACTGGTGAGACCCCACCTCGAGTGCCGTGTCCAGTTTTGGGCCCCCCAACACAAAAAAGACGTTGAGGAGCCAGAGCGTGTCCAGAGAGGGGCAACGGAGCTGGTGAGGGGTCTGGAGCACAAGTCTGTGAGGAGCGGCTGAGGGAGCTGGGGGTGTTCAGCCTGGGGACGAGGGGGCTGAGGGGAGACCTTCTGGCTCTCTACAGCTACCTGAAAGGAGGGGGCAGCCAGGGGGGGTCGGGCTCTTCTCCCAAGGAACAGGCCATGGGACAAGAGGAAACAGCCTCAAGTTGCGCCAGGGGAGGGTTAGATGGATATTGGGAAAAAGTTTTACACAGAAAGGGTTATTAAGCCTTGGGACAGGCTGCCCAGGGCAGTGGTTGCGGCAGCATCCCTGGAGGTATTTAAAAGACGGGTTGACATAGTGCTTAGAGACATGGCTTAGTGGTGGGTTTTGTCAGTGCTAAGTCAATGGTTGGACTCGATGATCTGAACTAGGCCATTCTATGATTCTATGTTTCTATGATTTGCTTTGCCGGTGCCGGAGGATTTGCATTGCTCTCAAGACTGGTGATGTCTCCCACAACACAAGTTTCCCAGTTTTACCCAAGTAAATGTTTTTAACAAAATCACTTGTCCGTAGCCTTCTCATGGATGTGAGTGGTCATGGACTCCTCCTGCTTTCTTACTATTTCTCAATGCTTTTAATTGATAGTTCTCCATCCAGGAGCACGGACCTTGATTAACTCTTAGCTTTAATGAGAACCTGTTGCTGTACCCTGTTTTTGTTTGCTTGCTCTGGCTGTTAGCCACTTTAAGTTGGTCACAAATTTTTCATCACTTTTTGTTGAAAAACACTGATTTTATCCAAACAAGGATCTCTTAGCATATGTGTTCATTTTGAGAAATTCAGAAATTTCAGCATGACAAACTTCCAAAACATATTTACAATTTTGGGATCTCCTTTTTAAAACATTCCAGAGCAGCAGTTTGAGATTTTCATATTGGGGGGGCCGGCGGAGGCTAGTTCCATTATTTTTGTGCTTGCCCTGTAAGCTTACGAGATGTTGTGAAGTGATATTGAGAAATACAAAATAATCGTATTTGAAAGGGCTTCAGTTCGCCCATGAAATGCCACAGTTGTGGAATGCCAATTTTCCTGAGCCAATGGCTCCACACGGCACCTCTGGAAATACTCGATTTCACTTTGAGTCAGGAGTTTCACAAGTTTCGAAGCCCTGACATTTTAAGATTTTGCCCGGCCATGTGGCTTGCCGTGCTCCACCCGCCGGGGAGCCCGTTTGCATTAATGATGGTGATCACCACCTTCACCACCGGAGAGGAGATGGGCAGGGGCTGAAAAAGAAAAAGTAATTCTCCCATTTCAATGAAAAATGCCACTTTAAATTTCCATGTTTTCTTACATTGTCTCAAGATGTCGTCTTTTGAAGAGCTGGTCTCCCACAGCCACTTGCTGCTGCTCTGGATCCCGATTCCAGATTCCCAGCTGATTCCCAGTCCTCCGCTAAGCAACCTGCAGCAGGACACTCCATGGCTTTTTGGGGCTGTTTGCTTCAAATAATGTTGCTCTCCCCTTCACGGGGCACTTCACTGAGTCTTTGTCTTCACAACTCCAGTGTACTACACAGAAACATCTGGCATACAATGCCAATCCAGAAGGAAATCCTATAACTGTAAATGTAAAATTTATTATTTCACATAAGGATACAGGTAGGTATTATCTTTTTCAAAATGCAGTTACAATTTATGATGTAAAACCAGGTGGGAAGCAGAAGAGACCTTTGGACAGCCAGAAAAAAAGTAAGTGCATGAAAACATCTAACTCTTAGAGAGGGTGTTTTTAATTTGGCTAGTTTTTAATTTAGTAAACACTAAAACAGGTAGGTGCTGGCAAGTCAAACAAGTACTGGTTTGGCTTCTGTCCTGCATACCTCCAAAAAAAGGCCAAACTAATTGTACACGGACTTTGTCTGTGCTGAGGAACCCCCCTGAGGAGTGACACGAGAGCCGACAGTGCAGGAGCATGGGCTCGCTGCTGCAGCCCCATCCCCAAACCAAGAGAAGCTGTGGCATTGAAACACCCCCTTTGAGCACAGCAGGAAAGGTCTTTTAGTGACCCAGGGGTACAAACCCAATAGCTCGTAATCTGGCTGCAGGCTGCTGTGCTTTCAGCCAGGCCGACAGCTGTGAGATGCCGCAAGGTGGTGATGCTCACAGCCAAAGCCCAGCTCTGAGTGGGGCTGCAGGCAGGGACTTAAAAATCTGCCAGACCCTGGATCCCTCATTCTTGCAGCCCCTGCAGAAAGCAGCCTTCTCCAGTGGGCATCCTTCTCCAATGGGCACCCCTCTCCAGCGGGCACCCCTTCTGATGGGCAACCTTCTTTGGTGGACATCTTTCTCCAGTGGGCGCCTCTTGCTGGTGGGTAACCCTCCCTCCTGTGGGCGTTTCGCACCCGCAGCCAGTGCCCTGGCCCGAGGCCGGGGATGCTTGGGCACGGGGAGAGCCAAGCCTCAGCAGGGCACGGGTCTGCTGGCAGCCTGGGGCTGAGTGGGGCAGGAGCATCGCCGAGACCCGTCCGAGAGCGAGCTTCAGAGTGCAGGCACGGGGCTCCGGCTGAGGCAGGGCCTGGTGCACAATGCGGGGAAAAAAAAACAGAGAGAGAGAAAACGAACATAAAGAAGAGACATCTTTCAATCAGCTGAACTAACTGTTGTGCATCCCTCTAGGAGGCTGAAACAAGACAACGGTATAACTCTCTCGTGCTGTCTGCTCGAAGCCCAGGAGGGTGCCTTCAGCGCAGACGGTAACTCGGATCTGCCCGGCACATGGAGTGGAAAAGCAAAATCCGTCCGATAACAGGACCTGCAGCCTCCTGTTATGCTGCGTGACCTTCCTGCGGTTGTCCTAGTGCCGCCCGCTGTCAGGGAAGGCGGAGGAGCGAGGAGAGGCACGGCGCCTGCCCGGCCTCCGGAGCGAGGGCTGCCCGGCGCCCGGGGGTTGTTTTCTGTAACAATGCCACTGTCTGGGTGACGGCAGGATCGACACCCACGGCGGGCATTTTGGCTCGTCCGGTTCACCAACACCCCGGGACTGATGTCTAATTGCTGCTTTCTTGCTTCAGTAAAATTTGGGAAAACAGGTAGAAGAAACACAGCTCTCCGCTTTTCTCCGCTATCATATGTAGTCAATTCATTAACTTTACTCTCTCCCTTGCCTACCTCCAGTTAGCCGTTAATTTCAGGTGCTAAAAATGTAATTTAGTAACTGCACGAGACCAAGAGGGAGAATATAATTCACTTCTCTGCCTCTTAGGGGACCTGTACATAAAGTAAATGAACCCAGACTTGCAGTTATATAAAAGTTGGTTTTAGTATCCAGTATAAAATCAGTATAAGCAGACAACTGGCAAACTCAGCTATCAAAAATTACGAGCCCTAATGGACTCAGTCAAAGACACTCTATCTCCAGTTGAAAGGGCTGGGAATTTGTCAACTAGGCGTAATTAGAACTTGATGAAGTGCTGCGATGCTGCAGCATAATACACGCAACGATGTGGCATTGTTATAAAGCCCTTTTCCTTCCCCACTGGATCCCTTCTCCTTCCTCAGATTTATGCAGCGGTTTGGCCACAGGCGAGTGAAAGGAACAGTTAAGAGCTGACAGAAATGCATCTGATGATAACTCCAGGTTTAACCCAAAAAGAAAGAAAATCTATGGATGCCCATTCAAGCTGAAACTCTAAGAAATCATTAGTAAGACAAGTTCAATGATGATGACAAAAGAAATTTAGGGACGAAAGGGAATTATTGGCATTTGCTTAAATTTTCCAGTTTCAACAGCACGGGAAAAAGATCTGTGCTGGGGAGCTTGCAAAGGAAATGCAATTTACAGGTGCACGCAGCGGGGAGCTGGCAAGTGTTGAAACGGCAGACACAGACCGACCCTCTGCAGGTCGGGGCAGCTCCTGGCCAGGACCAGGGGCGAAACCTCTCTCCGTCCTCTAGTTCATGTCCACAGGAGGGAGAAGCCACCTCCTAAGACGTCCTGAACCTGGGGTCTCTGGGGGCTTCCAAGTCCCTCCTTGTCAGGAAATCTGCAGTGGGACCAAGGCAACACGGCTGAGGCACATTTCCCGTCTCCTGACACAGATGCGATCCTGTCTGCTGGCCCAAATTTTCATCGTCCTTCCTCAGAGCAACGAAGGTGCTGTCATGCTTCTGCTGTGTGAATGCCTCGTGGATGGGTTGGAAAGCCAGGGAGGGACTCTTGAGCAGGACGAGGGGAAGGGTTTTACACTGGAAGAGGGGAGATTGAGATGAGATCCGGGGAAGAAATTGTTTGCTGTGAGGGGGGTGAGCCCCTGGCCCAGGGTGCCCAGAGAAGCTGTGGCTGCCCCATCCCTGGAGGGGTTCAAGGCCAGGTTGGACGGGGCTTGGAGCCACCTGGGCTGGTGGGAGGTGTCCCTGCCCAGGGTGGGGGGTGGCACTGGATGGCCTTTAAGGTCCCATCCTACCCAAACCATTCTATGTTTCTATGATCTCTGTTGTCCCTTTTGCTGAAAATTTAAAACAGAATCAGCAAGGTGCTATGTTGAAGTTGAGCCTGGATGAGATTCACACATGGCTGTTTGCTTCCCTGTTCGTCACTTTTAAAGTCTCTACATATGGATCAGCTTCCACAACAAAGCAGGAAAACTCTGGATCCCAAATCCCTATGAAATGTCAGGCTTTGGCTTTATTTTAAAGTGGACTGCTCAGAAGCTCTGGGTTGGCCTGCAAAACCAGTTGTCCGTCTCTGAGAAACTAAGCAAAGAGAATGACTTCTGCATGATTTTAGCCTTTCTGGTTTAGTTTCAGTTTTAAACTCTTGAAGACCTTTTACTGGGCCAATATCAAACAACAAAAAAAAACCTTCAAAATGGAAGATACATTCATTTAAGCCTATTGATAAAGTATTATGCAGCTCTTCCTGCAAAAACAGACATTTTTTTCATTAAGCATTTTAATATTTCTAAAAAACCCCGCATCATTATTATTATTTTTTACTTGATCTGTAATGTTGCACTCTTAGTATATTTGAGCTAAAGCTTGTCAGTTTTACAGCTAAGGTTTCGGACTAACACAGAAAATCTGGTGCTGTGTCGGGAAGGCCCTTTGCTGGCGGTTGCTGGAGGATACTGGATCGGAGAGGCCACTGGCTGCAGCCAGCCTGTCCCTCTCTTCCTCCCTTGATCTCTTGTCCAGCGTTGTCATCCTCCGCTTGCCCTCTGTTTCTGCGGGGTGGTGAGCGGAGGCTCCGGCGGGGCCGGTAGGACCGTGGCAGAGCAGACGGGCAGGTGCAAAGGGTGATGCAGCTCTGGGGGGATGCGAGGGGCCACGGCTCCCCTTCACCCTGCCCGCGGTTACGCGTCCCTCCGTCCTCGCGATTTCCAACAGCTCTTTTGATCTCAACCAGGATTACGAATTTCAGAGGGCATCTTTTCTCCTAAGGATACTTGCAGGGTAAGGACGGCAAGGAAAGGCTTTTCAACCTACCTATTTATTTATTTATTTATTTATATGTAATTCCCTTTTCTTCAAGGGCCATCAACCATTCCATCGAAGTGCCTGTAAGGGACGAGCCTGGTGCTGACGCTCGTCCTCTCCTCCCCCGCCCCCAGGGACAGGCAAGACACTAAAAATGAGGGATCGTCCTCCCACTCAGGCATCAGACAGGCTGTTTACGATGTGGCGTAAAACCTCTTACTGGGGGGAAGCTTGTCCATCCTAGAAGAGAGATGGACGATGTAGGGGCGTGCAGGGGGACGGGAGCCGGGGAGGAGCAGGGTGCTGCTGGGTGGACAAGGACCTGGGCAACCTGGGGCCAGCAGGAGGGTGGGGGCTGGGACTTTGGGGTGAAGACATGTTTTCTGGGGCAATCTGGGAGAGCGCTGGACATCTGCAGCCTGTGAGGACGTTCACCTGTGGAGGTGTGTATGTACACACGTGTACATTTACCTCCAGACAAACCATCTCATCAGCGAACTTCTCTGCTGCTTCTCATTACGGCTTTACAATGGCAAGGAAAGCCTTCTACTCACACCTCCCCTCTTATTTCTACGATAGTCTGGACTGGAACAAAATCTGGGGCATTTAATAAGCAATATAATCCATTTCTTACAAAGTATGTTGGGCTTGCTCCTTAATCAGCAGAGACAGAGCTTGCCCCTTTTCTCCCTATGATTTTAAACCCTCCCCCTCGCTTAATACAGTGCAGGAGCTGGAGCAGATTTGAGAAACTCAAATTTACTTCACTTCCATACTTTGAGCTCTATCAAGAGATGTCCACGGCCCCCCAGCCTGCAAGTCCCATGGAAAAAGGGGAACTTAGGGTGCACCCAGGAGAAGTTCTCCTGCTCTTCATCAGCTGACCACCATTCACCTCCCCGAGTAGTGCGATGTTCTATGTGCTCCTGTTCTCTGATCAGATTTAAATCATAGAACGATAGAATCATAGAATCACAGAATGTGTTGGGTTGGAAGGGACCTCTTAAGGCCATCTAGTCCAACCCCCCTGCAGTAAGCAGGGACATCTTCAACTAGATCATGCATCTTGGTCATACCAGTCTTCTCATGAGGTCTTGACACATAGAGCTGGAGTGTGTAACGTGGGGACCAGTCCTTTGCAGGGCTCTGTGACACAGAACAACCATGCTGAAAAGCAAGTGTGCACAGGCAGAGCTGCTTTGCTTCAGCCATTGACGTTGCTCAATCGACTTCATTCAATGGGACATCGAATAGTCCTGACATAGGACACAAATCATCCACTTTGCATAGGGCTTACTTAACAGAAGCCGTTGGGTGGTGTTTTAGCCCCACTGCCACTGGAAAACAGTAACTCGGGGGTCCAAAGTACCCCAGGTACATGGGGAACCACCTCACCTAACTGCGTCTTTCCCATGAAAATTGGGCTACAAGCTTAAACCTGTTTCTTCCAGAAGAGGGACCATAAGGCAGTACCTGTGGCAGGCTGGAGGAGTGCTCCTCTTGGGGCAAGGGGACATCCCATGAGAGGCTGGGGGCCAGGATCCCAGCTGCAGAGTTACCGGCAGTCTCGTCTACTCTTCTCTAAACCTGCAGCAGCAGCAGGAACGGTGCTTTGGAAACTTCCAAAGGCTCCACAGCCAGACCTGAGTGCTTCCACCCTGAATGCCAGGTGGTGGCTTTAGTAAGGATTAAGACGGTGTTGCCTGCAACCAAATTTGTTTGACTCCTACTAGAGTTGCAGGAAGCTAAGCCCTGTGTTTCTTGAAGGTCTGTGCTTCTTGTTGGAAAACCTTCTTGTGGTTGGCAGAGAACTTCTGCCACACTAATAAAGAAAAAGAAGTTCATAATTCATTTTAATAAACTTATTGTTCTTTTTAATTAAGATAAGCATTACACACATTCGCTTGCAGTTCCTCGATGCCTATCTGAGAACATCTTGCCATGAGAGACTCCTATCAGAACTGACTTTGCAACTAATAATGTGGTCTTTGTCACTTAACTCAAAAGTCCCTATTGGCTTTAGCACAGTGAAGCATTAAGGAAATGAAATATTTTTTAAAAATGCATACCCTGAAGTTTGATTTGTTGAAAGCATTTCTTGAACTGACAAGCTACACGCCGTGTCTACGAAACCCACTGGGAACTTTCAAAACTTGAGCAGCAGTTTCTAATCACTGACTATCATTAGCATTTTAGTGAATAGATTTTTGATAAGAAAAATCTTTGCCCTGTGAAGAAAAAAAAAGATATCCTGACATTTTAGTGCAAACAGAGCTTCTCTTTTAATTATTCCTGTAGTTATCCTCCTGGCACTGGGTGCCGCAGTGAGTCCTGAATGATCCCCAGCCAGGGAGCACAGTGCTCTGGCAACAAATGCTGCCGCTACGCCGAAACGTCACACTGTCACTTACGCCACTACACTGTGGGGTTTGTCTTCTGCCAGGCACAGCAGTGAGGCAGAGGGTGGGTTCCCAGTGAGGACAACACGCCTGGATTTCTGGTGGCCCTTAGAGCAGCTGGGCTGATCCAACGCCGATGCTCTGCCGCCTGTTAGCGCTGGCCCATGCATCACTAGATCCGGGCAGAGCAAACGGGACTCTCGTTGAGGGCACTACGGGGAAGGGCACACCAGGGCAGCTCCTGCAGAGACAGCTTGGGCCATTTCAAGGTGGAGAGCCAAATACACGGACTATAGGAGACACGATGGCAAAATGGCAGGGAATGGCAGTGCAGAATTCCTGAGGAATGGAGAAGTCTCGTTAACACAGCAGTGGCAAGAACGACGAGTTGGCACTATTTGTGTAGGTTGTCAATGAGTGTTTGACAACTTCTCTCAAAAACCGTTGAGAAAAACGCCAGGGAAAGGAACAGGGGAAGGGAAGGGAAG
>VXBH01009439.1:41988-61893 GCA_013400035.1 Rynchops niger
CTTGCTTCAGAGAAGGCACCGGAAAGAATATCAGGGATGCGTGTTTCCTCCCAGCACATGGCTGAGCCTGGCTGGGTGGTTGGAGCTGCCTCAGGCAGACTTTCTCCTGAAACCTTTGTGCCCTGGGGTATCAGCGGGCACAACGAGAGAGGAGAAATCAGCCCTGATCGGCTGGGTTTTATGGGTGTGCACTGCATGGTTTCTGGTTCTTCTGAAGTCCTAAGAAGGTGAATCACAGTGTTGTGGTTTCGGCTGGGATGGCTCTGACTGTCTTGCAGCAGCTGGTGCAGCGCTGCGTTTTGGGTTTTGGATGGGAATGCTGTCGGTAACACACTGGTGGTTTTGGGTGTTCTACACTCCCAAGGCCGTTCCTGCTCTTGCACCGGCCCACCAGCAATGGGCTGGGGGAGCACAAGGAGTTGGGAGGGGACACAGCCGGGACCCCGGCTGACCACAGGGACACTCCCTGCCATTCCATGCTTGGAATATCAAGCTGGGGAAGAAGAAGGAAGGGAGGAATGCTGGGAACAATGATGTTTGTCTTCCCGAGTCACCGTTAGGCATGATGGAGCCCGGCTTTCCTGGGGATGGCTGAACACCTGCCGGCGATGGGGAGCAGGGAATGAATTCCTTGTTCTGCTTTGCCTGCGTGTGCGGCTTTTGTTTTGCTTATAAACTGTCTTTATCTCAACCCATGATTTTTTTTCTCACTTGTATTCTTCTGATTCTGTCCTCAGTCCCACCGGGGGGGAGTGAGCGAGCGACTGTGTGGTTCTGGTTGCTGGCTGGGGTGAAACCACAACACACAGTCTGCTCCTTTTCTTTGTAAGCGGGTCCACTTGCAGCCTCCTCCTCACTCTGTTGAAGTCCGTGGTCTCTTCTTCCTTGGATGCTGGGATTGCCATCCCTTCTCCTCCTCTTCTCCCTCCCAGCAGCAGCCACTTACCTTCTGCTTGCTGACTTTTCTGGACCAAGGAAAGCAGGTGTGCTCTGCGCAGCACAAACAAGGCGAGGAGGGGTCTGTCCTCCTTCAGCAGCATCTCCCGGTCCGGCTCAGACATGGGCTGCGCCCACCGCTGGCTGTCCTGGCTGTGCCAGAGCCTGCTGGAGACAACCATCTGGGGGGTCTCCCAGCTCAGCAGCTCTGCCTTGCCTGCTTTCGCCTGCCCCGGCCCTGGCAACGATGGGCAATGCACCTCATCGGGCAGAGAATGGTGACGAGACAGCTGACATGGGTGGGAGCAGCACCGGGTGGGATAAAGTGAGGACCTGGAGGACGCGAAGCGCTGCAGTGCTCATCTGAAGTCGTTCAACCCACCTTTGGGTTTCCTGAGGGAAGACATGGTTTCCAGTGGCTGCTTTATCCCCAGGGCCGGCTCCTGCACCACCTGCAGCAGGGGGGATGTCTCCTCCATGTCCTGGCTCACCATGAGGGGAGGAACTGGTGGGTGTGGAGGGGACACGGTGCGTCAGACTGGACTGTTGTGCAGGGTTTGCCCAGTCCCTCCCAGGGAGGTGGGGGATTTGGGGGGCAGCGGGAGAAGGAAGAGGGGATGGCCGGGGGCCAGAGCCGGGATTTTTTGAGGAAGGCGAAGAAGGAGGACACACAAAGAGCTTGCGACTCCTTCTCCCCGCCGTCTCTGCCACCATGTGCCCACGCTGCCCGCGGCCGCCCTCCCGCCTGACAGGGAGGAGGCAAGGCTCTGACAGCGCTCGCAGAGAGAAAAGGATGGGAAAGCGGGAGAGGCAGGCTGCAATCCCCGCTCGAAGCTGATAATTAATAAATGAAATGCCCTGGGACGCCACTAAAGCTTCCTCAGATGACTTATCTGTCGTGGGCTCGGCAAAGCATTAAATGGCCATTTTCTGACAGAATGACTTCACTGTGCTGGAGCTTCCTTGACTTTGTGAGGAATATTTCTCCCCTCCTCCCACCCTTTTTTTTTTTTTTTTTTTAAATCTTCTCTCTTTCTTCCTCCCTCTCCCTTTCTCTCTCCCTGGTTGACGGCTCTAGTTCATTTCTGCCTATTTAATTGGGCCCCGGATGAATTTACTCGACAGGGCCATTCATCATGTGGCAGCGGCTGGCGGACGAGCCCAGGGGGAGCGGGGCTGACAGCTCCGGCAGCCTTGGATGCTGCCTGACTCTGGAAGTTCACATATTTGGGCATTAGTGCAGCTATTAGTTTAACAAGCTTCGTTTATCCCTGTCACTACCACTTCAGCTTCCCATGTAATCATTTGAAATGTAGATTACTGCTAGACAAATGGGACAGAGCAAGAGTACACAGGAGGGAAAAAAAGTGACATGGATTGCTTGTTATGAGCTGGTTTTTTTTTTTTTTTTTCCTCCCCTCTTTGAATCCCTTCCAATGTGAGTGCTTTGATTAACTTAATATTCACATTATTTCTATTGTAAGCAGTTTGTCACCTGTATACGCCCCTTTTTAGAAAATAGTTGGTAGGGATTTATTGACCCAAAGAAGAGGTTTAAAGCGATTATACAGGTGTCCAGGGGTCTGAGGTCTGTGGACACACAGCCCTCTCCCTAGGAGCTGCTGGACGTCACTGTCTTCCAGCCAGATATTCCTACGGATTCTGAACTTGGACCTTCCCAGCACAGATCCATTCCCCATGGTGGGACCCATCAGAGGTGTTGCAGTAGGGCAACACGGTAAGTTTAATCCTCCCTACCGGGCTCCATTTTAAAGGCTTCTGCCCCCCACGTTGGTTTTGCACTGTAGGAGTTAAAGCAGACCCGTGTTTCCAATGTTCAGAGACAAGTGTGTTCCAGCACACCACTCCTGTGACCCAGGAGTAAAAGTGGTGCTGCATGCCCTCCACCCCCAAAACTTCACAGGTTGTTATGCTCTTGTTGAGGCCTAAGTGTAGCGTCAAATGTGGGGAGGCCAGGAGGGAACACAGCCTCACCTGCCCTGGCTCCCAGTATGAGACGGTTCCATACCATCAGCCGTTCCCAGCTAGTCCAAGGCCAATTTACCTTTTGAAACTACATCTAGAGGTGTCTACAGTGACAAACCCATTTTATTGCAAAGGAAAATGGTCCAGTGTTCAGTTATCTCCCCAGATTAAATGTGCATGCTGTACTCTACCTTCATCTGACCCAATTCTTGACTCCTGTTCTGACTTTCTCTTCTCGGCGCAGGAGGTCTCCTCTGTCAGATTGCAGCCTTGTGCTCAACGATCCCACCTGTAGAACAGGCAGGTCAACCTGCTTTTGACTGACCCTTGGACCAACCAAAGAGGCTGCTCCTTCTTCAGTCGCATTACAAGTAAGGTTTCCAGGCCCCAAGTTATTCTAGGAGACTTCCCTTGAGCCACCTCCCGTTTGCCTACATCTTTTCTGACTCAGAGACACTGTGCTGTGGTACCGCTAGGGCCATACTGAAGAACAGTGTTCCTGCCTACCCTGCTGTCCCTGCTTCTGTTCCGTCCCTGATCTGCCGGCCGCAGACAGGCTCCGGGAGCTCTTGGTCAGTTGGTTTTGCACCTCAACCCTCAACACATCCTTTTCTCCGTCACTCCTTCACAGATGTGTGCGCCTCCTTCCTACAAATCTGGCAATGTTCCATGCTCGTACCTGCTGGACCTTGCATTTCATCATGTGAAAGATGTGGTGTTCAAGTAAAATGAGCGCACTTTGCAGATTCAAGGGATCTGCCAAGCCAGACACTCCACTAACCTGTGGCATCTGCAGACTTTGCCAGTCTGGGCTTGGGATTTTCTTCCTGCTCCCTTATAGACCAAAGTGGAATTTAGAAATTCTGCGCTGGGAGAATTCTAGTCCTCTAGTGTTCCTGTCTGCACTAGAGAGGATGAAGTGTTAAAATTCAGGAAATCCTTCAGATTATTTTCCATGTTTTAATCCATTTGAAGATACTGAAACATGTGATGAGAAAACAGTCGAACCTCCCTAAATGGAAGTTGCCTAAATTCCCGGGAGCGAGAGATGGGTGTGCTGTTTGTCCCTGGAACCGCAATTATGGTGGTGTCTCTCTTGCAAGAAGCGTGCTGGCAGCTCTGGTTCTGGATGTGATCACTGGCATCACCATGTTCGTTCTATTCATCTCCGTCTCTTACCCTATTTGCACAGTAAGATCTCCAAGGTGCAGCTTGTGATATGTTGTTATCCCTTTCCAAGCCACTGCAAAGTGACACAATTCATTTATCCCTCCCTCCTCTGCAGCTCTGGGACTCTCCTGAGGGCCTCAGCAGCTGGTGTCTTCCCCTAATGAAAACAGCTCACAGGTCCGTGTCAAGCCTAGTGGCAGATCAGATCAAAGGCAGCTGATTTTCTTTCGTCAGCAACAAGCCGGGCGCTGAGCGGCTGCCGGAGCACCCAGACACCTTCCCCTTCCCCCGCCGGCACCGCCGGGGCGAAGAAGAAAGTCCTGGCTCGACTCTGGCACCAGCCGCAGACTTGCCCACCTGGGCTGTCTCCGCAGAGCCCCTTAAGGATTTCTCCTCATCTCTGTCGTATTCCAGCCCCGCAGAGCTTGGGGGATGCAGCGGCGGGAGACCAGATCTTCCTGTAAGGCTGGGGATTCTGCAGGACATCCAGGGTCAGTGGGATGGGGAATTATTCCCGGGGGAAAAAGGCAGAAAAGGAGACATGGGGGGAGAGCAGGCAGTGGGAGTGATTAATGGGTGCTCCCCTCCCTGGCTGAGCTTGGAGAATCACAGCTCTGCCATAGCGGGACGTACCTGCACTTCCCGGCTGAGCTGGAGCTCAAGGAGAGTCCCCGTTGAGCTGTGGGCTCCTGCCCTGCGGGGATGGTTGGACCCAGGCTGTCCTCAGGCCTCTGCTCTTCGCAGAGCAGCAGCAAATACATTGATTTAAGACCCTCTGCCCAAGGGAGATCGATCCTGCTTTCCCGCCGCAAGCAGAGAGCTGCTCCCCCAGCAGCGCAGCCGGTGTCCCTCTGCTCTCAGCCTGGGCCATCACAGGTGGCTTCATGTTTTGCTAAACACAAAAAAAGGAATAACGGATCTGAAGCAGCGTGGCCAGGGACGCGGATGCTGCGGCCAACACTGGGGAGCACACCTGAGCTCCTGCGGTGTCTGACCCAGGTCACCATTCTCCCAGCCTGCTGGGCTGCGGGGGTGGAATCACCCGTCTCCTACTTTCCGCAGCAGCGTTTTGGCCAGAAGACAGTTTTGATGAGGTGGTTTCTTAGTCAGACTCCTCTGGACCCCACCTTCTCTGGGATGGCTGTGACTCTGGAGTGGGGTGAAACAGACCTCCAGGGTGCTGGCGGTGGTGTTCTCTTTTCGGGAAGGTTCAGCAGAGGACTGTTCCCTAGTTCTGTCCATCAGGAACCGTCAAGTTCCTGCGCTCTGATGAATCCCAGGCGTGACAGGGGAGCCTTGGTTACAGCGACTGCACTCCTGGAAAAAGGTCAGCTTTGCTAAAGTACATCCAGCTGATACCCCAGGATGGGAGATATTTTTCTGGGTGTCATCCTGCTCCCCGCCACCCACCTGACAAACCTGAAGCTGTTGCAGCTCCCATCCCCAACAACTTTCTGCTGCATTTCCAGGACGTGCTGGCAGTCCAGGAGAGGGGCTTTTCCAGATCAAGAGGAGAACTGAGGAGTTCGATCAGAGGCATCATGATTCGGTGCTGGTTTTGCAGTCACTTGCCTGGTGGAGTTCAGCCCTTCTGCATCACAGGAGAACTAGGAATTGTTGTCCTTATTGTAATTAATTACAAGCCATTAGTTAATTATTAATTAGCTATTAAGTAACCAGGAGTAGTTTTAGAAGGCCTTACATGGTTGTAATTTTGCAGGCAGCTCTTTCCAAATGAAAGCGTTTTCTGTAGTGTAATGAAATGCCTCTCTGAATAAAAACAGGAACAAGACACATGCCTTGCAAAGCCGGGGAATGAGCCCCAGGGTAACATGCTGACTCCCTTTGATGACTTTTCTTCTTTAAAAAGAGGCTACTGAATTATAATATACCACATCTCTATGACCTGTCCACAGTTCCCAAATGAGGGACATGCAGATTCATGAGGTGTTACATATTTTTGGGGGTCTGGATTAAGGACACCACTAGGATGTCATTCAGAGGGACCTGGACAGGCTGGAGAAGTGGGTCCATGTGAAAATCATGACGTTCAGCAAGGCCAAGTGAAGGGTTCTGCCCCTGGGACGGGACAGCCCAGGCTGGGGATGGAGGGATGGAGAGCAGCCCTGAGCGAAGGTCTTGGGGGTGCTGGGGGGGGAAAAGCTGGCCATGNGGTTTAACACTGCAACGGGGGAGATTCAGACTAGATATAAAAAAGAAATGTTTTACGCTGAGGGCGGTGAGCCCCTGGCCCAGGTTGCCCAGAGAAGTGGTAGATGCCCCATCCCTGAAATGTTCCAGGTCAGGTTGGATGGGCCTTTGAGCAACCTGATCTACTTGATGTCCCTGCTCATGGCAGGGGTTTGGACCAGGTGGCCTTTAAACATCTCTTCCCACCCAAACTATTCTATGGTTCTGTGATTTTCTAATTCTGTGGGAGTTTTTTAGCCTGTCAAATGCCAATGAATCCTCAAATTTGCATACCCCGGTTCCTATGAAGCTTCTTTGCTTCTCCCCAAGCTAACGGGTAGCTGGGTTGTCGGGAGTGAGCTGAGCATTGCCCTTGGGTACTTGTGAAACAGTGATTTTTCCTGATCTGCCAGCGGTATCGGCACCCGCCTCCCCTGGAAGTGGGATCCTTCTTCCTCTACTTTGAAGCACGGTATTTTCCCCAGGTTTTGATACTTGCCCCAGAAGTCCCTCTGCTCACCCTTTGCCGTACAAACTCTACAGCACCCTGCACTGTCACATGGGTCCCATCAGGGGCATTTGGGGGTCTCATTTTCAGGGTGTCTGAGGTCTGCTGAGGAGAACGTTGCTGCTGTCCAGTCCAATCCAATCCAAAAAAGCCATGATCACCCGTGGGGATGCTCCAGCAAGAGTGGTTCATTTACCACTTGCTCAGCGATGGATAATTATTGGGAATAAATAGGAAAATGGTAGAGAAAAACATGCATCTGGAAAGGAGATTTTTCCTTGCCAAACAACAGTGTTTCAAGCATCCTGCTTCCCGAAGGATTGTGGACAAACAAGAGTCATTTCCCGTCTTGGGAAACAGATTTTCCTGCAAACAACAATCCCAACCCCGGCAAGCAGGACTCGTACAGGAGAAATAAAAGCTGGTGTCTGCCGTCTCCCTTTTCCCTGAGACGAAATGTGAGTATCTCCCACCAGAAATGATGAAATGTAAGCAGATCCCATCAGAACGGCTGTGATTTTCAGTTTGTTTGACTGGTGGACTTGGGGCCCAAAAGCCAACAGGTAACCCACAGCCGTTCAGAAGCGGAGGAGTGTGTATCTGCTGAAACCTCGTTTAACCTCAGGCAACTTCCCTCACCATTTGCCAAACGTTTCTCTTTCCTTTATGCATCAAGGCTGAAAAAAACCCTTCACTCAACACTCAGGCAGTAATTACAAGACTGGACTTTACAAATGGAACATAAATAAAATTACATCGCTAATTAAGATGTATCATGAACCGAAGCTCGTTTCTATGATACTAATTGCATATTTCACCTCCCTGTTAAACGGATTTGATGGCCTGAAAATAAGCCATTCATGTGATACAGTGGGAGAGGTTTCGGTGCGCAGCTACTGCCCCCTGTCCGGTGGGATGTCGGACCCCCCTGGTTAGACCCAAGGTTAACGGAGTGAATTGATGACCCTTTCTTCCAGCCCTATGAGGAGTTTGATTTTGAATGTGGCGGATGTTTGCTCTGTCCCGGCCCCCTTACACCTGCAAGACATGCATGTACGGGAGACTGAAGTCATTGGAACAGTGGAAACGTTTCAATTATAATCACTGAATTATTGCAACTTTTCTGTGTAGACAGGCTTGTCCGTACATTAACTTGGCCACAGCTACCTCTACATAGCAACAGTCACCCACAGCATTTGTTATTTTTTCTCTATAATTAAACTTAGTTAATTAGTTAAAGTTAAAATAAGTGAATAGCTTTAAATCTGTAATTATTTGTGGTTCTGTACAGCTGGCAGAGAGAGCTGCAAGCACCACGTGGCACTTGAGGACGTGGTAATTGCAGGGTTAATCATAGAATCACAGAATGGTTTGGGTTGGAAGGGACCTTAAAGACCATCTAGTTCCAACCCCCTGCCCTGGGCAGGGACACCTCCCACCAGCCCAGGTGGCTCCAAGCCCCGTCCAACCTGGCCTTGAACCCCTCCAGGGATGGGGCAGCCACAGCTTCTCTGGGCACCCTGGGGCAGTCCCTCACCGCCCTCAGAGAAATGGAGGCCTTGGAAAGCGTGATGTGAAGTCTTCAGTCTGCAGAGGGTGCTCCTTGCACTTGGCCGAGTCCTGGGATCCTCCTTTCCTCATTGTGAAGTGAGGCCAACGCATGAGTGTATTTAATACATCTAACACAGACGTAGGCCAGGTATTTCTAAGGAGCACTGATTTTCAAACAAAATTCTGAAAGTTGCTGCATGAGGGAGAGACACCCAGGGTCTACCGAATAGAGGGACCGAAGAATATTTTAAGGAGAATGCTCTGCAGCCCCGCACGCTGCTCTGCGGAGGTGTGGGAGGGGGGATGGGGCACACCTGCGCTGGCCAGGCAACCCTCATTCCTCCACTTCGTGTTGGAAAGTTTTCCTCACCTGTTAGCAGCTCTGGAAAAAGAGCACCGTGTCTGCATGGGCTGAGGGACGCCCCTAGGAAAGAACCATTTTCCCCCAGAGAGCCGCCCATGTTTGCGTGGTCCGACTTGCTGCCGGCAGTAGCAGAATTGTCCATGGTGTGGCTTTAGCATCAGGCAAGGCAAACGGTGCAGATGCAAATTTTGCATATTTGAGGCAAGTGTTGCCATGGAGGGCGTCACACATTTTGGCTATGAGGCCACATTTCAGTGAAATTCAAGACGTGGCTCACAAGTTGGCAAGGCGGTGAAGGAGGGTGGTGGGAGGTCTGCATCCAGCAGCCCAAGGGAGGTCCACGACCTGGGTCCAGCCAGCAGCATGGCTGTGGTCCCAGCAGTCACACACGTAGATACACACATGGGTATGGTATATATGTGTGTATATACGTGTGTATATGAGCACAGGCAGCCACGCAGATTCACACAGACACACAGAGCACAGACATGAACGCAGAGAGCACCAGCAGCCTCATCCCACTCCTTCTCTTGCTAGTAGGGATCCATCTAGAGACTTCACATCTCTTGCTAGATCCACCATATACATCCCTTCAGGAATACATATTCATCCCTCCATCAGCTGGGCACACACTCGGTCTGCCTGGCAGCTGCCCCTGGGGCCCCGAGCCTTTCCTGGGACAGCCCTGGGAGGGTCTTGGATGGGATGTCCCTTCCCCCAAGTCCCTAATTTTGTGTTTCCAACTGCTTTTGTGCCACTGTGTTGCTCTGGGTTTGTGGAGATGGGCCTCTGATGGGCACCATGGACCAGACCACAGTTCCTGCTGCCCCTCCAGCACTCGCAGTTGGGTCAAGAGCAAAGCCAGAGGAGGGGGCTTGCACACTTTCTTCAGGGATGGGTTCGGTCCATGCCTGACGTTCTGGGCTGGGTCTTCAGACTTTCCCAAAGTTAGGCTTTTATTTCAGATTCAGAGAACACAGAGTTTGTGGCTGATGCCATTGTTGGCCTTAACGAAATTTTACTCCATGAGTTATTCCAGGTGCTCAGATTGACAGAAATCAGGCCACTCACTGGGGGCTTTTGGATAGCATGAGACCTGGGGTACAATGTTTGGGCATTCTGGTGCCCACTCAGCCGACACTTTGGGATACCTTAATTACGAATTAGAAATGGACGTGAAGAAACTGCAATAATCTCTTCCGTGTTTAATGAGTTTGCTCACCAGTGTTCCCAAGGTGCACAAATGCCCTCCGGGCCAGGGTGCAGCAGCACCTGGGAACACCAGGAGCTTCTCTTCACTTTGGCTGTGGGAATTCCCACTAAGTGGCATTTCCCTCTCCTCGCCCTGGACGCCGTGCCCCATGGGCTGTGTCGCCCGCGTTGAGGGAGAAACCCCCACAGAAGCAACGCTCTGGCTTCAAAAAACAGAAACTTTTCTCTACCCTTTGCCACCTTTTCCTCTCAGCTGAGTGCCTGCTCCAGGTGCGATTCTTGATGTGTTCCCAGTAATGACACAAAGCGGTGAATCCAACGAATCGTGAATCAACGCCACTTCTTACTTTCACAAAAGAGACATTATAAACTGAAAACATAAAGATCACTTTATCTTTATTAATAGTTTAATGCATATGAGAAAGCTATTTGACATTTTTACACCTCCAACTCTTTTCTTCATGCATTGCTGAGCAGGCTGCACCAGAGTTCATCCACTTAAATCCATTTCATAACTCAGTAGATATACAACACAAGGATTTCAGGACACAGTGGTACTTAACTAGCTGTATTAAAAAAAAATCCAGCAATCTCCTCTCTCAAAGTTTTCTGGTTAGAAATGAAAATTGCTGCTAATAATCAAATTGAAATCAGACTTGATATTTAGAGTGAGGTAGACTGTCCCATTCCACCACTATCAGCATTTTGTTTTGAATATTCCCACTTCTTGTTAGAAAATGGCTTGCCTTGTGGTGTGGTGGGTGCTACCCTGCCCAAAGGTCCTCCAGAGTTTTCTAAGTAAGTGCCGTGTCAAGTGCTGGTTGTCTTGTGATCAAACACTGATTTTTGTATTTAATTTCCTTGACAAAGTGTATTGCAATGAAGGGGGCCTACAGGAAGGATGGGGAGGGACTCTTTATCAGGAAGTACAATGATAGGACACAGGGCAATGGTTTCAAGCTGAAAGAGGAGAGATTTAGGTGAGATCTGGGGAAGAAATCCTTTGCTGTGAGGGGGGTGAGCCCCTGGCCCAGGTTGCCCAGAGAAGCTGTGGCTGCCCCATCCCTGGAGGGGTTCAAGGCCAGGTTGGACGGGGCTTGGAGCCACCTGGGCTGGTGGGAGGTGTCCCTGCCCAGGGCAGGGGGGTTGGCACAAGATGATGTTTAAGGTTACTTCCAACCCAAACCATTCTATGATTCTATGATTCTATGACTACTGCTGCAGACTGAAATTGCACTAGGAAGGCTTTAAGCACAAACCGGCACAGTAAGCAGTTGATTCAGCAGTCAGGCTTTGCCCGTGTCCCACCTTGGTCTCATGTCTCCTGTGCTGTGCCACAGACCAGCTCCTGGCAGCACGGCAGGGTTCTTCCTCCTCTCCTCTCCAACACCAGCCTCTCTCCCCTCTTCACGCCGCTCCTAGCCTTCTCCTCCTTGGGGCCATTTTCTGCCCCACCTGGACAAGAAAAACCCACAAACCAGCAAGTGCTTCCCCAACAGGTGGAAGGACTGTGGGGAGATGGGGCTGGAGCAGCTCACAGGGATGGATGCTGGAAGAGCGGGGCCATCACAGGTAGAGCGTTCTTTCACTGATGTGGGTGGCAGGGCTGTGTCCAAGGAAGGTAGCAGCCAATGGCTCAACGAACACATGGAGAGGGGTGGCAAGTGGTGTCCTTCAGGGATCTGTACTGGGACCAGTGCTGTTCAATATCTTCATCAAAAACATAGACAGTGGGATCAAGCGCACCCTCAGCAAGTTTGACAGTGACACCAAGCTGAGTGCTGTGGTTGACGTGCCAGAGGGACGGGATGTCATCCAGAGGTACCTGG
This sequence comes from Rynchops niger, assembly GCA_013400035.1. Lineage (NCBI taxonomy): Eukaryota > Metazoa > Chordata > Aves > Charadriiformes > Laridae > Rynchops > Rynchops niger. The sequence goes on from VXBH01009439.1 coordinate 53,735, forward strand.
ACAAGCTAGAGAGGTGGGCCTGAGCAAATCTTATGAAGGTCACCAAGGCCGAGTGCAAGCTCCTCCACTTGGGTCGGGACAACCCTCGTTATCAATACAGGCTGGGGGCTGACGTGATAGAGAGCAGCCCTGCAGGAAAGGCCTTGGGGGTCCTGGTGGATGGAAAGCTGGAGATGAGCCAGCAGTGTGCGCTTGCAGCCCAGAAGNAGGGCAGGTTTAGATCAGTCATTAGGAAGAAGCTCTTTACACTGAGGGTGGTGAGACACTGGCCCAGGTTGCCCAGAGAGGTGGTGGAGGCCCCATCCCTGGAGACATTCAAGGCAGGGCTGGATGAGGCTCTGAGCAACCTGATCTAGTTGAAGATGTCCCTGCTGACTGCAGGGGGGTTGGACTAGGTGGCCTTGAGAGGTCCCTTCCAACCCAATGCATTCTATGATTCTATGACTGTGTGCCACATGCTGGAGGACAAGCCAGAAGTTAATGTTTCAGGTCAGCTGGACTTGCAATGTGCCCCCTCTTCTTGCCCCAGCATCTGAGGACCAAGGCACCTTCCAAGGGTGCTACTCTCACAGTGCTTGTCCTGACACTTATCATGGTGCCAGGGGCAGGGAGGACGTTTTCCCAGCATTTTCCCTGGTTGCACGGCATTTGCTGATCCCGAGCAGAGGCACAACCAGACTATCCACAGTGCCCCAAGCCAGTGGTGCCCCATGAGAGCCCTTCTTCTGAAACAGCATCTGCCGCACCATGAACATGAGGGCAAACCCTTCCCCGAGTCTGGATTCCCAGCGTCTCTTGGGGACCTTGTTTACTCAGATAGCAGTCTTACACATTACTAATCAAAAAACATTAAAAAAGCTACTTTGCATTTTCTGGAAGTTGTTATCCTATTCAGCAAAGAATCATCTTGTGTCTTTATAACTTACACAATTACTGTTCTTGATTAACAACAAAAACTGATGAGCTGGCCTTTCCAGGAGCCATAAGCAGAGTCAGCCAAGCAGAAAATATAAGTGAAGGGAAAACAATTAAAAGTTATTTTAGTTGTTACATTGGAGTTGATTGTTATATTTACATATTTTCTCCCGTACAGTACGAAAACCTCCGCTGCATGCACATTGCTGCTCTTCCAATGACAGGATGTGGATACACAAAGTCAGAGTTTCATACTGGTCACATTAGTTCTTGATTAGTAAGCAAGGCGCGTGCGGCAGTTTTAAGACTTCCTTTCATAATTGTGAAATAGGTTAATACAGTAGAGAATGATTTTGTTAGCTGGGTTTATAACGCTTACAGGCCAAAGCAGTGATATGAGCCAGGCAGAACTGGCTGCAAGGCAGCAAGGAAGGATGTACAACTGGGCCAGCATGCATGCTATTTATGAAATGCTTAGCATGATGCAGAAAACTGCAAGCAGCATATTTAAAAACACACAAATCACACCAACAAAAAATTAGAAAGCGTCTTGCAAATGCTATTATGCTGTGGTTGTGTCCTAAAATGCTTAATTTTGTTGAGGGCTGTAAATATTGGTGTCTGGGTATAATAGAATTTAAAGAATCAGCCAAGGTCTTCTCATTTAAATTTTTATTGATTATACGAAGAGGTGATAATATATTGAAAAATCACCCACAGATCAGCATCTGCTCACAGCTTAATAACTGCAGAGGGGGAAATACAGCAAAACCAGCCAGCAGAGATTCCATGTGAGGGACTGATGGTGTTCAGGTTGGGTCTGGAGATCTGAATTCTGTTGTGACTTCCTCTGTGTCCAGTCTGGGCTCCCCAGTATGAGAGACACATCCATACTGGAGAGAGCCCAGCAAAGGGCATCTAAGGTGTTGAAGGGGCTGGAGCACCTCTCTTATGAGGAAAGGCTGAGAGAGCTGGGACTGCCTAGCCTGGAGAAGAGAAGGCTCAGGGGGATCCCATCAATGTGTGCAAATACCTCATGGGTGGAATGAAGATGAGGAAGCTAGGCTCATTCCAGTGGTGCCCAGTGCCAGGACCAGAGGCAATGGGCACACACGGAACCACAGGAGGTTCTCTCTGAGCATCAGGAAACACCTCTTCACTGTGAGGGTGACCAAGCACTGGCACAGGTTGCCCACGGAGGTTGTGGAGTCTCCCTCTTGGAAGGTACTCAAAAGCCCTTTGGATGTGGTCCTGGGCAACCTGCTCTAGGTGGCCTTCCTTGAGCAGGGCAGTCAGATCAGATGACCTTAGCACTCCCTTCCAACCTCAAGCACTCTGTTACTCTGAATCTCTCAGCTGTTTTCAGACCTTCTCCTAGCACCTCATCTGATACCGATGGTAAAGAGAGTTAGTCCGTGGCTGCCACAGCTCCTCACAGCCACAGGACTGAGATAAGAGCAACGTTCAGCTCATCTATGAGAGGTTCTGGTGTTAGTATTGCCGTAGCAGTGCTCAGCTGTAGGTCAGGGTGTCTCAGAGCATCGTCCCTGTGCCTCCTGAGCCCTGGTACCATCCACGGGGGCACCTCTCACCCACTTCTTTGGCAGTTTCTTTTTGTCTTTGGCTGTGTGAGTAGCCACAAGTCATCCATCCTGGACAGCGAGGAGACCGAACTCTTGGCTACCATACTGAACATAGCAGTCATTGAATTCAGTAGGTCATTCTAGGCCACAGTAACAAAAGGATGAGTATAAAATGAAGGCGTGTTACATCATCTGAACTGCTCAGGTGCTCTGGTCCTGTCTGTATCTGGGCAAGTGAGCAGATGTTCATCAACATGGCTTTGGCTTGGTGTCTTTGGTTTTGGCATGTGTCAGCTAGTCCAGTTCCTCCACACAGAACCTGTGAGATGCAGGTTGTGGTGGTCACTGCGGGAGCAAAGGATTACTCTCTCTGTACTGAGAGCTCGTAGTATTTAACATATATGTGTCTTTAACCACCATTGAATCACTGCTTCTGCTAACACAGCAACAGAATGGACATCTCCTGGTTTTCATGCTTTTGTTAGGCAAAATAAAATTGCCGTAAATACAATGAAAGGACAGAAAATGAAACAAATGTAACATGATGGTGTTAGCACAAAGCCATGCCAAATCGTCTCCAAACTCAGAATTTTCTGTGTTTCAGTAGCTCTGGAAGGTCAGTCAGGGTGAAGACCCTGTTGTAGGATGTATAGAAACACACACACTGCTATCAGTCTTCAGGCTGGACATGGAGTATAAGAAGAAATGGAGGTGTGGAGATGTGCTGATGCTGTGACTTCTGCTCCTTCCCACCCCTCTCTAAGATGTCACACAGGTCCTGGAGTCTCCAGCGTCCAAATGAAATTGAGCAGTTGTTTGCCTAATAGAGCTTCTAGTACCAAATGTTGCTGCCTCTGCACCATTTCAGATCATGGGCCCAGGTACACTATACTGTTTCCTCTGCCTGAAGGGACTGAAAGGTCAACTGTGTTGGGCACTTTCATCTAGGACTCCAAAGCTCTCAAGAGGTTCTCCACACCCATCAGTCTCATGCCAAACCGATCTGTTCTTCTCATGCAACCTTCACATCTGACCTGGTTGCCTCTGCTTTCTAGAGTGAGATAAGGAAAAGAAGGATTTAAACCCAAACCTCAAGTCATTCTACATCTTCTAGGTGTAGCTGTTTTGCAGACCCTAAGGCATTTCCCTTCCTTTCCATGGCACTCTCCTGTTTCCAACAGTATATGACTCGATCCTTAGTGGTGGGCCACCTGCCTGAGCCCTAGGATCTCTGTCTAATGACGAGGAAAAGGAGAACCAAAAAAAGAAAAAAAAAGCTTCTTTAGTATTTTCCCTCAGCATCACATTAGTTTTTATATTAATCTTCTCTTGCTCTTTCTACTTGCAAAACTTTATTTTCCAGCCAGCAACCAGGACTGGTTAACGTAGACCGAGTGGTTATCTGTCGTGTATCCACAGCAGTAGCATCACTGCAGTAAGAGAGGAAGGTATTGACCTGCAGAGAAGTAGCCTTGGTTTGCCCAAGGGCCAAGCTCCTGACTCCACCGCCCTGCACTGTGGCAGAGATGCTCGCCTGTGGGAGCCCTTTCTTGGCATCAACAGGAAGAGGAATGACCTGAACTGAACATCTGCTAGTATCTGGAATAGGTACCGCAGCTTGGGTGACCGAGGAGGTATTTCCCTATCCCTGCTATACTTACTCAAATTATGCTTAGAACAAAAAGATAAATCTCCACTAGGCTTTTAGTGTCTTTAGAGCTGTGGGCCAATATTACCTCCATCCATCAGAGATGCTTCGGTTTCACACTAAATCTGTTGCACGACGATGATCTGGGGGCCACCCAGCAGCATCTCCCTGCCTCCCTTGCTCCTCTCCCAGACTGCAAATTTCGCACAACTCATTTTTTCCCCCCCGTGCTGCTCTTTTTCTGTCATGTGATTGCGGGACTGATGGAGTAAGTGTGAAAGTTTAAACCTGCTTGCTGATTCCCTTCATCCCCTTGGAAATGGCATGTCATCTATCCAAAATTTAATTCCAGGGTGATCTTTTTTGGATTAGGTACATACAGGCACTCGTTTCCAGAGGAGGGTGAGAGTGACCCATGGATTTTGATAGCCATTAATGCAATATGAAGGGTATGAAGTGGATGATTGACCAGGGTTAACAGTTCCACACTGAGCAAACAGCTGTACGCTCTGTGCAGCAGGTGGGGTCGGGTCCTAAAGGAAGGACCAAAAGAGAAAGGTAGTTCAGAGCAATCCTTCAGCCACGCATCTTCGCAGTTTCTGGGAGATGGTGGTTTAGGTAATTCCTGTATGGCTTACAAAAGCTTTGTATGGTTATGTTTAACACACGTAAGAGCGCATGCCACCTCACTTCCCTAACAACTCAAATTCAGCCATGAGAGACAATATGCTGCAAAAAATACCAACCAACCATCTAACCAACCAGACAACCCGCCATTACCGGAAAAACACCAAGGGACCAAATTCTGAGCTCTTTCCAGGAGAAGCAGCTCATTTTTAGCGTTGCCTCAGAGCCCAGTGCAGAGCAGGATCCACCAGGCAAGACCCTGCAGAGTCACTCATCAAAACTGCTCTGCCACAAAAAACTATCCTCTTCCTCCTCCTTTTCCTCTTCATCCTCTTCCTCTTCCTCCTTGTCCGCTTCCTCCTCCTCCTCCTTTTTTCTGCTCTGAACACTCCGTTCTCCCCAGGCTTTTTCTTCCCTTTGTTTTATATATTGGTTTCTCTGGTTGGTATTCAAGCGCTTTTGCACCTCCCCTTCCCCCTGAGCAGGCACACTAAATGTATTTCATTTTGCACCTTTTATAGCCTGGTAACCAGCCTGATTTTTTTTTGTCAGTGAATTTAAACCCACGGTCCCGGAGTCAGTTGCTGAGCCAAACAATCCTGCGCCTTCTGGTTTGTTTAACAGCCTCTCGAATTAGGACATGCAGAGCATGTTGAGACAAGCAAGATGAAAGATTTTTAGGAGAATTTTCCACAAAGAAAGCAAAGTATTAAATAGGGCTTTTATAAGGCAAAGAGGGCTATACATGCAGTGCCATTTTCACAAGAGCCAATTAAACATGCACAGAGCTTTTCTTCCGCCATCGGACTTGTCCAACAGAATTCATACAGAACAGGCTGCTGTGCTTCTTTTAGATCAGATATTTTTCCAGCTGACGTGTAAAAGCCATACAGCTCTAAGCATTGGGACACAGCCTTTTTTTCCCTCGCTGTTCTTTGCATGCCTTACTTTGCTTCCCCTTGGTCAGTGAGTTGCCAGTGAGTCCCAGTAGAAGATCACTAACTAACTGGGATTTGTCCTCTGACCAAGGACAGCCGTCGCTTCTCTTTCTGTAGATCGCACACAGGGAAATGGAAAGCATGTGGCAGGAATGAAGGCAGATTATTCCCCTACCTGTATGAGAAATCTTCTTACTGTTGTTTAAAAATGCCTAGTATTGCAGTCTCATCAGAAATCCTGTAGACAGACTCTTGTGCAAATACATTTTGTACACGAGGATCAAGATAAACACCACCATAGAAGTTTTGTCGGAGTCTGTTTCAAGAGCATCTTGCAAGCCAAGGCTCAGGGATTTGCTAGGAAGACACCAGCAACGCGCTGGTCTGGGGATTTATTATTCAGATGGAGGAGACCCCTCTAGCCCTAACCAGGGCTCTGCTGTCAGGGTTCCCTGTGGTCCTTGTGTGGGGAATGGGGCTGGCACACAAGCAGGACCACCCATGCCAATGTATGTACTCCTCACTGGGAGCAGAGTCAGCTGGTGGTGGGGCTGTCTCACGTACAGCTATGGTCCTGCTCTGCCATGGTGGTGGGACTGCCCATGTACTGCCACAGCCACGGAATCACAGACTGGCTGGGGCTGGCAGGGACCTCTGGAGATCACCCAGTCCCACCCCGGCCAGAGCAGGGTCACCCACAGCAGGTGGCACAGGAACGCGTCCAGGCGGGGTAGGGATGTCTCCAGAGACGGAGACTCCCCCACCTCTCTGGGCAGCCTGTGCCAGGGCTCTGCCACCCTCAGGGGACAGAAGTTCCTCCTCGTGTTGAGGTGGAACTTCCCATGCTCAAGTTTGTGCCCATGACCCCTTGTCCTGTCCCCGGGCACCACTGAGAAGAGCCTGGCCCCATCCTCCTGACACCCCTGCTTTCGGTATTTATAAGCGTTGATAAGGTCCCCCCTCAGCCATCTTTTTTCCAGACTGAAGAGACCCAAGTCCCTCAGCCTTTCTTCATCAGAGAGGGGTTTCCGTCCCCTCGTCACCTTGGTAGCCCTTTGCTGTCCCCTCTCCAGCAGTTCCCTGTCCTTATCGGACCGAGGAGCCCAGAACTGGACACGGTGCTCCAGATGCGGCCTGCTCTGCCATGGTGCCTGGAGCCCACCGGGTGGGCAGCTCCAGTTCCCCTCCCCAGTAAGGGAGAGGAGCCACATTAAAACCAGTTTGCTGAAACTGGGCTGGAGCCCAAATGTGGGTGCAGGTGGTGCCTCGATGAGAAGCACCCACAGCAGGTCACGTCGTCCCGGGAGGCGTGTGGAGGGAGGCGAGCAACCGCATGTTGGACCACTTTTGCCCCTATAATGTTGTGCCCCAGGACAGCCTGCAACCTCCTCCGCCGGGTTTTACCCCTTCCTGGCAGCGATTGTCCTTCTACAAGGAACAACCTTTACGGCAAACCCTGCAGCCAGGCGGCAGAGAGGAACCTACCACGAGTTCCTGCAGGACCGGCGTGCAATTATGCAAGGGCAGGAGGTTGGTGTGACAAACCACTGCCTTCCCTTACCATATAGACACTCTGAATTACATTTTGCTCTGCTAATTGAACCTTTTCGTATCATACGCTTGCATGAGCTGTATGTAAATGAAAAAGGCCTTAATGTATTTGTTAATGAAAAAGTTACACTGGTATATTAAAGAAGAGTTTATTTAACTTAGTTTAATTTAAAGGCCACTTAGCACACTGAGCATTAATGATCTACAGTAAATGTATTTCTTCAAAGGATTTCTTCATTATCGGGTGTTCTTAGACAAGAGTCTACATTGCATATATAGGATTTAGATAAATTGCTGCACTGGGTAACACAGTGTGATAAATGGACATTAATTCATGCTAAATTACGATGAGATTCCTTCAGAGGAATTATCCCTATTCATATCCCTATGAATATAAAAGACACCCTCTGTATCTGAGGGTTTCCTGGGAAGCCAGACATTTCTGTGTGTTATACCAAATTGCAGATGTATTCATTATAATAACATTAATCATGATGACTCCATTTGTCAGTCCCACTCTAATTAAGCATTGCTGCCGTAATGGACCATTATTTTAAAGTGTTATCAGGGACTGTTTACCATGGGTTTAACAGAGTTAGGAGCTGGAATTTAGCAGTCTCCTATCAGGTGTGACTTTCCCAGTGAAGTGGCAGAGGCTTAATGGGGACACCACATGGTGGGGGTGGCTGGAGCATCCCTCTCAGCCTGACCCAGGTGTGTTACCCACGGCACCAGCTCTAGCCGGGATGGGGTTAATTTTCTTCATAGCAGCCTGTCTGGGGCTGTGTTGTGGGATCTGTTCAGCTATGGCTGAGCAGCTCTTGCACAGCATCAACGGTTCCTCTTTCTCCTGCTCTGCCCCACCAGCAAGTGGGCTGGGGGTGGGCAAGGGGCTGG
>VXBH01009439.1:69349-83321 GCA_013400035.1 Rynchops niger
TTTTTTTTACTTGGAAAGGAATTCCATTTGCAATGAAATGAGTTTCTGTAATTTCAGAATGTACAAAGGCCACTAGAAAGTGAAAAACCAGGACAAGGTTTCTTCCCCCGGGAGGCTGAGCGAAGCGAAAGGCAGGACTGAACGCCCACTGGCCAGATCCCCGTCTCGCTTCGACGGGGCAGCACAGAAGACCCTGGACACGGGCAGTGGTGGCCAGGGCCATCGCAGGGCTGGGGTCCCCCCTCCATGACCTCCACCCCCCCCAGGGTCTGGGGGACCCAAGTGACCCCACACATATGGATGCGTGTGCACGTCCGTCCCCACGCGCCTGCCCTGGGGCTGCTCCGCTGCCCGAGCCCCCTCCGGCAGCGCCATCGAGGAGCGCAGCCACCGCCAGAGCCAGCACCGACACCCGCTGCGGTGCCGGCACAACAGCCCTGGCACCGGGCACCTCTTGGACGTGCCCTTCACGCGCTGTTTGCACATCGCGCCTCAGCTCCACCAGAAAAGCCACAATAACAGGTTCAGATCCTTGCGGATCTCTCAGTTTTTCAAGCTGCGGTAACGCGGACCTGCAGCAGGAGTGGGTCTCAGTCCGAGGGGCACAACTGGGCTCCCCGACTGGCGTCCCCAGCCACCGCGCGTGGAGCAGCGGTGGTGGCGTCAGTGGTGGCCGCGTCGGTGCCAGCCACCTGACCTGGGTAACGCCATACAGGACCATCACCCACATGCCCACGTGCATGTCACCCAGGAGCCACTGGCCCTCTCATGTCATTTTCTCAGTGAATCCAGAAGAAAAAGCAGGTTTTCCCAGCGTTTGCTGGGACAGAGTCACAGGGTGGGTCAGCTTAGTGCCGTGCTCCCCGTCGTGGCCGGGGCCTCACATGTCCTGGGTGCACGCAGCAGGACAGAGACCAGCACCGGGGAGGACGCGCAGTCGCAGCCGTAGCTGCCAGCATCAGCCACACGCGTTAACACCGCGACGGGCCATGGCTCTTTGAAGCTATGGGTACTCGCGGTTGGAGATAAGCAACACAGAAACATGGCTTCCTCTCTCCTCCATGCTGAAGGACGTGTAGAATAGGTAAATTAAAGAAAATAAGAAAAGGAATACAACCCCATCAGTTAAGAACAGCCATGGTGGAGTATTTATCCACAGCAGGTGGCTGGCATCACCAGCACAGGGAGCCTGTCGCGCTGCCCCGGCACTGTGGCACCGGCAGGACGCGCCACAGGGAGCCAAGGAGGGGACAGGCAAAAGCACTCCGCAGTTGTGAGCTCCATGGACTGTTGCTCCCTGGCCAGAAAGGCTTCCTTCCAAAAACCACCTCTCAGCATCCTTCTTTTTCCTCTTTTTCCTTTCGCTGGCGCCGTTTCTTCCCTTGCCATCGCCACCCTGGGTGCCTCAGGCCCCGAGGCTGCCCCGACACCATCAGTCCCCGTGGGGGTCAGCGCCACGCTGGGACGCCTCTGCGTCTCCGAACCAACACCCTCTCTCTGGCCCCACGCTCCCAGAGCCTGAAGCGTTTTCCTGGTTTGACAGCGAACAAACAAAGCCTTGGTTCTGCGGATCTGTCCCCGAGACATCCCGAGCTCTGCAATCGTTGGAGCTGCCTAACGACAATGCCTCCAAAACTGAACCTTCAGACACAGATGCTAAGCAAACTCAATGCCTACAGCATTTTATGTCGTCTTTATGGTCACACTCTCACAGCGTTTGACCAAGGGATTCCTCAACAAGTCAGTTCATGTAATCCTGGCTCATGGCCTCTGTGGATTTACTCTTAGGGCAGCGTTTTCCCTCTCCATCTCTCCCTTTTCATTCCTCAGCCTGTCCATGTTGGCAACGTACTTGATAAATTTATTGCTGGAGCGCGTACTACTGCAAAACCCTCCACCTAGCCAAGCACATTACTGAGTCTAGAGCTGAAACTGCCCAAAGGCACTCCATGGGGCTGACTTCCACAAGAGTCTAGTAGAGACAGCTGCACAGCCAGGCATCCCGCCTGAGCAAAGGGTAGGCAGGTCACCCCAAAGCCCACTCTGGTCTTGCTCTGTCCCCTCTTTGCAGCCCCAAGGGGCCATGTGCTTCCAGCTTCCACCTCAGCCAGTGACCCACTATGACATGGAGGGACACAGAGCAGTGGGTGGCAGCAAACGGCTCTCCATCATCCCCAGGGGGCCACCTTCTGCCAGCAGTGTCTTTTGAAGACACTCCTCGAGGAGGAGGATTCCCGCAATGAAGACTGTGGACAGAAAGTCCTGGCCTCCTGAGGAAAGCAGTGGGTAAACCCCAGGTGAAATATTCTCAAAACCAGAAAGTACTGCCAAGAAGTGTCTCTTCCAGAAGTACGGCGTGCATACTCAACGGGCCAACTCTTACTGGCCTTTCTTGCTGGGAAGCAGTCCCAGCAGATGTGAGCCCGGCTGCCATGTTTTGGGAGGTTTGCCGGGTGCAGGCACCCGCCTGGCACATGCAAGGGTGGGAATTAGGGGTTTCCCCTCCACGGCTCCAGCCAGCACCTCTTCGCTGCCCTGTCAGTGCCCCCGGCCAGTAGAGTGGAGCCCACCACCGTGCTCTGGCCGAGGACCGCCCTGAGGGAGTCCCGATGAAACCAAAGCGCCAGTCAGGTCTGAGGACCTCAGGTCACTTCATCCAGCGGCACCCATGCGTCCTCCAGGGGAAATACACCTGCCGTGCCTTTCCTAAGTCCCCAGCCCAACTACAAGAGCCTCCGTCCTGAGCGTGCCAACATCTGCCGAAGTCTCATGTTTGGTCTCCTCAGTGTTATCTGAATTAGCATATGTCACACAAGCCACGCCGCTGAGGGAGCAAGTAAAGGAAGGGTGTTTTCTGGGCAGTTCACAGAGTGGGCGAAGGACCTACACACCGTCGACAGGAGCTGCTGTTCCCTTGCTGGACAAATGGAAAGACTCATTTCAGGCCAGCCTGGTCACCAAGCAGGTGGTGTAGCTCCGTAGCTGGTGTAGCTCAGCCCACCTCTGTTCTGGAACCATCACCCGCATCCTTGTGGCCCACACTCAAACACTCTTTTCATTTGTCTTCAGCCAAGACACTGGATGGCCTCATCCCTTCCCGAGCTCACAGAGAAGGCGTGTGCACTCCGGGTGCAAACAACGCGCACCCCTCGACAGGGGCTCGCAGGGTGTCCCCATGCGACCAGCATCCAGGGGCAGAAACACCCTTTGCAGCTTTGTCAGCAGGGGGCATCAAGCAATCACGGGGTGCTCAGAAAGCTTCAGAAGGTTCCCTATGTAAACTGTCCATGCTGTTATTTATCTTCAGTTAAAAACGGGTGTGTATCAGCTATTAATTACTGAAAGATGAAAAGCAGGACTTTTCTCACTGGTAAGTTTGTCACAAAACTTACTTCTGGGTTAGGGACACAGTTTGAAGGACTCCGGCCAAGACCCCTGATGGGATCTGTGAACATCTCACTGAAACATTGTTAAGTCGGTAGGTCCTGGGTGCTTCCATGGCTTTTGAGGACCTGGACACATCTGCCCTGGGAACTTGGAAGTGATGGCTGCATTTCCATAGTGTGAGAAGATGCCACTGGAGTTGGAGAGGGAGCTTCTCAATGGGTCAGTGGCCACTAAGGACACTGGACACGCAGCACAAGTGATGAGGTGGGGAGGGAGGAGGAGGAGAGAGAGGAGTATTAACTCAGGAGCTGCCATTTCAGAGAAATGCTTGTTCAGCTGGAGGCAAGCATTTATACTTGAATGTTCATCCATGGGAAGGCATCTCATGTTCAACGCCAACAATCCTTCTTCAGCCGTAGGACACAGGCAGGACCCCCTGCAGTGCCTGCACTACTCCGGGCAGATAAGGATGGTTGGGTTGGGAATAAGGAGGCTACGGCCAGATCTTCATCTCGCCAGGGCCAGGGAGCTTCTCCACCACCCTCAGGAGCAGAGGATGGGGTCACGCCTGTCATCCATACGTGACCGAGGTTGGCTGCCCCTTGGCCTGGGGCAGGGGGAAATCAGCAGTTCTTGCTCCACGAGGCGGCTGTGAGTGGTGTAGCTGCTTGGCAGGTCGTTTGTATCTGCTCTCCTCTCTTCGTTAGCCCCAGGAAGCCACACATTGAAGGACAAGTCACTATTAGCACTCCCTCTCCGAGCAGGAGGGAAGAAACACGGAATCAACAGGGCACAACCTCCCCCCGCCCCGGCACTCGTTTGGACTGCGGCGGCTCCAGTTGGAAATGCCTTCACTGAAATGCGCAGACCCCCAAAGCAAACGCCTTCCTCTCCAGTTTGCCGCAGAAAGCGTGCGTGGCTGCCCCCGCGTTCGATACGCACCGCGCAGTACATCTGTTGAACAAAAATCATCACCGTGGCATTTATCCCCCTTCCTCTCCGGCTGCTTATAATCGGGTTTTAGCACACAACCTATTGAGATGTACATAAGGTGTCAAGTATTATTTAGGAATTCCTTCTTGGATGCTGCTTAACTTGAAACCAGAGAATTTGTTTCAGTACTCATTATGATGACAAATTAACATAAATGAATATTAGGCAGTAAAATGTCACAAAACTGCCCATTTCTTCAGTGGCCCATGTGTTTGACACCAGCATACAGCATGATCACACACGGCTGGCAGACAGGATGCTCTATACAGAAATAACACCAGCCCAAAGTATAGTCATAACGAGTGTTAACCTGGCTCAAAGTTGCTTAAAGCTTACTGAATTCTTTGAATCAGTGCACCAGTTTCAAAACACATTTTCAGATGCGTTTTGAGATCATATTTGTACAATGTTGCTGCTTATGCTTAAGCCACTCTTCTAGTAATACAAACAAGCTAGTATTTACAGTGGTGCTTGTGTAAAATTGAGCAGACTGATTTTTTTTTTTTGCCACCAAAAAAAAATAAAAAAAAAAAAAACCCAAACCAACAAAAAAAAAAAAAGAAAAAAAGAAAATTGCCTTGAGTCTCACAGCCTGTTTCAGTGTGCAGCAAGAGGAAGCCGCCCCGAGGGGAGCTGCTCACGCCTCTTCCTTATCCCCAGATACAGCCGTGGCACCCACAGGCCATTAAAGCAGTAGCCAGCCGGCTGCAAAAGACGTGGAGCTACCGCGCCTTTGCCATCACACAGAGTGTCAGGAGAACCGCTTCCTCCTGGTTCTTTGTCTGATCTGAGAACCCAGCCGGCGCCACCAGGTTTGAGAACACAACAACAATCATCAGTTCACCAAGTTCAAAGAGCAAAACTTCAATTAGCCTGTTCCTACTGGGTACGTCCTCCCTCTGTCCCCCGNAGCCCGGCGAGACGGGCAGCAGGGAGCTCGCAGCCACAGCAATAAGGGCCCGGTAACTGGAACACAAACCACACTCAGGCACTCTGCCGGAGAACTGTGCTACCACTGCTTTGCATTTCTGATGGCTGTAGGGTACCCGGTTCCCTTCTTCCACTCACAACCTTAGTTTCATTTACTTCACCGAAAACATGAATTGCTTTTCACAACGCAAAGTCAAAAATATTCCAGCCCTAACACATGACCACGCTCTGACTTCTCTCATTTATTTTTCCCCTCGTTTTGGGAGGAGGAGGAGGTTGAACCCCAAAGCGTTCAACGTATTTCACTCAACTCAACAACAGCTCCCCCTTCCCTCAAACTACCTCTATCAGGGAATAAGGCCCCGGATTCTGCTTAGCTCTGGCACCGACCTTGGAGCTCCAGAAAAAAACGCCGATTTTTTGCTATGAGATTTGCTTTGGAATCACAACACTGCGCCAGCTTCTGCCCGGCCAGGGCAAGTCCTTCAGCAACCAATGCGTTTGCTGAAGGGAGAAACTGTCTTCAGAAAACACTGGCAACTTTCACTTGGTAACAAACGGGAACTCAGAAAGTAGTTTACAGCCACCTCCAGCAAAAATGCCTCACCCAACGCAGCACCCGATACCGCATATCACAGCTTTTGAAATGAAAACTTAAGCCTCAAACTGATCAAATTTATGCTCTATTTCTTGATTGAGTACATGCGTTACACACCTAAATGAACTATGCAGGCGAGGCTTAGACCTTTGGAGACTGCTGAATGCCAAGGCACTCCTCTGCCATGACAAGGCATGAAAAATACCAGCGATGACAGTTTTGGCCTGCAGGGCTAAGTGCTGGTAGACTGGGTGGTCACCAAAGGATCACCTGGAACCTTGACCATTTGCTTGGATGATGAAGAGTCTTTGACTTCAGATATATTCAGAGAGATACCAGACGCCAGCTATTAAATACTTTCCAAATGCACCGGAGAGGAAACCAACTCTGATTCCGTGTAAGAAAAAGGTCAAGCAAAAAATTTTTCAGGGCACTACCAGGTTGGTCTCCAAGTCACCAGCAGTTTCCCATGCACCACGCTGCGGTGTGGCAGAAGCCCCTTGGAAGGACTCGCACTCAGACACGTGCGTCTGAGTCCCCCAGGCAGGTTTGGACAAGTGACAAAGAGCCCACAAGAGGAACGGCTCCAGAGCTGGCTGGGCTGTACAGTCTCATGGCACGAGTGACCCCATCCCAGAGGTGCCAGCAATCCTGACCTCCCTGCCTTTACCCCCTTGGCCAAATGAGGTGGCCTTCAATGAGCAAAGGCGAACTGAAGAGCTCACCAGACTTTGAAATGCCCGCATTTCCCCCAGCACATGCCCTGTCTAGCTGGGGTTTTGGGGATGTTCTCTGCAGCCAGTGAACCCCCAAGGGTGCCCAGCCTGTGGGTCCGTGTCCCCTCAGGGCCACTCCTGCTGTCCAGGAGTCCTTGGGGATCAGCTCCCGCTGCGGGGCAGGCAGCACGTCGGAGTGAAAGCCCTCGTAGGCCCGCGAAGAGCCACTGGAGCTGCTGTCCTCACCCACTGCAGCACCAGGAGGTCAACGGGGAGCAGGGGCTGGTGGTGCCCAGCTCCTTGGCGTGACCACCAGCGGAGACGCCGGGGCCTGGCACCGGCCATGGCAGGTCAGCTCCGACAGAGGGGTGGAAAATCCAGGGAAGGGATCTAGCGGCACCAACCAATTTCACCCTGACCCACGGAGTGATGTGTGGGTCCCACGACAGCCAGATGCAGCACTTCCTGAGGTTTTGGGGTAAAGAGGATCTTTTGGGGGTCAGGGCCCTTGCTTTCCCCCTCCCTCTTCCTCGCTGCTGCTCTGACTCAGTGCAGCCACCAAAGCCCAATATTTCTCTCATGCTTTCCAATGGCCTTACACTTCTCTAAAGTTTGATTTTTCCAGCTTGCCTTTCAGCAGCGAAATCAAAAAAGCTTGTATTTAAAGTGAAAAATGAAAACATCACATCACAAAGCCTTCACTCTTCCTCCCTGTCACCATGCCCCCATCCAAAACAGACTTGTCCGTCCTTCTGTCATTTTTCCTTTCTAATTCATACTGCCATCAATTTATTTCTTGACACAGTCATTTCTGGCACCTACTTGTTCTCTAATCTTTTCACAGAAGAACTGAATGTAATCCTAATTGATGGGCTCCTAGCCCTGCCCTCGCCGTGCCGGCACCAGCAGCCGCGGCACCGTGACAGCACAGGGCACGCGGACGGGCGGGAGCAGGGACGCTGCGCCAAGTGAAACCCTCCACGAGCAGCGTCACGCCGAATGCAGTGAGTGAAAACGGTAGAGAAGTTACTGCAACAAGCCAGGGCGAAATTGGATCGTTTTTCTTCCCTAGGCTGTGTTGCTGCTGCCCGCTCGTGGCGTGTGCTGAGCCGAGGCCGTGCCAGCGTGCGCCGGGACATGCCGACAGCGACGGACTGAGCCCCAGGCACATTCGTGCTTGCTTCCCCCGTGCTTGTGTGCGCACGGCCATGCACACCCCTGCTCTGTCCCCTTCCAGGTCATTCACAGCACGAGGAGGGGGAAAAAACAAGACAAAAGATGCCCCTTTCTCCACCTCCTCTTCTGGCTTTGAGATGGGGACGCCTGCTACAGCCACCAGACGCCATGCGAGTGGTCAGGGTTTGTGTCCTCTTGCCAGTTCCCTCTGGGAACTTGGGGTCTGTCCTCCTTCCAGCCATGGTCAGCAGGGACCTCTGGAGATCATCCCGTCCAACCCCTGCCAGAGCAGGGTCACCCAGCGCAGGGTGGACAGGATGGCGTCTCCAGGGGGGTTTGGAGTATCTCCAGAGCAGGAGACCCCACTCCTCTCTGGGCAGCCTGTGCCAGGGCTCTGCCACCCTCACAGGAAAGGAGTTTTCCCTCACGTTGAGATGGAATTTCCCGTGTTCCAGTTCGTGCCCGTCGCCCCTTGTCCTGTCCCCGGGCACCACTGAGAGGAGCCTGGCCCCATCCTCTTGCCACCCGCCCTTTAGCTACTGCTGAGCATTGATGAGACCCCTCTCAGTCTCCTCCAGGCTGAACAGCCCCAGGGCTCTCCGCCGTTCCTCACCAGAGAGGTGTTCCAGTCCCCCGACGATCCTCGTAGCCTCCGCTGGACCCTCTCCAGCCGTTCCCCGTCCTTCTTGAACTGGGGAGCCCAGAACTGATCTAGTTAAAGATGTCCTGCAGGGGGGCTGGACTAGATGACCATTAAAGGTCCCTTCCTCCCCAACACATGCTATGATTCTAACTGGACACAGTACTCCAGATGTGGCTCCACTGGGGCAGAGCAGAGCGGGAGGATGACCTACCTCGACCTGCTGGACACACTCTTTTCAGTGCACCCCTGGAGACCATTGGCCTTCTTGGCCACCAGGGCACAGTGGTGGCTCACCCCACGCAGCAAAGGCTGCGTGCCCTGACGCAGAGCTGGGTGCGGGGGGACGCTGCAGAGCTGCGGCAGGGAAGTGCCGCCTTCTTCTTCTCATGCCACCCTGGAGGAGTGCAGCCTGGTCATCTCCCCTTCCACAAGAGCTATGGGGCACGGCATTCGGGGCTGCCCCAGAGAGGAGGGAGCACTTTTTTCTCTCTGTTCCTATTCTCTTTATTTCCCCTCAAAATCATTTTTCATCTGAAGTATCCTTTCCTCCCGCCACTTGCCACATCTCTCCCTTTAGCTCCTTTTTCACAGGTCTCAGCCTGGTGTGATTGCTGCAGAGCAATTCTTCCCTGCCAGCACAGGGAATTAATTGAATGTAGGTGCTGTTAAGTGCTTACAGTATTACACTTTCATCTCGGTGAAGGGAGCGGGACTTAGTAAAACAAACTGTGTCAGTCCATGTACCAGTCCTGATTAATTTTGTCAAGGTTTCTGCTTTGAGGCTGATACTGCCAGAGCTTGCTCTCAGGAGAGAATTACTAAACACACTCACGTATACTCCTGAGAAGAGTGGAAGCATCCTGGATATAGTTTAAATTAACCTCCTCTCCACTGCGGGTGCTGGGGCTCATCACACGGAGCCTTCTGGGCGTGCAAGGAGACTCGGAGCAGGATTTTAAGGCTCTGCCACAGATTCCTACTTGCCCTGAAGCACCAGCGGGATTAGCAGGCACCCAGGGAGAAGGGAGTGCAGGACCAGGCTCCTGGGAGGACGCGGAGCTGTGGATGAGCAGGATCTCTGCAGGGCACAAGAGACGTGTCTGACCCATGGCCTGGGGGTGCAGAGGGAGACATTCTGGCTGGGGTCCTACAGCTGCACCTGGACCTTGCCGTGTCTCTCGGAGCACCAGCTCCATGAACTGACCTCCAGCCCCAAATGCCAGGGGCAATCGGGTTGGGCTTCCCCACCTAGATGGGTCACGGACCTTCCCAACACCCTGTGTGGTACGATGTTGATTAATAAATGCCTTTCCAAACCAACCACCGTTTTCTTTCAGTGTTTTTCTGACAGAGAGGCTTGAAATCATAGAATGGTTTGGGGTGGGAAGGGACCATAAAGCCCACCCAGTGGCACCCCCTGCCCTGGGCAGGGACACCTCCCACCAGCCCAGGTTGCTCCAAGCCCCGTCCAACCTGGCCTTGAACCCCTCCAGGGATGGGGCAGCCACAGTTTCTCTGGGCAACCTGGGCCAGGGGCTCACCCCCCTCACAGCCAACAATTTCTTCCCCACATCTCATCTCAATCTCCCATCTTTCAGGTTAAACCTGTTCCCCCTCGTCCCACGGCTCCCCTCCCTGCTCCAGAGTCCCTCCCCAGCTTTCCTGGAGCCCCTGGAGGGACTGGAAGGGGCTGGAAGGTCTCCCCGGAGCCTTCTCTTCTCCAGGCTGAACCCCCCCAGCTCTCTCAGCCTGTCCCCCCAGCAGAGGGGCTCCAGCCCTCCCAGCATCTCTGGGGCCTCCTCTGGTCCCAAATGGAAGGGAATCCAAGGTCCAGCTCACCGAGAGCTCCGTGCCCAGCTCTCACAGGTGCCCACGGGGCCCTGGAGCAGCGTGCAGGGGTTCAGGCTACACTGCCTGTGGTCAGCCAAGGGCATTCCCCCTCCACGAAACTCCATCACTCCCAGTTTTGTGACCCGGCTGAACTGGTAAGTTCATCCTTAGGACTTGCTGAAGAACAAGAATTCCCCTTTCTTTTTCTTTTTGATGCATCAAAACTTCCAGTCTCGTAACTCCAAATGTGTCATTGCACACCCAGAGCAACGTAAGGTTATTTGTGCAGGGACTGAGTCTGTGTTTACTGAAACATAAGATTTTGAAAATACTGAAATAATGTATTTCAAAGAGGATAAAAACAAGGAAGCCAAGATCATACCTTTTAGCAATTCCCACCAGCAAAAATGGCACTGTTGTCATTACACTGTGAAACACTTCAATTTCAATAAAGCTGAAGATTCTGAAGGAAAGTTGTACCATTCAAATCTTTTTGCCCTTCTCTCACTTAAGTGCATGTTCACAGCACGCTGCTGTGTCAATGCCGCTGCAGAAATCCTTGCCGGCCTGAGACCCGAGCCTTGCTCTGGGACCAGACCGTCCTTTCAGCTGACGAAATGTGCCCCCAGAATGCATCATTTGAAAAGAAAACGAGAAAAAGAGGAAGAACCAGGGGGAAAAAAGAGGGAATGGCACAGGTAAAAGGCAGCCTGGCAGCAAGCAGCTGGCTCATGACCTGCCTCTGGTTTAAAGTCTTCTCCTGACCCAGACCTGCCCATCACCAGAGCACCATCGGGACGTGCCCTGCCCCGCGCTCCGGCCAACGCGCCAGAACGCACACCAGCCCATCGTCTGAAACAAGGAGCTGAGCAGGTCACGGGCACAACCTGCTTCTGCCAGAGTCGAAGGACCACTGCCCATCCCCACGGGGTGACCAGGAGCTCCAGGGGGGCTCTGGGATGGCTGTGGTGCACCCACAGCTGGGATCACGGTGTGCAGCCGGGATCCTCGCCAAAAGCCTTCTCTCCATGCAGAAGGGCAGGGTTGGGGCTGCATTTTTCATTCATTTTTAATATCACACCACCTAAAACCTGGCTCGCCGGGCTGTCCACGCAGCAGAGCTTTCCTACAGCAGCCCTCCGGCTTCCAAAGGAGGAGCAACATTAGAAATGAAGAAAGCGCGGTGCGCGCTCTTCCCCATGGCTAAAGCACCCTCCCCCGGACTCCAAGCCCAAGCCCCGCAGGCGCTGACGGCTGTGGCCATGGAAACTGCGGGCTCAAGCGCAGGGACTCCCCCGGCGTTGTGCAGCTATGCCCATCGATATTAGCTGGAGATCTGCCCGCTGATTTATGACGGAAGCGCTAACAAACCCTTAAATGTGGCACGGCAAACAGCAGCATTACACCAGCACCATGGCACGGGAGGCAGAGGCTGTCTATTGCTCCCCGAGGATTTGTTTAAGGACAGGAACCATGATGAATACAGCCTGGGTGGCTCAATTACATGGGGACTCAATTACTTAAAACAAAGAAACTGGATGAAAAAAGTATGACAAAAATTCAAAATTATTTCGCTGCTGGAGGTCACATATAACAGCCCTGTCATCCATAAATCTGGAAATCTCTAAGGCATGCTACTCCTGTGTTGAGAGATGACAATTAATTGGTATTTTACTTACCTCATCCATGCAAATTATGCAGGGAAAAATTCTAATTACTGCATGCTACATGTATATAAGGTCAAAGTGGGCCAGCTTTTGACAGTGGCGTAAAATGGATTATGTTTATCCTTCACGTGAGGGCCATGATCCTGCGTGAGCCACGGGGCTCGTGCCCCCCCACAGCCTGTGGGGACCGTGCCGGCGTCGGCGAGGCTGCGTGGGCACAGTGGTCCCTTGCAGGGGAGGGATGGAGCGAGTGAACACACAACCACCGGGCAGCAGACGCAACGTGCTCCAAGGAGCGAGAAGCAACAACTTGGGGGGCGACGGGACTCACGCTTGGCCATGGTCAACCCAGTATCTCCCTGAAGCCAGCGCTCCCCATAAAGCGCCCCAAGTTTAGTGTGAACTGGACTCCTCACCCTCAAAAAAATGGGGTCCTTTGTGCCTTCTGGCAACACTTTGTGTCTCTGGAAGGATTTCAGGGGGCAGAAAGGGGAAGACAAGAGTTTTGGGCACGGGGTGAAGGGAACCAAGAGTGGTTGTGTGCCTCGATGGAAACCTGCGGTCCTGCCAAGGGACTCGGGATGGTGCCAGGACACGTGTCCGGCCACCACGGCGGTGGCCATCCAGATGCAAAGGGGGCACAGCTTGCACCAAGCCCCCAAGGTGGGGACGGCAACTTACCCAGGAGTCCAGGGTTGGGAAACCGCCAAGAGTCGTTGTACGTTGAATATTGCGGGTGGCTGTATGGGCTCCCAGAAAACTCACTCCCTAAGTTAAAGAGAAAAAGACAAAACAAAAAATCATTTGATTTCAGACCACAGTTACCATTGTGGGGAAAAGGAGCCCTTCCGTGTGTGCTGTGCTCCACTGATGGCCAGAGAACAAGCAATGCTGGCCACCCTTTTTGAGGAAGGGCAACATGGGTGGGAGAACTATTAAATAAATGGCCACAGACACCTTTTACGCATCCTTTTTGTGCTGCAGCCCAGGCCCGCTGAGCTGGTGGGATTTTCTCGGGCAGCTTGTGCTGCAGGAGCAGGACAGGGAAGAGGGATGGAGCGGAGTCTGGGACACCCTGCTGGGGCTGGCCCTCGCCTCCACAGACCTACAGCGCTCAGGGCAAGGGACACAATGCGAGGACAGGGCTGCTCAATCAACCTCCCAGCTGGCAGGAGATGGACCAGCTCGTCTTGTAGATACTGGGCACCCTTCCAGGCTCTCCAGAAGAACATGCTCTTGGTCCCAGACACCCATCCATCACTTTAACCCAAGGAGAAGGATGCTAGCATCACTTTCAGATGGCTTTGAAACCCTCCAGACAAAGACACAGAAAAGACTCAAAGAGTTATTGCTATTTATCTCCTCACCAGCTCCTGCTCTCCCCATCTGTTTGTTCTCTTCACATGTCACCTCCTGTTTCATACTTCAGCTGCAAGCTCTTCAGGACGGAGCCTTGCACCGTGGGGCTCTGACCCTGGGCAGGGCACCCGGCTCCAACACCATGCAAATACCAACACTGCCGCTGATTTATGAGGAAAACTTCCACAAATGACAGTTTCCCACTCTCCTCCTCTCTTCCTCCCTCCTCTCCTTTTCCCTCTCTCCTACACAAATACACTCAGGCACAGGAGAAGGAGTAGGTTTCCTACGGCAAGAGGAGGAGAGGGTTGCCGCAGAAGACACTCACTGAAACCTTCACCTGTCCTGGTCCCTCTCCCCGTACCCAGGGGCTGCCCGCACCCGGGCCGAGCGGCAGAGGCACCCCCCGCCGCCCCATCCCCAGCTCCCCGGGCTCAGCACCCCCGGCCGGCGCGACCACAGACCTGCCCTAGGGACCATGTCGTGGCCCCTGGGCCCATGAGTGACCTCCTTGCTCAGGACACGGTTTAGGCGAGCTGCTGACCCGCTGGCCCCGGGAGAGAGGGGAGGATGCTGTGGTGGCCGGTGGGGTTGCGCCGCCAGGAGCCCGTGGCTGGGAATGTGGTGGCTGCGAGAGCCGCTCAATCCTGGCAGCTGCGGCCCCCTGCAAAGG
>VXBH01009439.1:93931-141185 GCA_013400035.1 Rynchops niger
TATATTTCATTATTTCCTTTTTATTTTATTATTAATATTTCGTTAAAGTAGTTCCTTCTAAACTTGTAAATCTCTTTATCTCTCCTCCTCTTCTCCTCGGAGCGAGTGGTGGGGTAGAGTCTCTGTGGTCTTGCCAGTGGCCGATCTGGGCTAAACCAGGACAGCCCCATCCCCCTGAGCCCGGGCAAGGCAAGGGGCAGGGAGGGGATGGGGGGGCAGCAGGTGCCCCCCACCCACGCAGGGCGTCACTCGGTCCCTGCCCTTGTGCCCAGGCTCTCCAGTCTCCAGTGCACGGGGCAGGCATGGTGTCACCCCCCCCCGACTGATCGACCAGCTGCTCCTGCAGGTGGGACAGGAGGGAAAACTCCCATCTCATGGAAAACACCAAGCTTTACCACATGATTTCATCCCAAACTGGGGCAAAAAGTGCCAAGAAGTATCTTGTGGGATAAAAATTCTCCAAACTACATAACTGAAATGTTGCGCTCAGTTCAGATGAAAATACTCCGTTCTGTGCTTCATCCTGACTTTAGCCTGTCTTTATAACTTCAGCCTTCATAATGATAACGTAATGCAAAGTTTCTTCCAGGAATTACACAAGTAATTTCGCTAGTAGCAGAAGCACATATAATGTTATAGGCCATAACAATGTAACGACAGCGTGGAAATCGCCAAGTCTGGAAGTTCAGCATTTCGGTGGCTTGACAAAGGTGTGTTGCCGCTGACACGGAAGCTGCCTTCGTCTCTCTGCGAACACACGCGCGGGCAGGGCCAGGAAAGGGTCTGCATGGCTGAGGGACCATCTTCCCACCCCGGTGTCTTCTCGGCAGCCCCACCCTCGGCCACCGCATCAGACCTGGCTGGGACCCCATCCGGGACCAGCAATGCCCAGCGATGGCCGGGTCCTGCCCTTTCAGCCGAGGCGGCAGCACCTTCGAGGGACGGAAAGGCTCTTGTCCTCCTGTAAACCCCTGCGTGGACGAGCGCTCTTGGCTGAGCCACCCTGAACCTCAGCACCTTCGCCCTCCCGCCTGTGCGGCCAGGCTTCCCGCTGGACTCCAGGCTTCACCCCCCCCTCCACGGCGGCTGTAGCACGTCAGCAGGGCCCCACTTTCCCCTTTCGCTTCTTTCTGTCACCACGGGGAGCTTGTGCAAGCTCTGAAATACAGAGACACGGCCCCAGCAGAGATGTCAGTTTTTCTTTCTGACACCAAACACAATGCAAATGAACGCCTGAGTGACAGAAGACAGATAATTTCTCACTTGATTTTCACGGCACTGCTTTGGTTTTACACCACATCCACGTTACAGTCATCCTTTTAATGCAGAGAAAAAACATGTCAGCCAGCCTCAGGTCAATCCCTGGGAGCGTGGCAGCTCAGTCCGCCGGTGGGACGGCCTCTACGGCCTCTCTGATGGCAAACGTTTTGTCGCCAAAGCCGTTCCCAAGCAACGCCTGCAGCCACCGAGCCCGGCCGGATCCAGCCAAAACTGCTGAGGACAAGGACACACAGCAGGAAGGAAGATGGATGGGGCATCTTGTCCAAGGCTGATACTGGAGGCCAATGTGGCTGCCGTGGCATGTCCCCTGGCAGGACCCACGTCTCCCCACACGTCCCAACAGCCCAGGGCGCAACCTCCGCAGGACCAGGCTCCTCACCGAGGGATGGCGTTACATTTCCTGACTCCAGTAAATGTAAGATGAAGACTAGATGGTAAATGAAGACTGGACAGCCTGGCCTGAGGCGGCTTCTTTGGGCTGAAGGAGACTGGCAGGAGAAGTTGGGGCAGCATCTCCACCCCATACGCAGCACCCGCCACCGACACAGCAGGCAGCCCCCCTGCAACCTTGGCACAGCTTATCCCTCCAGGAGCTTCATCACACACCTCTGCATGGGAGCAAAGCATCTGCACATGCCTGGAAGTTATTTATTCTGCAGCAAACCTTCTCTGTGGCAAAGACGCCTTTGCTGCTGCCACCTGAGACTGATGGGATTTGGTGCATCTACTGCTGAACGGACATCGACTCGGGAGCAGAGTCCTGGTTTTAGTCTTTTTTCATGTACGAATTAAGGAGGTTACATGTAAATTTCCCAGCTCACTCTGCAGTCAGTGCAGAGCTCGATCCCAAATCTATCGCAGTCACAGGGGACAGATGACTTATAGCAGCCTTCCAGTCCCTAAAGGTGTCCTATAGGAAAGCTGGGGAGTGACTGTGGTTCAGGGAGGGGGGGCGATACGACGAGGGGGAAGGGTTTTACACTGGAAGAGGGAAGATTGAGATGAGATGTGGGGAAGAAATTGTTTGCTGTGAGGGGGGTGAGCCCCTGGCCCAGGGTGCCCAGAGAAGCTGTGGCTGCCCCATCCCTGGAGGGGTTCAAGGCCAGGTTGTTTATATTTCAGTATTTTCTTTTTATTATTTCATTCACCTTTCATTAGTTTATTTCCTTCTAAACTCCTAAGTCTATTTCTGTCTCTCCCCTCTCTCCTTGGGGTGAGAGGCGGGGGAGATCCTCTGCTGTTCATCAGTGTCCAGTCCGTCCCAAACTGCGACCTCATTCCCCAGAGCCAGACAGGTCTCTGAGCACACGCCTTGGGATCGTCCCTGAGCAGCTCCTCTTCCACGGGGTGCCCCAGGTGGGCAGCAGAGGGGCTCGCTGCGGTCCATCGCACGGGGGAGAAGGAGCTGCATCCCCCTGCACCCACTGTGCCCCCAGCAATCGGGCTGTGGAGCCCGGACGCGCTGGCACACAGGAGCTGATCCGGCGCCCGAATCACCGCTGTCGTGACAGACACCGGGCACACCACAGTGCTCAGAGCCCCGGCAACTTGCTGTTCGTAACCCTGACACTTTTGGAATCTCCAAGTTTTCTTAAACTCTGGGTACCAACCTAACACAAGGAGACACAGCCATAAAAAAGCTGAATTCTCTGAAGTGATGAAGCATTTTGCGTGCTCTGACATGGCTCTTACTCTGGTCTGAGAAACCTCACTGTGAGCAAGGGGGTTGAATTCAGCCCGGCAAGCACCAGCCACCCCGGGTCGGCTCCAGCCGTGCTGTCCCACCGCCGAGGCGAAGCCTCTGCAAAGGTCAGGACACTGGGCACCTTAACCACCTTCTCCATGTTCCCCTTCACTAATCCAAACCACAGCTTTCCAAAATCAGAACTAAATTTAGACCTCATGGATTCCTAATTACAGTTCGTTCTTTCTTGTTGTGTTTCCACCAACAGACAGCCGTCGATAACAACGAAAACAGCGCAAAGAGGAGGGGACCCGCAGAGGGCAGAGGATGGGTCAGCATCTGCAACCCACGGTATGCCGCATCCCGGCCTGACACTGAGCTCTGATTGCAGGGGCACACGGCCCACGGACCCACTGCCACCGCTCTGTTCGGATCTGCCAGAGCCCTTTGGTAAAGCTGTTCCTGCCCTCCTGGAGGAGGAGGAGGATGGTGCATGCCACAGCCCCCACGCAGAGGGGACATCCCTGGTGCCTGGAGGAGACCTTGGGACCCCTCAGTGCAGGGGACAGACCCTGCGTCGGGCGAGCTCTGCCAACCAGGCAGTTCCCAATGACAGATCCTACATGGCTAATGCAACTAATGAGCGGAGTACAAGCTATTAACACATTTCACCTGCAAGGACCTCATCTTTAAATTCCTGGGCAGAGACTCAGGTTTGTTGTAGCTGCCAGCACGATGGAGCCCAAAAACAACTGTCTTAAAGGGGACAGAAAAAATGTTTAGTAACACAAAAAAAACAAGAACAGCAACAAAAAGCTTCCTGAATTCTCACTGTTGCTTTTATAATCAGTGGTATTACTTAAAGGTGGGCAGCGCGCCAGACCCGTAACACCAGATGAACTGTCACCCGGGAACAGCCCCTGTGTTCAGCTGCCGCCAGTCTCCGTGTGGGAACCTCAGCACACTGCAGAGACCACAGCTTGAGGGGTCCCGCGGTCCCCCGCCAGGGACACAGGATGAGCCCTGTGCCATCAGCTGGGCACCTCCAGCCCCCTCCTCGCCATCCACAGAGCAGCAGGCAGCATACAATCATAGAATAATGGGATGGTTAGAGTTGGAGGGACCTTAGAGCCCACCCAGTGGCACCCCCCGCCCTGGGCAGGGACACCTCCCACCAGCCCAGGTGGCTCCAAGCCCCGTCCAACCTGGCCTTGAACCCCTCCAGGGATGGGGCAGCCACAGCTTCTCTGGGCAACCTGGGCCAGGGGCTCACCCCCCTCACAGCAAACAAGTTCTTCCCCAGATCTCATCTCAATCTCCCCTCTTCCAGTGTAAAACAGTCACCCCTCACCCTATTGCTCCCCTCCCTGATGAAGAGTCCCTCCCCATCCGACGTCGACCCCGCGCTGCTTTCCCCAGCCCGGCATCCTCCCCAGTGATGCTCCAGCAGCTCCATAGCCACAGCCAAGCCAGGACTCCTGGGCTGGGTTCCAGAAGAAATTACCCCAGACCCTGGCTTCCATCCCTCAGCGCTGAACACCCCCAACAGCAACGCCTTTTGCCACCACCAGCAGCTTAACTTGAAAATCAGCATCCGAACTGAGCGATCCCCTATTCCGCCAGCGGCATCGAAGCCCCAAACCCCAGCACCTTCCCGGCGTGGGGAGGGGGCAGTTTTGGCATTGGGGTCTGCCTGGAAATGTCCCCCGCCACCCCCAGCCCCCGGCGTCGCTGCGCGGCTGACGCGGCTGATGGATTTGACTGAAGGTAGCCAAACTGTCACTCAGGAGGTGCCCCCTTGGTACCTCTTCTGGCTGGATCTACTTGAGGGTGGGATTGCTTGAGCCGCTCCTGTCAGGGATTTCAAAGGGAACAAGCGGCTGAATGCGGATCTGACAGCTCAGCCGCCGAATTAGGGCTATTTGCATGCTAATTTCCACCGTGCTTAACTCACTGGCAGACCTAGAGCGGAGAAGCAGCCTCTGCATGTTTGGAACAATGCTTGACTGATCTAGCTGCGTTAACGAGCAAATTATGGTAATTTTGTTATTACAAATGCATAGAAATTTCCAAAGAGTGGAGCAACACAATATGTTTTCTCTCCTCCTCCTCGCTCCCGAATACAGACCCTTTTGTTTATACACACTTCGCCTTGCTTACTTATGTTTGGGTACGCGCAGCCTCCCACTGCGACGGGAGGAGGCAGGAATTGCGGCTGGAGCAGAGGGAGCCCACAGCGCCGGCGCTGCCACGCGGGGGACACTTGGGAGCACATCCCCAGCTGGTGCCACCAGCAGAGACCACGGCGGTCGCGCGTCGGGACGAACAGACCCTGGTCGAGGATCGGGTCTGTCAGAGGGAGGCGGGTTTGGGAAGAGCAGACCCAGCCACTGCTGGCTTCCCAAGATTTCACCTCGTTGCCCTCTCCACCGTAATTTCTAAATAAATTTAATGAAATAATATCTGACAACATCATATTGAAAACAATATAAATTTTGCCTATATTCTGTGCAAGCGCAGTAGTTGCATTCCTGAGAGATGAACACCCAAAATGTTTCTCCAGGCTTCCAAGACCCTGGCAGACCCTCATTCAAAACATACAGGAGCAGCGGACAAAGGCATACCAGTTACTTAACTGCTTCGTTATTAATTAAGGGAATAATTTGTCAGTTGATTTGCAATCTGGTATTGCCCCAAGATATTTGTGACGGCACATCACTTGCTCCATCAAACGTGATGAAACTTCTCTGGGATTTGTCTTCCGAGATTACAGAAGGGTGGGGAGGCACCTTTGTGGAGCAGCCCTAGACTGGGGGAAAGACAGTAAATGTTCTTAAACGCCAAATGTCAATACTTCTGTCCCTTGGCAGCGGGTCTTCTGTCTCTGGTGGTGGAAGCTGCGCGTGCTTCTGGGCACCGGGTGATGGCCGGGTTTGAGCTATGTGAGATGCAAAAAGTGGTGATACCGGCACAGAAGTGCCCGTAACGCAAGCAGAGATGCACACCCCCACCGTAATAGCAGCGTGGAGCAGGTGGAGTAGACAGAAAACGGGCTTAGGAGTCACCGCCAGGCTCCAAGGAGGTAACTTGTAAACGTTCCACTTCACCAAAGAAATGCTAAGGTTTATTCCTCATTTGCTCCAGGTCTTTCCAGGATAAAATAAAATCAGGGCCTGACCTCCCTGTCACTTTTACTGGCCACAACAGCGTCACTGCCCAAGCAACCAAGCGGCTACAGCCTTCTGTTGTACCTCAGAAGAGGACCGGGTCCAGGACCTGCCACCAATGCCCTCTGTCATCCCGCACACTGTAATTCGCGTTCTCTGCCCCTTTTTAAGCGGTTTACCTCCCAGCTACCTCACTTTCAAATTATTTACTGCTTCATGTCAGAAGGTTACAAAATGCTGTCGCAAAACTTCGGCAAAGGCAGAGCCAGAACAAATAACACAGACTCAAGAAAATAAGGATGAATAAAATTAGGCTGATGGTTGGACTAGAAGATCTGAAAGGTCCCTTCCAGCCTAGGCAATTCTATGATTCAGAGTGCTTGGGGGGGACAACAAACCCCACCAAACCCTGCAGGCTTCATTCCGGAGCCCCTACACCCTCACCACTGCCCCCCAACCCTGCTGTGTCCCCGCGGAGCAGGAGGGAGCTGGCTCCGGGGGGACAAACAGCCCCCACAGGTGGAGGTCACACAGTCACTTCTCCTCCGCTTTAGTATCTGCTGGACACAGGGAAAAAATGCATTTGAAACCCAGATGTTTTGTTTCCCAACACCGTCTCCTTCTGCTTTGCACGTTAGAACTAGCATGTTCTCCTAGATAAAAGATTGCTAGCGACACCTTTGCTATTTTTCACGCTTTTCTTTTCAAAGCCCAGTTTTGAATGTCACTGTTTTCAGGTCCCTTTAGTCAGGTAATTGCACATAGACTTCATATAAAGGAAATTCATTTGTTCAGGGTCACTGCATGGTTTTTCATTAAAAACAAATTACCGGTGTTCAGAAAGGACATCTGGGTTTCGAGAGTCCCATTAATGACTATATTTTCAGCATCACTATTCCGGACAGTCTACCCTTTCCTGTCACCGGGGGCGCAGGGCTCACCGGGAGAGGAGGGGACAGGGCAGTCCCGGGAGGGGAGAAGGGTGACGGGGCTGGGGTGGGGGGTCTGTCCCCAGAGATGGGGAGAGGGAAGAGGGGGGAAAAGAACCCCACGGGCAGTGGGGGCTGCTGTCCCAGCACATCTCACGGAAGAACTGAAGTATTTAAGTGAATGATCAAGGCTACCTGAGCGTAACCGTTTCCAGCTCAGCTGTGCACCATGAGCCCGATGGCGAGGGCAAGCGGACGCTGAAGCTGGACACGGGCACGGTTTGCTGTGGGAACTGCCGTGAGCTCCCCTGCCCCGATCCTGGCCGGGACCTAAACGGGTCACAGCTCCTGGGACGGCGGTCCTCAGAGCAGGCACGCACGCTGCAGCTCCGGCACCGCTCCTTGTGTCTCCCCCTTGCTGATGGCCACCGACTTCCCCACACGCGGGAGGACGCAGACCTTCAGACACATCTTGGGAGCAGTCCCACAGACATGAGTCGCCACAGATCCATGGAGAGAGACCTGGCCCAATGCTGGAAACAGGCTGGTGGTGTGTGGAGCAAGAGAGGACCAAGAAAGGACCCCGGTCAAGCAGCGCCGGTCCCCACCACCATGCCAGCCCCAGCCAGTGGCAGACCAGGGCCCAGGAGGAGGAGGAGGAGGTCCAGATTCCCATGGGCGAGGGAAATACGGGAACGGTGTGCTCTCCATGACCAGCAGACCATCGTTCTAGCAGCTACGCTCCCTTTCAAACACTTTACCTCAAAAAAGGCTCTGGGTCACCCACACAGGTCATGGAGTAAGCTCCCGGCAAATACTGCGTTTCCCAGTGACGTGCTCCCAACCAGCTGCTGCTACGCTCCTAAAGCCAAATCCGCAAGTGCAAGGCAGTGAAGAATCACAGAATCATGGAGTTGCCCAGGTTGGAAGGGATCTTTCAGATCATCAAGTCCAACCACCAACCTAACTCTGACAAAAACGATCACTAAACCGTATGTCTAAGCACAAGGGAGCAAAGAGGGCAGATGCTGCAAGCGGAAGATGGTACCACGTGCATCAGGAGAACCAAACAGCCCCAGGATGGCCTCTTCAGAAAGGTGTAAGCAAAGCCAACTGGGGCCCAGGCTGTGAGTACTGGAGGGGATGGAGAAGATGCAGTTTCCTCCTGCCTGCTCTTCCCAGGAGACAAAGGGGAGGCTGCCGGGAAAACACTGCTCCGCGTTTCTAAAGGCACAGCACTTTAGGGGCACAATGACAGTGTGAACAAACAATAACAATGATTCCAAATTATTGGAGATAATTTCTGCATACAGCATCTCATTAACCTGTGGGATCCTGTGCCCCGAGGAGGTGCTGAGACCACAAACCCAGGAACCAATAGTGGTTTAAAGCTCTAAGTAGATAATGAGAACACACAGAGCTACACTAGACCAAATAAACATTTACAAGAGGTATAAACTCTCTTCCTTCAAGGCATAAGCCACCAGATGATGGGGACTGAAGAGACGTGTCCGCTCTGGGCCACCTGCTGTGTCCACCACCCCAGCAGCGGGCAGGCGAGGACGCTGGGCAGGCGGTGGCTGCCCCAGGACCCCGTGGCTTCCCCTGACAGATGCCACACGATGCTGCGGATCTCCCGCCCGCTCCCAACACGTCCAGGAGCGTTCACCAATGGTCACCCCTTTTATGCCGCGTTGCCTCTTTTGGCAGAGGATGCGAGCCGGGCCCAGAGCATGGAGCAGGGACGGACGGGGGATGCTGAGCTGGGGCCAGGGCTGCAGGGGGTGAGAGATGGCCTCAGGAATGTGGAGGCGATTCCTCCCAGTCCCCGTCTAGACATTCGGCACTGCCCTGTGATAGGGAACCTGTCCATACGACTCCCTCCTGCCTCCGAGGGGGATTCATGGCTCTGTTGTTTAACGGTGACCGGGGTCCGGAGCAGAGCTGTCCCATCTGTGCACCGGCGCAGACTGCTGGCACCTCCACTTCCCAGAGAGTGACCCGTCCTCCTCCTGCCAACGGCTTATTGACTCCATCTCTGCGCTCAGTGCCAGGCAGAAGCATATGAATTCCGGATTTTGCAGCACATTTTCATCAGTGCCATAATCCGATCATGGAGTCACGGGTGACGGGGCACTTCAGGATGGAAGGGACTTTGGGAGGTCTCTAGACCCTGCTCGCAGCAGGATCAGCACTGACGCCAGACCAGGCGCCAGGGCTTCGTCCAGCCTGGCCCTGAAATCCCCCAAGGATGGAGCCTTCACAGTTTCTCTGAGCAAGCTCTTCCACCGCTGGACCCTCCTCGTGGTGGAAAAGCCTGAAGCTGTTCCTCAGACCCAGTTAGATCTTGCCTGTTTTGACTTATGCCTGTTGCCTCTTTGTGCCGGGGTCCCCGCACCGCGCTATTCCCACTGTGAGTCCCTGAGTGCCGAGAGAAGGGGTCAACCCCTTCCCTCCAGCTGCGTCCTCGCTGCAGACCCATGCTGGGCTCCCTGCCTGCCCGCATCCCCCGGGACCCTCCACCAGCCAGACAGTCCCTAGCCCGTTCCACTGCACGGTGCTCCCCTCCCTGCTGCAGTGTTTGATGTCTGCCCATGCTGGATTTCATGTTCCTCCCCAAGCCTGCCCAGGCGCCTCCCGGTGACAGCCCTCCCCTGGGGCACACCGACGGCATCAGTCTGAGAACCTGACGAGGTGTGCTGGCTCCCGCTTGTGGATGAAGATGATAACCAAGAAGGAGCCCTGAACGCACCCTGCAGTGCCACGGGTGCCATCACCACCCAGCTGGAGCATGGCATTAACCCAATGGTGGTGGCTTGACCATCCAGCTGTTGTTTTCCCGTCCGTCCACCCCTCAGCATTTCATCTGCGCCCTGTGACGACAGGGCACCGTGGTCAGCCGGAGCTGCAGTGCCTCGAGAGCTCCTCTCTGGTCACCTCTGTGGGGTGACGGTCACCAAAGGGCAGGAGGAGCATCCAGGGACCATGGCCTGTGGAGGGAATTTATTTACGGGAGCCTCAAGCAATGCCACATCCCCGTTCATAAAGCTCTGGGCTGAAACTGGAGCCACATGTTTGCTTGTTCGGTTCCCTTAGAGAGAAGTATTTGATTAATTTTTTCTCTGCGTCCATGAGCCACATGAAAAAGGGAATTCCCCATTGATACGCAAGTCCCTGCTTTTGCAGGGAAGGAAGGGAGGAGGTCTGAGAGCGAGGACCAGGATTTTGTGCCAGGCATGGAGACGCAGCGGGGACGGGCTCCTGCCGGAGAGGCTGGGAAGGACCTGGGACCGCGGGGGACGAAGCCCCTCCAGCTGGCATGAACAGGGGGAGCTGGAGGAGAGAGAAGCACAGAACAAGCAGCTGAATCCGCACAGCCCCCGGTTCCAGTTTCCAGCCTGGAAATGCCAGGGAGCGGGAGGGACCCCTGGCCCCGTGGAACCCCGTCAGCGCGGTGAGGGATGGGGCTGCCCACAGCAGCACGAGCGACGGCAGCAGCAACAAGCACGCAACAAAACACCCCCTACGTCTTATCATGTATACATTTCTCCCGCGTCTCTAAGCACTTAACTCACACAATTACTTAATTACAAGCAGAAATTCATGGCTAACAATTAAAAATCTTATCAAGGAAGCACATTTCTAACACAGGCTCTGAAAGCTGTGCGGAGACAGCGGCAGGTTGTGAAATGAATCCCTGAGACCCCAGTACAACAAACACGCTTGGGCAATTCCGACGTTTCGGAAGAATCGGGGACGTGCCAATGGCACCAGAGTGGAGCCATCACCCGGAGCTGGGTCAGACCCTCAGGGACCAGGGTGCTTCCCCCACCAAGGCTCTGAAACCAGTCCTGCAAGGGACAGGAGTCAAAGAAGGATCGAGAAGGTATTTTGGATGCTAGTTAGCAAATTCTCACTTAAATGAAAAGGAGAACCTAGAGGAATTGCAGCTGACCTTCACACTAGCTGGAGCAGAAGGTTGTTATTAAAGGAACCAGTGAGAGGAACAGTGCAGTTATTCAATATAATAGGTCACACAAGCCTATGTGTAGTTAAAAATAAAATCTATTACCCGGGAAAATCAGCTCAGATGACTCTACATCACCGAACCCTCACTGCATCTCCTCTGGCTCAGCACCGCCGAGCCCCATGTCCTGCAGTCTTGCCATCCCACCCCGGCAGCTGCTCCTGAACAGCCGGTGACTCCTGGTGTGTTGATTCCCCAGCACCCCAGAGAAGATGGAAGAGCAAGGATTGCCCTTATCTGGGGAAGGAACTGGGGCCCACAGCCAGATGCTCAGAAAAAGTGCTCTGAAAGAAGGTGGTAGATTCCCACAAGGTTTCTAAAAGCCTCTAAATTGCTGTCTTCACCAGGAATGATGCATCCAATGCACCCAGGCTTTCTGATGATCACCCTCAGCAGGAGGATGCCCCTGCAGCGAGGAGGGGCACAGGGCACAGGTAAAGAGCCAGCCCCGGAGGGACCGGGCAGGAGAGGAGGGGGCCAGTGGGGCAGGACGTCACCCCCCAGGAACAGACACGACCAACTAAGCCTTAAGCCCCTGCAGCCTGGGCTCATCCCCAGCAGCGTGGGCAGCGGGGCAAGGGGGGGGATTCTGCCCCTCTGCTCCGCTCTGTGAGACCCCCCTGCAGTGCTGCCTCCAGCGCTGGGGCACCGACAGCAGAAGGACACGGAGCTGCTGGAGCGGGGCCAGGGGAGGCCCCGGAGATGGCGGGAGGGCTGGAGCCCCTCTGCTGGGAGGACAGGCTGAGAGAGCTGGGGTGGGTCAGCCTGGAGAAGAGAAGGCTCCGGGGAGACCTTCCAGCCCCTTCCAGTCCCTCAAGGGGCTCCAGGAAAGCTGGGGAGGGACTTTTTACAATATGTAATGATAGGATGAGGGGTAATGACTTCAGATCTGGGGAAGAACTTGTTTGCTGTGAGGGGGGTGAGCCCCTGGCCCAGGGTGCCCAGAGAAGCTGTGGCTGCCCCATCCCTGGAGGGGTTCAAGGCCAGGTAGGACGGGGCTTGGAGCCACCTGGGCTGGTGGGAGGTGTCCCTGCCCAGGGCAGGGCGTGACACTGGGGGGAGTTTAAGGTCCCTGCCAGCCCGAACCATTCGGTGATTCTATGATCACAGCCTGCGGTTGAGCTAAAGAGATGATGCAAGTTCAGGTCTTCACCTGCTGTCAGCAGTCGGCTGTGCCATCCTGGGCCAGCAGCCTGGCTGAGGACAGAAAAAATGTACCAATAACGGTGTCCGCAAATGTATGTTTCTGTGAGAAATGGCGTGAAACAAGGACCAAACGTCACGCTCTTTTCAAACAAGATTTGCTTTCAGGTGTTCACTTTTCATCCTCACTCCTCACAAACTGCATCTGGTACCCTCACAGCAGCTCCTTCAGAGATTACTTCCCTGGGTAAAAATTGGTTTCTACACAACCTATGACCTACCTTCTGTAGTCAGTTTCTAACTCTAATACACACATAAAATTTCTGATTTTTTTCTTATCTCCTTAGTGATCTGGTAGAACCGAATTTGCAGGACGTAATCAAAGCTGGTAACAAAGATTAACCCCAAAAGATCGTGAACATCAAATCACTGTCACTAACTCCCACTTTCCTATTACAAGTATTTTTTTCTAAATCACCACCTCCCGGAGCCATGTGATTACACATGAAATTCCGCTTTGGGGATTTTCTCAGTAACTCTGACCTTGCTGACTCCACAGAGCTGGCTCAAATGACCTTATGGGCTTGGAAAGCAACAGGGGAAAGAAAGAGAATCTCCAAGTTATCACCACTTTTCGAACCTTATGATACCTGCAGGCCAGATTCATGACTTTCAACGTACGTATTTGGGCCTCAGAATACTGCTTTCCCTCGCCGCCAGCAGTGTCTGCCACATGCAGATCAATGGCAGCAGAGCCTGGGAACAAATCCCAGCGGTTCTCTCCGGCTGAAACAAGTGCACTGATTTCCAGCAGCATCCGACCTCTGGTTGAGTCCCCATCCCTAGAGGTGTTCAAGAAACATCTAGATGTGGCACTTCAGAGCATGCTCTAGTGGCAGAGATTGTAGGGGTTT
Source organism: Rynchops niger (assembly GCA_013400035.1). Taxonomy (NCBI): domain Eukaryota; kingdom Metazoa; phylum Chordata; class Aves; order Charadriiformes; family Laridae; genus Rynchops; species Rynchops niger. The sequence goes on from VXBH01009439.1 coordinate 107,077, forward strand.
TTTCTGTGTATATGGTTGGACTCGATGATCTCAAAGGTCCTTTCCAACCATAAAGATTATATGATTCTATGACCTCAGGCGCTCGGGCCGGAGCGAGCCCAGCTCGGTGCTCCCACCGCTGCGCACGCACCGCTACTCACTGCCAGCACCTGGTGTCACCCACAGATCCGCAGCCGGCAGCAATGGAGGGTGACACCAGTAACGTTACGTGCCTGCAGACCCTGCTCTGCCCACCCCGGGCACCTGCACAACCTCCGCTCCCACTGGCCACAGGGACAAGCACTGGCCACTGGCTGGCTCATGCCACCTGGCATTTCTCACTGCGAGGCTCCAAAAAGGGGAAGGAAACAACAGCAACAGAGAGCCCTGGGAACAACTCGGTGTCCCCCTGGAGTCAGTTGGACGGGCGCACTTTTGCACAGAGAAATGTTGAGGTCGGGACATGTCCTCACCCCCACAACATGGCACGGAGGGACACAGCACGTTTGGAGGAAAGAGAGTGACAGCAAATCCTGTGTCAAAGGGGAAGATCCCAGCACGGCCCAAAACAGCGCGACCCGCAGGCTGTGCAGAAGGGAGGCCAGGCGTCCGCCGGCGCCCCACGGGCTGTGCAGAGGCTGGGCTGCCCCTGCGCCGGGGAGCCCCGGCCCCCCTCGACCAACCCCTGCCCCGCCAGCCCCGTGGCCGCTGCCTCGCGCTCGCCTCGGCACGGAGCATCCCTGGAGCACCGCGCTTTCCTCCTGAAACGCTGTCTTTTTCCTTCCCTTTAATTTTTTTTTTTCTCCTCCCCGTTTTGAAGACTCACCAGGCACCATTCCTGTCAGCGCCGGAGCGGAGTAGCTGCCCTGTCCGGCCGGCGGGACGTGCGGAGGGTATCCTGGGAGGGTTGTGCTTGCCAGCTCGCGACCTGAGGAATCAAACCAACAAATCACCGCGTGAGCATTGCGACGAGCGGACATGGTTTTACATTTCCCCGAGCGCCCAGAACACAGCCATGCATTTGTCATCGCTGCTCTGCGAGGGCCAGCGTGGGATTTCCAGCCTGGCAGGGAGGGCAGGCGCAGCTCCGCTTTCTCTGTAAGCTGCCACAAAGCTCCGACGACGTGAGAGACGGGAAGGGGAAGAGCTGAGCTCTGTGGGGAGAGGAAAGCGCCCGCCTGAACTCCGGCTGCTCACCCCTAATCCCAAGTTCCTCCAAAGCTCAGATTTGTAAAGTTGGAAAACAGCGAAATGTGAAATAATGCTGATCTTAATGACACTTTCCCTGAAAACTCTCCAGAAAATCACCACACGCAGGCTGACGGTTTGCAGAGATCTAAATACAAAGCAGGACATGTTTTTTATCTCTTATTAAAGCCAGTTAAAAAAAAAAAAAAAAAAAGAACAAACACAAGACATTGAGAGGTGAAGACAGTTTAAAATACAGTTTGCTGTGGCACCAGAAGACGGCTCAGATCCACAGACACGGCCTGATGCAGCACTCTTCACTTAGAGCACAGAAACACGCCTTTTTATCCAAGTACCCACAGGTCTTCCATGGAAATAACCCCAGGGAAAGCAGGCAGTGGGGTGTCCCCCGTCTCCCTCTGCCCTGGACCAGGGGCTGGGGTCCCCCCCTGCACCCCCGGCTCCCAGCACCACAGGGACACGTCGTGCCTGTGGAGCGACGGCGGGCTGTGCAGTCAATGCAGCGGCACAGCGCTGCCGAGGAGACGGGACCTGCCTGGACCCTGCCTCCCGCGCAGGCATCCGGGATGGCCGCCGTCCCTGAGTTCCGGGAGATCGCTGTCTGCTGTGGCCACAAGTGGGTCTCCAGGAGAAAGGGATGCTCCTGTGACCCCGCCGGGGAGGATCCATCCCTCAGCACAGAGGGACCCTACTCATGGTTTCCTATCTCCTCGAGAGCCCAGCAGGAGCGGGGGGACCCACCCTCCCGGCTCCTGCCCGGAGGATGCGTCCACGCTCCTCCAACCCCAGCACGGCAGGGACCGCGCAGGCTACAGCGCGCTCTGAGGTGCTGCTGGCCCAAACCAGCCCAAAAGGCCCAAACCAGCCCAAATGGCCCAAACCAGGCCAAACCAGCTGGCAAAAATCACTATGAGTACAGGTTCCTCCACGAGAACGCGGCGTGGCAGATCAACAAGAAAAGTTACGAGACTTTGTTGATTTTAGCACCACTGACCAGAAGCAACGCAGAGATCCTCATGCTCAAACTGCTTTAAGTAGGCACTTGATTTTATGAAGGTGATTTTTTCAAGTCTCCAGAGCTTGCAGAGGCTGGAACCAAATGTTTTCCCAGGAGTCAAAACCATTTTTTAACTTTTTCTGTTGGCAGAGATTTTGAGCCACGATTTCATTTCGAGCTGATCTAAAAATAAAATTTTAAAATCTTTCTTTTTTTTATGTTACCGTCGAAGAAATGAGACCTCACCTGATGAGATGAGAGCCGGGAACACGAGTATACGTCCAATTGCTGCTCACCACCCTCAGGTCACGGGCAGCTTCCCCCACCGCCCCCGCCAGTCGAAGGGGTCCACGCCGCGACGCCGGCAGCATCTGCACCCGGGCATCGCTGAGGCAATCTCTCAGCACATGCCCCACTTTCCTTGGCGCTCTACATCCACAAATCGGGATGCGCGCCGTTCCTCCCAGGCCCTTCCTACAGAATATTTATGGTGCATCCACATCCTGAAAGAATTTAAGGTTCAAAACAATTGATTAATTTGCTCTCTGGTTCTAGGGGGAAGGCAGATCCCTTACGGAAGGGCATCATGAATTCTAATTATTCAACGGCAGCAGAAAATGGCTCTTGTAGATTAAATGTGCTCCCCTTGTCACTGCCCTGCTTCCTTCTCTCCCACACAAAATTAAACTCCGAGTCTATCATCTTTACAGCCTGGGGAAGGCAAAAGTATCTGCGATCCACTTAAATTTAGTCGCAGAAGCAAACTTCACCCCCAGCGCTGGCAGCCCTCAACCAAGGGCTATCCCTACCACCAAAGCCATCTCACAGCCTCACCTCCAGGTGGGTACCACCACCCAGGAACCCTCCACTGACCCAAGAAGGGCCACTACCGCTCTTCCCTTCCTCGGTGGGGTGGTGTCACGGCGGAACGGCGCGACACCTGGTCTCCCAGAGGTGCCCAGGTCTGTGGGTAATCCCCCCTCCCAACATGTCCCACACCGACCACTCCCCACACCTCGGTTTCCAATAGTTATACAAAAACACAAACATTGCCCTACAACTTACTTCAATATAGTGAAATATTAGAACATTTTGCACTTCCTCCAAAGCCACTGTCACACCCACCATGGTCAGGGTCATTGGCAAGGGCACTGAGCAACGTAGCCACCACTGGAGACGCCAACAAAAGTAGCATCTCGGCTCCTCCGTAAATCAAGACACCACCACTCACGGCCTGTTCTACAGGTCTGGTCTGGTCTGGCTTCCATCACAACCCGTTTCCACATCAAAAGTTCTGGCATCTGCTGACAAATGTCTGCAGCACGGTCACTGCGGCCAGGCCTCAGGCACGGGCTGGGAAGTGGCCAAGGCGGGCTGCAACCCCTCCTCATTCTCTTAATTGCATCTGATGTGCTTCCCCCAGTCCCGCTAAAAAGGGGTGCAGCATCCCTGTCCTCTGTGAGATTTCCCCCCCAAACTGTCAAGTTTCAACTGCACTGGAATAATTTATTTCAGAGAAACACTAGTAACCCCAGCACAAAGAGAGGACAAGAAGCAGCCTCCACCCCACAGTGTTCCTACCCTACCTGAGCAAAGCAGCCAAGAGGAAACAAACTTCTGCATTTTAGCGGTGGGACACAGAGACCAATGTCCCTCAGGACACACTCATTCCTACATAATTTTGATCTGGGCTTTTTAAGAGTATTTTAGACGTCTAGAGTTGGGGATGACGCATGGGTGGGTGTGGGCAGAGCTGCCTCCTTCTCTGCCACCAGGCTAGGCTCAGGCAGGACAGAGCAGCTCAGCTGCCAGCTCCAGCCTATGGAGAAGCATCACCAGAGCAGAGCCTAGCAGGGCTTTCCAAGAACAGCTTCTGCCCACACTATGAGGCCACTGCCTAAATCTAAACCAGGTACCCAAACACCTTGCTAAGTCTTGCTGGGAGTGGCCTGCCCATGGAGCGGGTGGTAGCCCCAGCAGCGCTGGTACCTTCAGTGGTATCTGCTGGTCTGCAGCCAACACGCCTCCGTGACAGGGGAAGCACACGGCAACTCTCGTGCCCCTTCTCGTGCTCCTATGGAGGACCCTGCCTTCTTCTTCACCCCGGTGCCTCCTCCCAGCCACCTCGCGGAGCTCCTCCACACTGTTTAAGAGCATCTCCAAGGGGTCCACCAGCACAACAGCTCGGATCCATTGCTCAGCTAGCACCCAAGGAGAAATGTCTTAGGGGAGGGGGTCTAGACAACCTGTGCAGGGGGGCTGCATTCAGAACACACATGACACACCATGCTCGTGTTACTGAAGGCAGAATATGTCCACATTCTTTGAGTGGAATGCGGTGAGACTGGCAGTGTCTTTCCCAGGACGGGAAGAAGGTCCTTCTCCCCATCATGGCTGGGCCCCGATCAAGCTCTGCCTCCTCCATAGCTGACCATCACGCCAGATGAGTGAAGCTCCATCCCTTCACCTTCAGCAGCACCTGGGATACCCCATGCCCAGGCTGCTAAGGCCAGCAGGTGAGGAGTTGGGAGCCTTCAGCTGGAGCCAACATATTCTGGAGACTCGGGAGAGCGCCCAGCAGCCAGGTGTGATGCTGAGGAGCTGGGCTGCCACCGCATGAGCGTGGCATGCCAATGGTGCCAAATGGTCCACCACTCTCTCGCAGCATCCTATTTCTACAAGCCAGAGAGCAAAGTGCCACCATCCACCAGGACTGCGACTAAGCCAGAGACCGGTTTGAAGTAGGTTGCTGGAGATAGGATAAAAAGAGTAGTAACACCAGAAGTGGCGTTTGGGCAAAAAAGGTGAGTGTGGGATTACCTGTGCCCCATGACCCTTGCCACAGCGTCACGCAGACACAGGCAAATATCCTTTTTGAAAAACAAAGATGCAGAGCAGAAGAGACCTGAGGTCGAGACAGCTGGAGAAGCCTCCATCCTGGAGATGCAGGCGAGGGACTCATTTTCAGCTTTAAGTACTGCTACAGACAAGCTGCTTTCCCTCTCCAAGTCTCAGCCCTCCCGTCTCTCCAATGGAGAAGGAAGTTCACCATTTCTTTGGTGAGCTGCAGCGGGTCAGAGGGACTGCGGGTGCTGCAGGACAGACTGGCCAAGCAGCCCCTCGGGCAGGCAGGCAGCATTGCGTGGTGACAGCATGGAGCAGACACCAGGCTGAGCACCACACTTCCCATGGGAGCTCACCACCATCCCCGTGGTGCTCCCCACCGTCCCCGTGTCTGCACCACGGTTCCTCTGCAGGTCCTGACACGCTGCAAGGTTTGAGACCCCTGGTTCTCCTGCTCCAAGAAAAGCACTCAGCCTGGAGCCCAGCTCTGCAACGCCCCAACCAGCCTGTGAGCAGCCACCGCCGCTCTTGGGGACCTGCCTGTGATGCTGGATCCAGGGCTTCCCGGCGCGGAACCGGCACAGCCTGCGGCACTGCCCATGTTTGGGGTGTAGTCATGGCATGGCATGCTAGGCCTGATCTTCAGAAGCAGCAAATACCTGTGAAATACCCCAGCTGGGGTTGTAGATATTCAACAAGGAGTAGTCCGGGAAAACCGGTTATTTTTCAGAAGGCTTCAACAAGTATTTTACATGAGTTTCTAAGCATTAGGAAACTAATGAGCAGCACTTACATTATCACAGAATCACAGAATGGCTTGGGTCAGAGGGGACCATATAGCCCACCTAGTGCCACCCCCTGCCCTGGGCAGGGACACTTCCCACCAGACCAGGCTGCTCAAAGCACCGTCCGCTATTAAAGCCCCATCCACTATCAAATACTATTCTTAAGGGCAACTGCAGTTTTCATATTGAGGTGCCTTACGAGATGCGAATCTGAAAGGAGGAGGAGGGGAAATGAAGAAAAATGATCTAAAAACGTGGCACAGTTACAGAGTGTGTGACTCACACAGAATGTTGGGAAAGTTTTAATTTCTTTAAAATCCCCCAGGTGCTCGTGCGTGGCTGGGTGGCCTGAGGGAGGACATCCATCTGAAAACACGCGGTCCCAGCCCAGCTGGACCCATCCGGGAGGGTCTGGGGCAGCGCGAGGGCACGCGGGGACGGGGAGCACTCGCAGCCCACGGCGGGGGGGCAGCGGGGCAAACCCCTCTGCTGCAGGCGCTCCCGCACCTACACAGCCCTCGTGAGCTCACTACGGGGAAGAGACCTCGCACGTCGTTTTCAGCCTTAGGCACATCCCTGCTAGAATTCATCCCGCACTGCTCCAAAAGCCAGAAGATGACGATGCCGAATAATAACAATATCAGCTGGCACTGTGGGACGCGGGGGCGCAGCCACGTGGCAAAGTGCTTGGCTCTGCACACAGAAGATACGCAGCAGACGTCCGTCCCTCCATTCACCAGGAGCTGGCAGCACGCTCGCACTGAAAGCAAATTATCATTTCTCAAAAAAAGTGCAAATAAGTAATTTTCTTCCATAAAAAGGAATGGTTTTGCAGCCGGCTGCGGGAGAGGTCAGTGGCGCTCCTCTGAGCAGAGGTGGCAAGCAGCACAGGGGCAGCGGCAAACGTCCCCGCAGCGGGACGAGCCGCCCGAGGCAGCCAAGGGCTCCCCTGTCCGCAGTGAAAAAACAGAGGGAGCGGTTTAGAAGGGTTCTTCAGTTCTACCCTTCTAAAAAAAAAAATCAAAACGCGGCAAAGAGCATTTCCAAGTGCATCTTTGTACACTACTGTGTGTAAACGTGAATCCAATTAACTTCAAATTTAACTACTAATGAAATTATCTCATTTTGCTATCAGCTCAGCTCTCATCCGTGGCAGTAATTAACCACTGGGGGTTGTCACTCCCAGACACATGACACGAGGACTTCCCCAAGCTCAGGTGCTTCAAACCCTTGCAGAATTCATTACCCTGACAGTGTGAAAACCCTTCACTTTCAATACCACAGGGCACAAACATGTTTTTTTTCCCTTTATCTAACTGATTGCCAGTAACAGTATGAAAGAAATGAACCCACTGGAGAGGTAATTAATTACTGCAAAGGATACATTAGAAAATGCAGGGGGTTCAGGTGGTGGGGAGGGGGCTTACAGAGCCCCTTGGCCGCTGCCGCAGAACCGTGCTCGGCAATCGCAGGGCGGGCGATTTTCCACGCGGAGACATGGGACAGGCTGCACCGGGGTAAACCGAGCCTTCGCCCGCCGCTCCACGCCGTGAAATGGCCATCGGCTCAGGAGCGTGGTCACCGGTCAGGCGGTGCGCTGGGTTAGCGGGGTAATCCCACCTCTCCGGACCACTCCGGAGGGTGGTGGTCAGCACCAGGAGAGCCGGGCCGACGCTGCCGGCGCGTCCCCATGCCTGCTCACTCCCACTGCCGGCGGCACCACGAGGTGGAACGGCCGCCCCACACCACGCGACCACCTCATGCCCCGCAGCGTGTGCTCCACCGGCAGCACCTCCCCCGGGTCCCTCTCACGCACCAGCACCCCTGCCCCACTCCTTGTGCCTTTCCAGAAAACAATTTTTAAAAAGACAGGTGTAAGCTAAGTGAAGCAGAGACGAAGAGATGCCTCCGCACCAGCTCACCGTGACCCGCCCATGGGAGCGGGTGAGGCACAACCTTACAGCGCCGTCCCGTTTGGTCCAGGGGTTGTCAGCCCCCGCACACCGAGATCGCCGACGCTGGCTGCGGCAGGGACGCTGCGTACCGACCGCAGCAGTGCACCAGCAGAACGGGCCAAACCAGCCCCAAAGGCATCCACAGCGGATGGGTGGGACTTGGCTGTCGGCTCCCTCCAAGGTGACCTCGTGTGGTCCCCGAGGCCCCGCAGCGCGACCGGAGAAGGTCGGCGCCTGCCCCAAGGTCCAGTTCCCAGCCCTGGCACATGGCACCGCCTTCCTCAAGGCCCGCAGACGTCGGTAGCAGAGGAGGGCACCCGCACTGGTCCCCCCTCCGCCGGGACACCCAGGACCAGCACGCATCTCTCTTTCTTGGGCAGCTCCCGCGCTGTGCCGGGCACCGCCTGCCCCGTCAGCGAGGGAGCGGAGCCTTACAGCCAGGGGTGCACTCGCCTCATCCCGGAGAAAATGAGAATGAGTGATTGGTCCGAGACGGACACTTCATGTCTGGAAGCAAACCCAAATTTCCAGCCTATTTCCGTCAAACTTGTTACCAGAACTGACTGCTATTCTGAAAAATCCAGCTTCCACTAAGAACAGCTCTTCCTCTGCCCAGTGAAGGTTTTGATAACACCAACCCTGTTGTTATAATCATTACAGAACCATAGAATCATAGAATGGTTGGAGTTGGGACAGTTAAAGCCCCCCCAGTGGCACCCCCTGCCCTGGGCAGGGACACCTCCCACCAGCCCAGGTGGCTCCAAGCCCCGTCCAGCCTGGCCTTGAACCCCTCCAGGGATGGGAACTGTCTCTATCCTAAAGAAAATATTTTGGTCAAATGCACAAACCCATGAGCAGGAAAAGGACCTGAGGAGCTCCATCACCGGCTCCTGCTCCCCAGGGTCACCCTAAACCAGAGACGAGTATGTCTTTACAAAATTATCTGGTTTTATCACATACAAAACACTGCAGCATCATCGTCACCTCAGCCCAGAGTTGCTGCGCACGTGCCCCGGCGTGGGATCCAGCCCGACGGCATCTTGGACGCTGCATCCCACCGATGCCTGCGGGATCGCATCTCGCCCTGTCACAGCGGGAAAGGAGACGCCGCCAGCACAGGACATGCCGAAACGCCACTCTTAACGAACAACTCCCCTCCCGCGCTCATCTAGCTCTATTTGTGGACATCAGAGCTCGTGCGGCATGCTTACTGCGATGAGTTACCTCTCCTGCACCTAATTAGAGGCAGATAAAACAGTGGTAACACACAGATCACCTGTAATGATTTTGCTGACTCGATTATTCTTCTGACAATTAGCTCTGGCTGCCAAAGCCTCACAGGAATGTCAAAGTCTACTTCCTACAAAGCAGGTAATGTCACAGGTGTGACCATGAAATCAATAATGAGGCATAGCTCTTGCAGAGGGCATCCAGGTCAGATGGAACAGCCCTTAAATTAAACATTGATAAGCAGAACACAATTATCCATCATGTTTAAGTGCCTGCGTGAAATTAGCAGCCAGGGAATGGGAGCAGTGGGGGAAAGATTAGTGGCGGAGGTATTGAAATGCGCAGTGTCCACCGTGACTGGGGCTGCAAGGGCTGGTGACGGCGGCACTGTAACCTGCTATCACAGCCATAAAATTCAGATTAAGCACACTGCGCTGGAACAGGGGCTGCAGATGTGGGTCTGTTTTTCTCCTCACCTGCAAGGCAGCGGCAGACGTCTGAAGGAGCCCAGGGCTGCCCTGCCTAGCGGGTGTCTTTCCTACTCCTCCCATTGACACAAGCAGGCTTTTAAAAAAGAGGCAGGGCAGGGAAAAAGAAAAGGAAGGAATAACAGTACTTTCTGCTAGAGCAAAATTTCAGGGGAGAAGTAAAGACTAATATTCCAGTCTGTTTCCTCTGCAATTTTTAGGCAACAGTCCTGGAGCTGCAGAGTGCTCTGCCCTCACCCTCGTCTCTTCTGGACAATCTCTTTGGCTGATGCTGCATAAAATTCCTGTCCTGTCTCCCTTGCAGCCATCAGGCTCCTGCACCCTACGAACAGCCCGACATTCCAGCTTTTCACGTATTTTGTAGCGTTGCTGGTACGAGGATTATTCGAAGCTTGCCAGGCAAAGTTAGAAATCCACAGTTTGACCTCTCATTTAACACGCACACACACACACGACGTATTGGAGGAGGCATCTGTAGGGAGACTAGGAAAGGATACCCTAGGGTGGACAACACCTCTGCAAGAACCCACCCCCACCCAGTTCTACTCAACTGGAACAGGTTGCCCAGAGAAGCTGTGGCTGCCCCATCCCTGGAGGGGTTCAAGGCCAGGTTGGACGGGGCTTGGAGCCACCTGGGCTGGTGGGAGGTGTCCCTGCCCAGGGCAGGGGGGTTGGAACAAGATGAACTTTAAGGTCCCTTCCAACCCAAACAACTCTGCACCATTGGTGCTTCATCAATCATAGAACCATGGTATCCTAGAGTCACAGAACGGTTTGGGCTGGAAGGGCCCTTAACGATCATCCAGTCCCAAGCCCTGACCTGCTGCCCAAAGCAGGGTCCCGGATGGGGGGTCTCACCCCTACGCACCAGCGCTGCTCCCTCCCACCGATGGTGTCACTGCCCCACGCTGAAAGCCTCCACAGGCTCTAGCCAGTGCGTCCAGCTCTCTTGAGTCAACGTCAGCGACGTCGGCTCATTAAATAAAAGTAGGGGAAGAAAAAATAAGGGGAAAGCAAAGCACGGCAGACAAGCCAGCTCAGGACCCGAGCACACCGGGCTGTCGCTGGGGCATCCTCTGGTGCATGGCGAGGATGGTGCAGAACAGACCACGGTCATCAGGTTTGCCTCTAGGCCAGAACCAGCCAAGACGAAAGTTTTTTTTTAACGAAAGTTTCTCATGAAGAGACAGAAACTCCCCACAAAACCTGAACTGTGGAAAGCTGGCGTTTATGCAAACAGAGACGTTGTTCATTTGGGCATTTTAACTCCAAAAGCTGCCGGGCAAAGCTTTGAACATGTTAGAATATTTCATTTTCCTTTAAAAAAAAACAACAAACAGACTCATTTTCAAGTTTGGGATGGCTTTGCTACGTAAAATGTAAGCTAGTGAGGACGGACAGAAAAAGTGGTCCAAATGAAAACAAGAGGAGAGGTGCACACTGCTCTGGGCTGTTTTAACTTGTTGCCTACTTTCATCTGTTAAACCTTCCTCAGATTTGGTGGGTCTTTTTTATTAAGAAATAGGCCTGAAAAAAGTAAAAATCCTGAATATCTTCACAGAGGAGGAAACCCATTGCCATCAGTCTTAGTTTTGGGTACCTCTCAGCATCCATCAGCAGCCGCAGGGTCTGGGGCACCATGTGCTCAGCCCACGTCCTCCGGAGGACCCCAGAAAGGGCTACAGGGACACAAGGACCCAACAGCCTGAGCTTGGCTAAGCCCCCACGGGCTCCTGCTCCAGGGCTCAGTCCCTCACCAGCATGGAGGAGAAGCATCTCCCCGCCTTCCCCAGCTCCGGGAGCAGCAGAAGGCGGCTCCTCCTGGCCCCAGCAGGATGACGTCTACTGGTGGGCAAAATGCCATCGCAACGACAAGACCACTCCGTGCTTAATGCCGAAATTCCTGGAGATACTTATAGAAGTTTTGGGTCCAGTCACCCCTTCTCTTCGTATGGAGATCAAGCAAGAAGATGAGAACTGGCATCCTCCTGTCCCAGGTGATGGCAAGGAGGGGACAGACTTTGCTGAAAACAGCCCAGAATGGGCATTCTTCTGGTGGGCACGTTTCCCTGTCTGCATTTCCACAGCTCGTGACGCAAGAGGGAAGTGACAAAACTGCAGACAATTAGTGCCTGGGCATTGACGAAGCAGCGTGAGGGAAGCCAAGCGCCAGCTCCCAGCGGCTGCGAAGGAAAACTGACCACGGGACCGCATCCTGGGGGGCTGGAGGCGCAGAGGCGAGCGAGGGACAGGGGCACGGGCGGGCTGCTCCTCCGGCTCCGCTCCTGCCACTGCCACCGATTACACACGCCCGCAGCTCCCCTCTCTCGAAAGGGATTCTCTGCACATCCAGCGCTCTGCTCGGCAATCTGCGTCAGCTTGGAAATGACATCAAGTGTTGCCTTCAAAGGCAAAAAACCCCATGTGTCTACTTATCTGAGAGACCAGTTAGCCTCCTCCTGTCAAACACACACGTTAAACGTGGAGAGAAAAGAAATTTCACATAAAAATAATGGGCTTACCACCATGGCAGATCTTAGCCTAGAAAATACTGTTTTTCGGACAAGTGCAGTTCATCGTGTAGGGTATTTTACAAGCAGCAATGAAATGAAACTTTACATTGAAATAGAAATAATAAAACCAACTTCAGATAGTTCAGAACTTAAACAAATGCACCAGGAAACAAAACCAAAAGCCAAAAAAAATAAACAATCCCCGAACAAAACACCTCTTATTGCTAAAATGCAGAAAGTGCCAGTCTGGCTGATTTTCTGCTGCCGTGTAACATCCTCCTGCTTTTCGTATCCCCTCGCACCTCAGGTCTGAACGGCCCTTACACACCTCACAACCGCGGCCAAATTANTCTAAAATGTACTCCAGCCAGCACGCTACATGCAACGAATGAAAGAACGAGGAGAATTAAACCACGCTATGAAACAGCTTTCTGACGAATAAAGCTATGGAAATTTTAGGCTCCATTTACTTCTCAATCTAATTTTGCCCTCCAATGCACATTATGTCTGAAATGGGATCTCATGTGGTTTGATCAGTGCTCTTAACGCATGCAGAAGCAACATATTCCCTTTATTGTTGTTTCCTTTCTGCTGCACAGCAATACTTCTAATAAGAGCAGCGCAGCAGGCTCTGTGAGACTCTGCAGTGACCGCTGTGCTGCTGGAAGGCTGCAGGATGACCAAGAGGATCGGCAGCTGGAAAAGTTTGTGGTCCAGAGGAACCCCTGTTCGTGCAAACGCAGAGCTACCTGCTCGGTGCACTACAAAAATCACCACAACAACAGAGTTATCAAAAGACGTTTAAATAAAGTATTTTTTTTCCTTTTGTTTCTCTTCCAGTATTTGAATTTTTGGATTCACCTGGAAGCTATTTTTTAGCCTCTCTTTGCAACCAAGAGGACTGTAAAGCTGGCATGGGTTTGTGAAGAATTACAAACTCCTCTCTCTGTGACAGGACGCCAGACACGGCAGCTACAAGGGAAAAAAAAAACAAACGCTACAAGCTACATGGTGAAAACAAGAGCATTGGCAGCATCTTACGGTGGAGCCATGGATGCTCCTGGAACCTGTGCATGGATACGCATGCAGAGAGGTGGCTGGCCTCCACCTTCTCCCTCCTTGAGAAATGAAAATCCAGCACCTCTTCAACCGCTCCCCGCCCTGCCCCGGGCTGCAGATTCACACCTCTTTGGCAAATATTTAGCAGTTGATACAAGGGACACACTCAAAGCCAGCCCTGAGGAGGGCGGGTGGTGCCACATACCCCCTGTGCTCCAGTTTCCTCCTGGGGTCCAAAGCCTTTGCTCCGGACACCAGGAGCTGCCCTGAGGACGAGGAGCTGCTCATGTGGGAGAGCATCCTTCATTTGGGCTGAGATCTGCAAGATTTACTCCGGAGACCACCCGGCACCTTCCCTGGCGTTGCGGCAGGGCTCGAGGAGAGGCGCGGTGACAGCCCCTCCACCAATCTCAGCACCATGGAGCTCCCTGAAGGAAGAGCATCCAAGGACAGTGGTGGCCACTGCTGCCACCCGGTACTGCTGCTGCCAGGAGCAGGGCAGCCACTATCAGGGGGACACTGGGCTGTGACATGGGCTTGCTGGCCACCGGCACAAAAAGTCCAGGCGGGTACAGGCATTGCTCCAGAGCATCTACAGCGAGGAGCAGCAGGCAGGGCAGCCCACCTCCTCCTCCTCCCAGCCCAGCAGCTTGGGAGACACTGTCCCCAGGTCTGAGGGGGTGCGTGGAGGCCTGGGAAGGGTCCCAGAAGCCAAGCAAGCCTGTGCTGGGGAGACACAGAGCCCCGGGTCCCTGCTGCGACCCGCTGGGCTGGGGTGGTGCTGGTGGGGAAGGGTCTTGGTGGTCCCCCAGGAGCTAGGTGCAGGAGAGCCAGCAGGAGGCCTGGCACCAGCGCCGGGGGGGTACCAAGGCCAGGCACCAGGGGAAAGAGGAGGACGTGGGTTTCCAGTCGCCTTGCGAAGGACAGCAGTGACATCCAGAGGGCTTTTGGGAGCAGTGAGAGCAGGAGGAGAAGCCCAGGAGCCCTGCAAACCTGCCTGGGTGTGCATCCCAAGCTGGACCCTGGAGACCCTTCACCAGCTCCCATCCCAAAGACTGACAATGCACCAGCGGGTGGCATCGCCCCCCAGGGCCACTGCATGTGGCATCGTCCCTGGGACCATGGCACGACCAGGCCAGCAGCACCCTGTGGCGGTGGGGCACTGGGGGCTGCCAAAGCTCAATGAGACACCAGATGACCCGGGGCTTCACCATCCCACCTGCTCCCAGTCCAGGGGAGCCCTGGGAGCACCAGCACGAGCCAGCATGACCCAGCGCATCCAGGCAGGGGAAGATGGGAGGATACTGGCAATCAGATACTCAGCTTGTTAGGTAAACACAGAGATGGGGGAAAAGAAAGCCAACAGCTTCCACCAGTCTGTTTTGTGGAGACATTAAACCCATGCTGAAATCTTCCATCTCGCAAGAATCAATATTTATGATCTGCATCTGGAATTAATCTGAGATGGAGACATTTCCAATCTAAGGATCATTGCTAATGTCATCAGCAGTTTTCTGCCCCTCGCAGGAAAAGTATTTACACCCTAGATTTTAACATCTTAATTAGGGCTCAACAAAGTTCAGATCGACAACCCAAGTGTGATTTTTCTGGTATTTAAATAATGCTATTTTTATCCTGGAATGAGATGAAAAGCTGAAATCAGGCATTTTACCTGGATTCTATGTGGTGGAAAAGGTGAAGCTTTGGATATGTTGAGATACTTGGGTTTCAGTGTTTTTCTGTCAAAATATTTTTAATCGTCAAGATTGAAATATGTTACGCTCTTTGGTGGAAAGAACCCAAAACACCTCGTTTGAAATCACATTAAGGCAAAATTGCATTTTTCGTCTGCCCGCGAAACAGCAGGACCAAGTTCCTGTTTCCAAGTCCCGTCTTTTCCTAGCCGCCCGGTGGGCAGAGAGCATCTCCCGCAGCGTGGTCAAACGTAGGGCTCAACTGATGTGCCAGGTTGTTCAGGAAACAGAAAACACATGGATTACTTTACGGAAAGTGTCAAGAACTCTCTTGGCTGCTTCTCCCACCCAAAACGGGTGTCCGCCCTCTCCCTGATGCCAATACTGCCATTTGTGCTGACGCTGGTTCGGCTGGGGTCCGCAGGCTGGACTCGGCCGGCCGCCGCGCAGGCCAGGATCCAGCTCTGCCTGGACCCCGGCACCAGCCAGTCGTCCCTCCCCGACACCCGGGACAGGAAAGCTTTGCCAAACAATGGCAGCATCAGCTGTAGAAGGCGGCACCACATTACTCCTGCCTGCAAAAACTACAGGTGCCCCATCTCATTACACTAGGATCACTAAAAGACAGAAAAAAAATGCAATTAGGATATCTAGATATTAGCCAACATGTCTTTTTGAGGGCTCTTGCACGCAAAAAGCAGACAATAGGATCTTGTTCCCAAGCCAAGGTGGGAGATTCCCCTTCCACCACCTTCAAGCGGGACCAGAGCATCCCCCGCAGCGTGGCACCAGCACCAGGGGATGCTGCGGTGGTGCCCAGGCTGGGCACCTCCACCCACCCCGAGAGCCTGCCCGGTCACAGTGAGATGCCCTGGGCTTGCCCAGCCGTTGGCCATCATCTTCATCCTGGGAGCTCCCAGTGCAACCCCCCTGGCCCACTCCCCTCCAAGGACCGCAGCCGAGGATGACGAGTTGGGAGAGAAAAAAGGGGGGCGGGAGAGTGGCCAGAGGAGGTCCCCAGCCCACAGTGCCCGTCATGGCGTCAGGATTTATAACTGTATTAAATGGCATGACAGTCGGCCCCGATAAATCAGCTCCCCTTCTTCCCAAATCACAGACAATAAAAGCTTTGGCAGTGAAAGTCATTCATCATCATAAAGACTTGAGACATTCCAGCCATCAATTTCACTCACATCCTTAATACACTGGAGAGGAGTGGTGGAGTTTTAGGGGGGAAAAAAGACAGGGAGAGAAGAAAGGGAAAAATAATTAAAAGAAAACATGAAGAAAGACTGGACAGGTATAATTACGAAGGTCAGAGAAAGGAGTCCCTTCAGGACAGCACTTTTGACGACAGGGGCAGTGCTGCCCTGCTCTCGGCGGGGGGTGATGCTGAGCAAAGCTGGGGGCGTCCCTGACAGCCCGGGGGCTCCGTGGGGGAAGGAGAGGCCGGGACCGTGTCCCGGAGCGGGGCCAGAATGCCACGCTGCCTCCTCACCCCAGTCCAGCCCAGCATCCCTGCAGGGTGCCACCCCCAGGTCCCTGCCACCTGCGACACCCTGGGGCTGCCGAGGTGCCAGGCCCAAAGGGCCGAGCGCGGGGACAGGCACCGCTGCCCAGCGCAGGCCGGCCATGGCGGGAGCGGAGCTGCTGGGGTGGCTGGGGCGGCGGACGGGTCCGTTCCCAGGAGACGAAGGGAGATGAGACCCGCGGGATGAGGCCAGCGCTGGGGGTGGGTGGCCCGGGGGTGAAGGGCAGCACAGTGGTCCCCACCAGGGCCCACAGGGCCACCTCCTGCTCCTCAGCTGCCACCACCTTACTGTGGGCTTACTGAGCCCACACCACGCTCCAAGGCACTGACGAGTCCACTTGACCACTGCTCCAGTACCAAAGCCACCATTCGTAACACCCCCACACAGAGTCACTGAGCTACCGAACCATGTCACAGAAGGGCCCACCAATATCCCACTCATATCTTAGGAACTTAAGAGCTTCTCCCATTAAAAACTGGGCTGACAAGACCTGCAGGTGGTGAATGGACAGAGTATGGACAAAATTTGTCTGCTGAGCAGTGAGCCACCCAACGCAGCCAGCCATCCCCGAGCCTGGTAAGCAACAGAGAACCCGTCTACCCTGGACAAGGGTGCAATGAGCCACGAGGTGGCGATCCCACCTCCCCACGCCCCCCCCCAGGAACTGAGGCATCTCCTGTGGCCCTGTGCAACCTCGCAGCGAGAAGCCACAACAGCTGCCCAGACCTCCCACGCGCCGGGGCAGCAGCTGGGCTCGGCAACGCCAAGCTCATGGTGCAGATGTTTGACTGCGGAGTCACTCAGAGAGAGCTGCCCTGTGGAAAAGGACCTGGGGGCACTGGTCAACAGCCAGCTGAATAGGAGCCATCAGTGTGCCCAGGTGGACAAGAAGGCCAACAGCATTCTGGCTTGTATCAGGAACAGTGTGGCCAGCAGGACTGGGGCAGGGACCGTCCCCCTGTCTGGAGCACAAGTCTGTGAGGAGCGGCGGAGGGAGCTGGGGGTGATCAGCCTGGGGACAAGGGGGCTGAGGGGAGACCTTCTGGCTCTCTACAGCTCCCTGAAAGGAGGGGGCAGCCAGGGGGGGTCGGGCTCTTCTCCCAAGGAACAGGCCATGGGACAAGAGGAAACGGCCTCAAGTTGTGCCAGGGGAGGGTTAGATGGATATTGGGAAAAATGTCTTCACTCAAAGGGTTATCAAACATTGGAAGAGGCTGCCCAGGGAACAGGCTGTGCCAGCACAGGGCCAAGCCAGACCAGGAGACGTTTGAGTCTGAGGGTTCCACCTGGTGAAGGCAGCACTAGGACTGCAGGAACAGCTAACAGACCTGTTTAAGACGGCATCAGTGCCTGGGAACAGTTTGTGTCCATATTCCAATAATTATTCCAATATTAACAAGGGCAGACGGAGCAAAACGAAGCCCTTTGTTTAGCACCAAAAAGCAGATTTGCTGGCAAAGGGAATCTCACCCACATCCCCCAGTATCACACACCTCTTACAGACTTCACAATTATTGCACCATCGGCTGGCTTCCCACCATACTCTTCCAAACCCTCCCCACTCCTGCAGATCCTCAAGCCCCGAAGGTCCAGGACCAGCCTCCCCATAGAGGATGCTCAACTCCGGGGAGGCCACCAGGTCTGGACCCACAACTGCCAGAAACAAAACCTGCTGGGCAGGGGGTAACCCACACGCGTCCCCTCTTTACAGGGATACTGCTGATGCACAAGCCTTTCTTTAGAAGTTAACGCTCAAAGATGTACATGTCATCACAGGGCTGAGCTCAAGGAATTTAGACTGTTGCAAAGAATGTATGATGAAAAGAAGGAAAACTCCAGTGGGACCCCAGTACTCCTTTCATGTCCTCACTGAATTAACTTTTCTGCCACATCTATGTGAAAATCACAAGTCAGGTGTCAAGTCCGTGGCAGCACAGGCAGTCCCTGTCCCTGTTGATTCTCATAGGATTTCCACAAGCGATATTCCTCACTGTTTGTAAATGTGCCAGTTTCATCAAGCAGCTCAAAACAAAAAAAAAAAAAAAAATCCATCAAGTTGTATTTTGAAAAAATTCCAGTGATGTTTTCTTTTTTCCCCTGCATTTTGTTTTTTGCATTTTCTTTTTTTTTTTTTCATCACAGTTCAACATTTTTATGAGAAATGACATCAAAACTTGGAATTCACACATTTTTGGCCTGATGGAATACAAAGTCAAAAAGAAGCAATGGTCCATTACAAAAAAAAAAGCCCCAAATGGGTTTATAAACTCTGTATTCATAGGTAACACGGTGTTTGCCAGGGCCAGAACTACAGGAAGAACTATTTCAGAGAAGACAGTAGGGAAAATAAGCAAGAGCTTTCTTTCCTACTCTGCGACAGAAGATGTTCTCCTTCTCCCAAAATGTGCTGCAACACCATTAAAACACCCGGATCCTTTGGCTTTCCCTCCCCTGGCTCAGGAATGGGCACTTTTGGCAGACCCCAACTGGGAACAGCCAGGAGCTGTCAGAGCACTCACCCGGTCCTGGCTCTGTGCCGACACCGTCTCTGCTGGCCTCCCAGAGACCACGGCTCGAAGCTGTGGAGCCCGTCCCCTTGAGCTCTGCCGGGCTCCGAGGAGCCGAGCCCTTCGGGAAGTGCCCAGCAGGCTCTGTGGCCACCCACTGTTGGAACACTTCACAGTCTGCAGCTTTTCTTTCCTGAGTCCTCTCATGTGTGGTTTTTTTTTTTTAAAAAGGCACATTCCCATTTCCAGGTGATGGTATGACTGTGCGAGTTGATGGCAGATGCCCCCATAGCATGCTGTCCACTGCCCAGCGGTGCACATAGCCCTCAAATTGTCTCTGTTTAACCATTCCCTCTACTTCCCAAACTGCTGGTCTCATTGTCCCCTGTGTAAATACATGGACTCTCCCAAATGGTCGAGTATCAGATGAGGACTCATATTTGGTCAAACAAAGCCACCTATCATCAGTCATATCATCAGTGGTGTAGGGAGCCTGGAGGTGTCTTCAACCACTGCCATCAAAACAATTACCTTGTCCTAGAAACGACATCTGTAGCCTGACTCAGACTACCACTAGACTTTATTTTTGTGCCGTGCATACACACAGATGCCAATGTGTCCCCCTCCCCACCTGGAAATATCATTTTGGAGGCTCTCAGGTGTTTTGGTAGAGTTGCAGGCCAAGAAAAGCAATTTAGGAAGCATTTATGCTAGCTGAAGTGTTTTCCTTTCTATTTCTTTTTTAATTATTATTTCCAATTTGGAGATCTATGACAGATTTACAGCATTTCTCTGGCAGCGAGAAATGCTGTCTGTGGACAGGATCAGCTGTTGATGCCCTGAAGCCAGCCCTGCCGCCGTGGCGGCACGGTGTGGGTCAGCATCCTCAGGACCCGGACACCGGTGGAGGCGCCGCGGCGGGAGCCAGCCAGGCACTTCCCACCTACTCGTGCGGAGCCATTTGGATGCCCAGCCTTTGTCAGGGCATTTCGGAGCTGGGTGGGCATGGAGGAGGCTGCTCAGGGTGTCTGCAGAACAAGCCCCAGCCCCACCACAATCAGGACCAGCGCAGGCGCACCAGAACCCTCTTGTCTTAATCCTCCTGCCATGGCTGTTCCATTTAAAATCGTATTTATTATCCATACCACAGCGGTATTGGGGGCAGGGGGAAACAGATTTAATTAATTAGAGATTGCAAAATCCTTAAGTAAAAGATGCTATGTAAATGCAAATTGTTATTATACATGCTTTGCACCAAAACATGTTTACCATAGTTAAATTCAACATTTAAATCCACAGCCAAACTCCCAACAGAGTGAGGCTGTACATCATCAAAAGAGGCAGTTAATAGCCTGGGTCTTGGTGGGGTACAAGTGCCCTCGTTTGCTTTCTCAAATGCGCTTGTTCTTTTTTAATGGTAAGATAAGAATTCATAAAAATGGAAAAAATTCTACAGTGTTTCAGTTAGACTCTGTCCTGTCATTAAAAATGACACTTTTGTTTTTCAGATTGGCTGCCTTTCCACAGGAGTTTATGTGGCCTTTTTTCAAGTCTTTAACATGACAGGCCCTATTGGGAGTGACGAATAGATTATTGGAAAATGCATCTGCACTTTTATCTATTAAATGTACAGACTAAGCTGTAAATCTAGCATTATGCTGCACTAGAAACCATCTACCAACACCGATTTGCACTTCAAAACAGTCCCACAGAAATTAAAGTATAATTTGGTGATAATGTAAAAAAACACTGATCAACATTTCCTCACAGAGACAGATTATATGACCAAAACAAAATGGTCTCAGGAGACTTTTTATCATTGCTATTACAACTGACCACAACAAATATTAACAAAACATTTTTCCAGAAAAAAAAGGTAATTGCAACAAAACTAAACCTTTTCTTTACTTTCTTCCAAGCTGTGTTGATTTTAGGGGAAAAAAAAAAAAAAAAAAAAAAAAAATAAAAAAAAAAACAAACTAAAAAAAAAGGAAGAATTGTGAAAGTGTTTCATTGTTCTCATTTTAGAGAGTTGGATGGGGATATAGAAATTGTTCCCTTTGAAACTACTTTTCATCAAAAAACTGCAAATATTTTTTTAATTCAAAATCAAAATAATTGGAATCCTTTTATTCAGCTAGTGAGAACACAGATGTAAAACTGTCACTTACCAATATTTCAGCAAACATCAGCTGGATAACGATTCCCTCCAGGACCCTCATGCGACCCGCCTTCCCCTCCGCGGGGCAGGGCCATCCCACCCACGCAGGTGTAGCTTCAGCTACCTCAACAGTCGCTGGAAAGAAACAGGCACCCTCTGACGAGGACCTCTGACTTTATACCCAAAAATTCATGGGGCAAGTCACCTCCTGCAGGTGCTTTCTCCTTTACACCTGGAGACCTTGCTACAGGGATGACCAGCCACTGACCTCCTAAGCGGTGAGAAATTAGCGAAAAGAGTTCCTCTTGACAGATCATTCTCAAAATTCAAAGTAGCAAATTCATTTAAGGTGTTTCCTAATGAAACCAGGCTCTACCACTGCGGTCAGGAAGACCTGGGGTTAGACCTAAATTCATAAGAATAAACAGACTACAACTGCAGAATCAACTACATACAAGGTTTGGGGACTGATTTTTCTTTTTTACTACTTTTTTACTACATTAAAATAAATGTCCTCTTTCCCTCCCAGGAATCACCAACAGACTTCACAATGCATTTCCCAGCATTACTAAAAGGAGTTGTGCACTTTACGTTAATGAAATATCGGCCCTGTACCACATTTTTACATCTCTAAAACAGTAGTTGTCTTCCCTGTGAACATCAGGTGTGCAAGAAAGAGTGAAAAATCCTATTTCACTATGTATTCCACCAAAGCACATATTGGAAGCTTTGTTTTTGCTTCTAATCTTCACATTATTGTTTCCATTTGACACATAAAGTGCTTAGTTGTCTCAGATCATCATCATCATCAGAAATGGGTCGTGAAGGGCACATCAAATAAGGGCTTGAGGCCCTTTCTTGGCTCCTCTCAGCACCGGCTCCAGAGAGCACACCGGTGTTGAAGAAACAAGAGCATCGTTTATCAGTTAAACTTCTGCCTTTAGCTTGGCAATAGCAAAGAGAAGGAAACCTTGGAAAGATGCAGTGACTCAGTTCTGATGTGGGACAAGCACTCGGAGTCCAGCCAAGACATGGTGAAGAAGCCAGCACCTCCTTCAGGGCCCACCTGGACCTTCACCAGAGGGTTCAGCCCATCACCATTTCCCGTCTTACCTATCCACATGGGCTAAACACACTTCCCAGATGTACACGTCTCACCACACGCCACTCTGCAGCCTCTTACTAAGACAAAACTCTTGATTTCTCCGGTGTACCCCTAAGACACCTAATTTCCAAAGCCATAAAAAGAAAAAGTCCAGATTGCAAGCTGCTTAGACAACCCCAATGTCCCCTCTTCTCCAGAGGGACAGAGCCCTTACAGTGTTCGTTGGAGAGCTTAGGTCAGGCTAAGAATCCCAGGGAAAGGTTTTGAGCGCTGGTACCTTTTGCTGGGTGAGTTGAGAGCCAGGGATGAGGAAGAACAGAAAAAAAAGGAAAAGGAAAACAAAAAACACCAAAACTACACAAAACAAACAAGTGAAAAGAAAACATCTATCTTTTCTTCCATGATTTGTTGTATGTAAAGAATGTTCCTTTAAACACAGGTACAGACAGAGCAAAATAAATGGGTGAGAAAGCTTCTGCACCCACCTTTCCTGCACATCCCAGCAGAGGCAGACCCTCAGAAGGTACCAGCGGTACCCTCACCCCAATGAACTGGGAATGATCCCACCAGAGAGACAATGACTCCTACCCAGCAACATGGAAGCACTGTGCCTACCACAGAAACACAGAGTAACTGAGGCTAGAAAGCAACTCTGGAGACCGTCCAGCCCAGCTCTTGCTCACAGTAGGGTCACCTAAAGCAGCCTGCCCAGGACCACGTCAAATCCAGCTCTGAGCATCTCCAAGGACAGACGCTCCACAGCCTCTCTGTGCAACCCGTGCCAGCATTTGACCACTCTCACAGCAGAAAGGATTTTTTCTCATGTGCAAGAGGAGTTTCCCTTGTCTCCGTTTGTGCCCATGGCCTCCTGCCCGGGCACCACCAAGAAGAGCCTGCTTGCATTTGCTTTGCTCAGCCCCATCACGTATTGACCCACACGGGTAAGACTCCCTCTGCAAGCCTCCCCTTCCCCTTCTCCCAGCTCTAGCAGGTCACACCATCACCACTTCCAAGCTTGCACACGGAGTTTCTGCCGCCCCCTGCACCCTCCTGCACTAACTGCTGTGTCTGCCGGTCCTGTTGCTTGCACAGAAGCCTTCCTCAGCATCAGCTCAAAAACTGCCTGACCCTCCCTAATCGGCAGGAGACTGAAGCTCAGGAGGATCATGATCAAGTGTGCTATAAGACCCCCTAACTTAGGTTATGCAAAAAGTCAGTGTCTAGTCCTAATTGCATGCCTAAACTCTAGTCTGGAGAGAGGAAGGCATCTCCAGACTCCTCCACACAAAGGCTGGTGTCTAGGGTTCTTTAGATGAATCCTCCATCCATAGGCTGAGACGGATTCATTGCCATTCTTCTGAAGGCGATCTGCATCCTACATGGCACTTGTTTTCCTATAAAAAACCAAGAAGTTCTTTTAGATTGCATTGAGCTAAGTATTAGCAGTGTTTAATCGTGGCAAGAGATCATGGAAATCGTGGGATTTCAGAGGAGCAGCTCTTTTCTGCCTTGCTGTTGAAGGCATCATAATCCACACTGTCTGCAAACACTGAACCACTCAGGGACGATTCCTTTTGGCAAGGTTTCCAGTCCAACTGCCTTGTCACCGTCTCATGCGTAGCTTCAGAAGTGACCAACAATATCTGCCACGCAACAAAACACGGCAAAACTGTGGCTCATAAACTGCAGTCAAAGCATGATGGGATGAACGAAGAAGGATGAAGAGTCAGGCAACACAATTCTCTGCAAGACTGAGCACTCCCAAGGAAAAATACGATGAGAGTGGCCAGTGGAGGACTTTACATTACAGTGGAACAGCAGCAAGGAATGACTTTTCTTCTGCCATGCATTTATCTGATTTTAGTGGTTTCATTTCCTAACTGTGAAAATTTGACAAAATATGCAGGAATACGGAAGGTTAAGCATATCCCTGTTACCTGCATTAGCCACAGTCCAGTGACACCTATGAAGAAATAACTTCAGCATAGTACACTACATCTAAGGTGTCGGATGCATCCACACTAATGAAAAAGCCATGCTGGTCTTCCCAGGAGTGGAGGAATCTATTCAGCCAGACGCATCGACGCTGCTCGCTCCGTGTTCAGTTCAGCCTGAAGTCTGGGATCAGTCATGTCTGGTGGCCGAGTCCACAAGTGCAAGCCACAGCAGACACTCTAAGCTGACTGCCGCTGAGAATGTCTCTCCTTCGCCATCCCTCCAAATGATGAACGGACTATACTCCTGGTTTTGTTCTGTTTCTTCTTGCTTTTCCGATGTGCATACAAACTGTGCAGGAAAGCCACTGCACTTGGCTCTACAGGACCATTGTCTTCAAGGCTGACCCCACGCAGGAGCACATAAGGTAACACTCCTTCCGTGATTACAAGGGTGGGTGCGGATGATGAGGAATCCTGTCCACATGTGGCAGAGTCTCGTCTGTCCCTGCACGGGTCTGTAAGCTATGAAATGTCTTGCAGCCGCCCCAGCACATCTCCCTCAGGACATGCTTGTCAGGATGGGAGCCAGCGGGTCCGAGTGGGACCTGGCAGCAACCAGGAAGAGCAGGCAAGCAAAGGGTGTTGGAGATGTCCCAGCATGGGAGAAGACTCAGGGAAGACCTTCTGGCTCTCTACAGCTCCCTGAAAGGAGGGGGTAGCCGGGGGGGGGTGGGGCTCTTCTCCCAAGGAACAGGCCATGGGACAAGAGGGAACGGCCTCAAGTTGCTCCAGGGGAGGTTTAGGATGGGTATTAGGAAAAACTTCTTCATGGAAAGGGTTGTCAAGCACTGGACCAGGCTGCCCAGGGCAGTGGTGGAGTCGCCATCCCTGGAGGGATTTAAGAGAGGGGCAGATGTGGTGCTGAGCGACATGGGGTAGGGGTAACTTGGCAGTGTTGGGTTAAGGGTTGGACTTGATGATCTTAAAGGTGTCTTCCAGCCAAAATGATTCTACAATTCTATGATTGTAGACCAGGTTCCCCCACTCCAACATCTGTTGGAGGAGCAAGACCAATGCCCGCTGCCAACACTGTGCTCTGCGCTCCTTCTTTCAACGGTGCGACACAGAGTTGGCGTCAGACCCCGCTGCAGTGGAAGGGTCTCCTCTGCCTCGGGCGAGACGGACAGTCGCTCCCAGCCCCGCTAATGCGAACTGACCCTGCAGCCCGCGTGTCCCACCATCTGCCCCCGGCGCCGTGCCACAGAGACACGCCGAGGTGTCAGCACCGCTCTGTCCTCTCAAAGTGATACCGACCACGCTGAAATCAGCAAGCCAGCGCAGGGAAAATGCATCTGCAGGTAATTAGTAACAATCACGGGCTGCTTGGAAACTGCTGACTACAGCAGTAATGAGCTGGGCACATATCATTGGCTTGTAAATGGAGAGAGCATTTATGGACCGTGGCAGCAAGCAGTGAGGGAAAGGGGTTTTTTTTAAACTTAATATTTAATGTGGCATAAAAACGACGGAAAGAAATCGAGTGGTTCTCTAACCAGAGATTTGGCTGGTGGTCCATAACACAACAGAGTTGGCAGATGAATCAGTACTGAGAACTGGCACTAAATTTTTCCTTAGACATATTCTAGCAGTAAGTGCTGGCATGAATGCCAATGTTTAAGTAATCTTTTCATCTCCAAAAAGCATCCCAAATGTTTTGATCTACCAGCTTGTTAAGTAATCTTACATTTTGGGCCAGCAGATGACAGAGGATCTTTTGCAACTCAACCCTCGATACTGCTTTGCTGCCCACAACACATCCCAGCAACAAGAACAATGAAAGACTGTGCTCATAATTCTCTTAGGACCTCCATTCTCAGCTTTATTTGCATTACTTCTTTTATGATCTGTCTTACAGACTTAAGGCTGACAAAATGAACTAGACTTAGGTTTCTTCACCAATGGCAGCCCAGAAAGTCTCCAGACTTTCTCATAAAAACTGATTAAGCTCAAACGGCAGATACCAGCTATTGAAAGGACATTAGTGTTCTTAGCTCAAACCCCTGTATATCATATTTCAAGCTCTTTAACCCCAGAAATGCAGCTTTCCAGCCCTGCTCCCACTGATAGCCCCGCTCACTGTTGAAGCTCCATGCAACCACACGTTCACAGCTCTGCTTCACACCCACCACAAGAGTTCCTGATACACACAACGTTGCCCACCAACAGACTCCTCTGGATGCTACAACTCAGTTGCCAGAGTTTTAAGCAGCTCTTGGTCTCATCTTGGCCTCATCTTCTCTCTTTGTGAAGCCGTTACAAAAGTGTTTACAGCCTCTCAAGCCACTAGCACCACCAGAGACAGAGTTTGGACATTTTGTGGAGCTTTATCTAGCCACCCCTCACTTTTACAGCTGAAAAACACACTACCTAGCATGACCAAAACAAGTTGTACCCCAACGCTTTCAGTGCTTGGGCACATCACAGAAGAACCTGTCTGGAACAAGGAAGAGTGGAAACATGCAAAAAACATGAAAAAATTAAACTTTCTGCATCTCAAGAAAAGACTGAACTCGGGTTCGCCATTCCTCCTCCAACGAGGAGCAGTTTGCAGGAGAAATGCCGTCACAGGTCTGTGAGGCTCAAGCTCTTGCCGGCCAGACAAGGGGCCGAGGTCCAGGACCTGGCTCCAGCAGGACGTCTCTCGTGAGTCAGTTCCTGACCACCGAAGCAGGGCTGATACAAAGCTAACCTTCTTCCAGGTGTTCCCTGCCTTATCTACCACTTAAACCCAACCATCCATCCCAGCTCCAGCTCAGGAACACTAAAACGCTGAATTTTACCATAGCTTTGGTCTGACCACAGACAACAAAAAAGCTCCCAGAAGGCAGAGCACACGATGTCTTCGCAAATGTCTGTGGGATCTCACACTCACAACCACCCCAGTGTGTCATTGCCCAGGTTCTTGTAATTTTCAGTGTTACCTACGACAGATGAAAGGCCAGTAACAATATGGTTTTGATTACACATGAAAAACAATCCCTAAATGCGTCTTCTCTTCCGAATCCCCTGTCCCACCAAGGAAACAGGGTGGGAAAAGAGGCGCAACTCAAAAAGTGAGTTAATTCTTGGGAGAAAATGGAGAAGTCTGTCCAGAGGTGTGGTAAGAAATACATCACCAAATCTGGTGTCACTTGGATGCCTTGCACATTACAAAGTATGGCTTGCTGCTTAAATCCTTCTGCCCCAGACAGTCTGTGTGTCCCTTCGGCGCCGAAGGAAAGACTCAGGCGGGAGCACGGCTCAGGCGTACGGTATGCCCCCAGGTACAGGGCTCAGATCATGCCAGGGGCTTCTGGGCGCTCCCAGAGCACAAGGAGCACGAAACGGGTGTTAGGAAAGGAAAAGGAAGGATAACCGTCAGACAGTCCTCTCCGAAAATATATCAGAAGGCATAGGTTTTAAAGGGGTTTGATATGCTTGTGTAAATCTGAGCTTTATGAATGCAGGTGTTAGAAAACTCCACAACAATATCAAATTAAAGATATAAATACCTACTGCCTTGTAAAACATGTTCTGTTATAGCTCTCACCCTGTCACATTTAAGACCAATGGCAGGTCTTTTCTAGGCTTGCTACTCATAAAGCCTGCTCTGTGCTTTTGATGAGAACTAGTAAATTTAACATTTGGAACTTCTGCTCACGTGTAGGTAATGCCACAGAGAGAGCCCACGCGAAACCTGTAACAAGCTCTGCAGAGCCATGTCTCCAGCCAGTTTTGCTCTAACACACACGATCAGTCAGTTCGCCCAGCTCTGGGGAAGTAGCAACCCAAGAAGCACAAGAAGTGCTTAAAACAGCATAAAAGAACAAGTGCTGGTGAAGTACTGACTCAAACAGCTTTTGGCTGAGTCTGATTTTGACCCAGTGCAGATCTTGGATACGCAGATCGTTGGATGATGACAGAAGCGAGGAAGCATCTCAGCTTCTCTCTCATCTTGCCTTCCTTTCGCTCCTTGATAACGCAGCTCAAGACACAGCTCCCAGTGGTTCCCATCCCACGCTGCCAGCTGCGGATGCTCCCCAGGGGGAGGCCCAGGCAGCGATGCCCACAGCACCTGAGGTGCTGCCGTTCATCAGCAGAGCACAAATGCCTCTCAGAGGGCACCAGGCTTGTCACGGGGACAGGGACTCAGACGAGCAAGAGAGAAACACCCTGAAGATGAACGAAGGGCAAGAGGACACCTGTGATGGGCCAAGGCAGCCTGGGTCTTTTGCAACGAGCAGCACTCGAGGCCTCAAAGAAAGAGGCAAGGAGCTCTGCAGCAAACAGTTACAGAATAATTTGCCTTAGGAGACATCTCTTTTTAACTTTCATAAGCTGTTATGGGTGGCTTATGGCCCCAAACATGATGGTTCATGTTCCTTCTTTTATATTCCCTTTAGATTCCTTCTACTCTGCGATTCTATGATTCTATAAATATATCTATACCTACGCGCTCTCTCCCTACCTGTCATAAGCCACGCCTGTCCAGAAGTCCCTCTTTCTGTCCATCCATCCAACCCTAGACACCTTTCTTACCTATGAGTCTACCTCTCGAACCACCCACCCGGTACCAGACACTTATTTCAAGAAGTCTCTCCCCTCCCACTTCAAGGTAAACATGGATTTCCTTACGCTTCGTGAATCTCTCTACTTTCTTTTGAATACTCCTAAACTTTTGGCAATAGTAGCCAAATATTGATGCCATATTGGGTTAAAACAATTTTGTAACAACATTCATTTTCAAAACTGCTCTCCTGATAGATGAGACTGCAGTGCTTTCAAGATATGATAATTCTATGGTAAAAAAAGTATCACCTTCCCTTTTAGCAACAAAATAAACAAGTAAATCCAATCTTGGGCGAAACTGAGAAAATTCAATGATGAAATCTGCATGGGTTAGACACAAAGACAGAAGTAACACACAGAGGTAACATGCTTAGGAAACACAGACCCTTAAGTTTTAAAATCCCTTTTGTCTGATTCCCACAATTCCTTCGGGACAGAATTTCATTGTTTTCTTACCATTTGAGCAACCTCCTTCCAAGCGATGTGGCCATTCCCAAAACGAGGTGCCCAAAGCACTTATCAAATTCTAGCTGTTCCTCAGCTCCCGCGCTGTGCCAGCTGAATAAATGCAGATGATGCTGCATTCCTTGAAAAAGGAACCTTTGCTTTTCATTAAAATGCTCAGCCCTAGTGCACAATTACTATTCCAGAAATGGTACAAAACACATGCATTTGTAGGAATCAAAAGAATCCAAAATTCAGGCTAGTTTGAACTGTCATAAAAACCCCGTCCAGCCAAACGTGCCAGGCGCCTTTATGAAAAACAAGTGATGAAGCCCAAAAGCAGAGGCAGGTGTTCTGCTTTCTGGTTACGTGCTGGTGCACGGGACACAGGTTTGGGGTGGAGGCCCATGTCCCTTCCTGGACCAGAGGGATGGATGCTTCATCCGTTGGCTCCAAGCAAACACTAGCGATGTGTCCCAGCCACGCACCTGACTTTCAACAGAGCTGCTATGAAATCGCCCTGAAAAAGAGACTCTGAGCAAATGGCTCCACATCCACAACTCCTCCATAACGGGCATCACGCCCCGATGCGCGCGCGCACACACACCGTTCACAGCACTTATGGGCACTGGAGGTGGCTTTACCTGTGACAATAGGGTACGACTGAGGCCCGGGAACGCTGGCTCCCAAATCTGCAGAAGCAGGGCTGGTTATGTTGGCCTTCATGTCATCCAATCCTCCAGCTAACGATGCCATGGCTGAGTACTCAGTTGCCTGAAAAATGAAACAAAAGGCATTTTAGCGATAATAAATTTCCTGCTCGAGAGCTACTGCCTATATGACAAAAAGTAGATGCAATACAGAACTCAAAAATCCTTTGTTCGGTCAGTTTTGAAGGCAATACCCATTTACATGGGGCCGTTAAGCCTTCAAAGTGCTCAATAAGTGTGTCTGTGCTCAACACCGATGTTCTCGGAGAACATCAAAATGGGCTTGCTTTATAAAACCAAAGCCAAAGTCATCAATATGTAACAAGGTGTCCCTTAAAGAGGAAATTTTGTAGAGTAGCTGGGGGCTGTAACTGCTGAGGGCAAGTTACTTGCTTGTGAGACGAAAACGTTTGTGCCAGTTAACCCGAACTCTCCTCATTCCGGTGGCGGCACTTGACAAGACACACATTAATGAGCAGGTGGGAACGGGGTGTCCCGTTTCCCCTCTTTTCTCACAAACGCTGCATTTCCTCATCATCTCACAAGAAATACAGTGCACGTAAATAAAAGTGTTTGACTGATGGACGGATTTGTAGACAATTGCTTCTAAATACAAATTATTTTCAAACAAATCGTCTGACTGGTGTAAGGGTGCCCTCTCATCTCATGGGAATTTTTTAATCTCATTAGTCAAAGCTATGGCAAATGAGCACAGGTCCTCAGAAATAGTATTTCTTATGTCCTATAACCCTATAAAATTCTGTACAGCTATGGCAATATACAGCAGGTGATACTTCCACACGTGTGGCAGAAAGCTTGTCTTCGTTTGCCTTTTTCCATGATTTCTGATTGTCAGGATCATTCACAAAAAACTGGCAAGTTTCCTTTCAACGTTCTCCCTTCCCTGTTGCTATTTGCACTTGAAGTTTTTATCCCGTCTTTGCGAGGTTGCAATCACACCTGCAGCAACTGGAGGATGACGACGTCCAGTGAAGAACAGCAACAGAACAGACGAACTGAGTAACAACCACCCCAGGGCTGATCGCCGCCGTATTTCTGCAGACTAAGTCACTGCAGAAGCTGTGCAGAGATGAAGCCACGCTGGGGAACCCAGGACCCCACGATTTTTTGTGTGACCAAGTGAAAAAGTTAACTTTTCCTGGTTTTTAAGGAGACAAAAGCTGATCTGAGTGAAAACGTCTTTCTCCCTCCTCCCAGTTTCTTGGAAGTGACCAAGAACCCAGCACACAATCTGGTATCTGCCATGAGCTCTGCACTTTTGGGTCAGATCTATCTGTTTGTGTCTCTGTTGCTCAGTTCTCACTCAACCAGAAGTTAATTTCCATGGAGAGCCCCCCATTAGCAGGTCTGTGTTAATACACACGTTTCCTCTGCGGATGCCATCTGTGTGATCACGAGTACACCCTGCCACCTTGACGGATCTCCCACACAAACCTCCTGCAGACGAGCGTGACATGCGCTTTGTGCCAGTGACCAGCTGCTGCCCACCCCGTCCCGGTCCCTTCACCCATCCCATGGATCAGCACTACAGCGTCCTCTGGACCGAGGCATTCTCAGCAAGGACCGTCTCCTATGTTCGTCACTAACCTTTGAGTTAAACTTGCCCGGTTCCTCAGTCCTTTCAGCTTATTCCTCCTCCGACACCCTCCATGCCTTCACGTTCCTCTTGCCTTCATGCTCCCAGCCCCTTTCTTCTACCAACGCTACCTCAAAGACACGCACACCCACAACTCTGCTTCAGCCCCACTTCTCCACCTCGGGGAGGACGGCCCCTGAGCATCACCCCTCTGAGGAGGACACCAGCGATGGTCCCAGCCTTTCTCCTTCCTGCAAGTGCAACCAAAGCTCTTTCTCCTCATTCCATGTCCTACTGAGATGCATTTTCCAGCCTCCCCCCACCACTCCACACCATCCCACATCTGCAACCCCTCCTTCCCCCTGCACTGGGTGCATGTGGTGGCACCGTTGGGTTTTTTGCTCCCCAAACAGCTGGACCCCTGTGGAGACGTCCGGGAGCTGGTGATATACGAGTGGTGAGGGACGGGGCTGCAACACAGCGGAGGAAACAGCTGTCCTTGTGCGCTGCTGCTAGGTATTTGTGATGTCTGGAGAAGAGCACGCTCCAGTCCCTGGGTGAGGATGCGGTGTTTCACCCCAGCTGCTCTAGGAAAGCCGTAACCACACGGCATCCAGACTAGAAGATCTCTTTGGATCTTCCCGCAGCTCAGTGACCCTCTCCTCCCCATGGGCAGGGTGTGAACCTGGGTTCCAGCCGCCGAAGTACAAAGCGGCTGCTGGCCATTGGGGAGGCAGCACCCCACTGTGCCACAGGCTGGGACACCGGTGGGGCCGGGCAGGGGGGTCACGGCTGAATCCCACTGCCAAAAGTGGCTCCTGGGGCTGCCGCTCTTCGCACAAGCCCAACCAGGAACAGTCCGAGCCCCCACCTGCAAACCCCAGACACAGGAGTGCAGAGATGGCTACAGATACGGACACACGGCATCCTTATGCCCTGCTGGGGTCTGAGGAATGGGCCCAGGGGGAATCACAGAATGGTGGGGCTGGCAGGGACCTCGGGAGATCACCCAGTCCCACCCCTGCCAGAGCAGGGTCACCCACAGCAGGTGGCACAGGAACGCGTCCAGGCGGGGTTGGGATGTCTCCAGAGACGGAGACTCCCCCACCTCTCTGGGCAGCCTGTGCCAGGGCTCTGCCACCCTCAGGGTAAAGAAGTTCCTCCTCATGTTTAGGTGGAACTTCCCATGCTCAAGTTTGTGCCCGTTACCCCTTGTCCTGTCCCCGGGCACCACTGAGAAGAGCCTGGTCCCATCCCCCTGACAAGTATTTATAAGCATTGGTAAGATCCCCCTCAGTCTTCTTGTCTCCAGACTGCGAAGACCCAAAATCCCTCAGCCTTTGATGAAGCACAGCCACATCTCACCTCTGAACTATAACGGTATGGAAGCACCACATCCACCAACGGCGAGCTCGGCCCTTCAGNGGCTCAGCGGGGCTGACCAGTTTCCACATCAGAAGTGAGCAGCCATCAGGGTGCAGCACACCCGTCTGGGGAGGGGACGGTGGCACCCCACGCTCATCCGCGTCACCCACCACAGGGAGATGGAGCGATGCACAGGGGCACGGCCCCGCCGCGGGCAGCGGGACCGCCGCACACCACAGGACTCCAGCAGACCGGAGAGACCGGGAGCGTTCCGGCTGCCCAACACAGCGTGGAGGGAGAGCCACGGGCAGACAGAGCCGCTGCCGGGCTCCAGGAGATGGAGCCATGGGAGGGAAATGGAGATCTGGGGTCCCTCACGGCTTTCCGTCCCAGGAGCTGCAGACAGGAGCTGTGTCTCTTTTGTGGTGGCCCAGCAACTTTTCGCAGGGGCAAGAATAGAGGGATTTTCAGGGATTTTCATGCCACTTCCCTGTTCCTGTGGCAAAACTCTGACCACATCCCTTCTCACGGCCACCAGTGATCGGCCACCAGCAGCCACAGCGACCACGCACTGCCCACCACCACTGCTCCTGGCACCCGGGCAGGGAGAGCGTGGGCCGAGGCGGGGCCCCTGAGGCTGCTGACCCCCCGCCGTCTTGCAGGGTCCTGGAGGAGGAGTGACCCCCATGTCGCACCCCCCTGCAGCCACAGCTCCCCCCACCGAGCAGCAGCGCCCGTGCCACGGCCGCCAGCCCTGCGCAGAGGAGGAGGCAACACCACGGCCCACGGCGTCCGGGACACTACAGGGAGGCGAGGGTCAGAAGGAGGAACCTTCTGGCCCCCTCAGAGCCAGGGGTGGGGAGCAGAAGAGCCTCCACCCCCAAGCCCACCACGGTGCTGCCTGCAGCCCCCTTGCCCCCGTGCCGGGCCGGGGGATGATGGCGCCACCAGCGAGGGGCTCCAGAGCCTCCCCTCTTCCCGCCACCCCGGCAGGGCTCGTCCTTCCAGACACCCTGTCCAGAGAGAAGAAATCCCGGGGGAAGCCATGCTCGTGGAGCAGCCCCTCACCCAGGACCCCCATCAGGACCCTCCTGCTGATCTCCCCAGCCGCTCGGGGACAGCACAAGGGTCTCAGATGTGGCTGCTCCACCGGCGAGCCGGCACTGCCGCCGGCACGGAACAGCCCGGAATGTCCAGGGGTCCCTGCCCGCGCAGCGGGAAGCCCGACCTGCTGCTCGGTAGGTGCAAAAGCAAGAGTCGGGTGTTCAGTACCCTGGAAATTACCTGAAAAATGACTGCCTGCGGTTGTACCACGCACTGTCTCATCAGCATGGAGCACCACTGCCATAGCATGGAGGAGAGAAAACACAGACACGTGAAACGAGGAAAA
>VXBH01009439.1:155192-168091 GCA_013400035.1 Rynchops niger
TCTCAGTTTTAGCATTTGTGTCCATTTGTCGAGCCATGTCTTCTTGTCTTGTTTTCCTTGCTCTTCATTTACCCCACCCTGACACTCAAGCCATGGGCAACAGCTCACATCTACATGCTTAAATCTCTTCTGCAGGTGCCACATCAAGAAAAACACTTTACTCTGGGTGTTCAAATACAGCCATGGGTTACTGCCATAATTTTCACTGCTACCAGACAACACGAAGTTTTGCGATGACACAAGCAAACACTAGCTCTGCACTTCTCATCGCAAGTCTCAGGGTACTTTAAGAAGATCCTCAGCAGCCACTCTCCACCCAAAGGTAGCATCCCCCAGGAAAAAACATATTATTCACACAAATAGAAAAATGAGTCAGCCTTTCTGGCTTTAACTGACTTTTTCTTGACCTTTCTTTTATCTGACACGTTGCTGACTTTTCCCTCTTACTCCCGAAGATCAAACCCCAACACTAAGGAGGACCGTACATCTCCACGCGCTCAGGAGCCGCGTTCCTGTGGACGCACCATCCATCACAGCTCCATACAGTGAAAAACATACTTTCATCTTTCCAAGAAGATAAAAGTAAAATCTGAAGATTTTCAAAAGGACTTGTGCCCCTCCCTTAGTCAGTTCAGAGAACTTCATCACCACTGTCTCTGAAACAGAGGGGTGTTAACTCTGTGCAAAACTCCCCTCATTGCAGGCGAGTTTGGACTAGACGACCTTTAAAGGTCCCTTCTAACCCTAACTGTTCTATGATTCTATGGTATTTTTTCCAACTTTTTTCAATTTATTAGTAATTTTTTCAGGTTCATTACTTATCCAGATTTCATCTGCCAGTCCTTATCTCGAGATCCAGACTTATTTGCACTGCCTGGTTTCTACCTAAGACCAGAATATCTACACTTTATCCAGAAATGAATACAAGAACAGATATTCAGTTTAGTTCTAGCTACAAGCAATGGGAAAGCATCAGCAAAGGCCTGGGAATTATCCGCTATTAGCTGCACACAGTTCTCTTCTAAGTCGGTGACCTACATAGTGTTGAATCTGGTCACATCATGTTATGCCTCATTATGGCCCTGATCTAAAGTCTATTGAAGTCAATAGAAATATTCCTCTTGGCTTCAATGAGTATTCGATTGGACCCATGTGTGAAGCTGAAAATACAAGAGAATCCATTTCTGTTGTGGACAGAAATCCAGCATTGATAATTCTCTTCTTTTTTCTGAGGAAATTAATGCACTGCCTTTCCTGCCAAGTGGATCCTGCTGTGTATCCTTCACCCCATGGTTTTCCCCTGCAGAGGCATTCCTCTTGCTCCCATGGCCACCAAAAGCACGCCGGTCCATGAGCGCCGGGCTTGCCCCTGCACCCGTCCAGCCTCCCCTGGCCCCGGCAGGTCTTGGTTGATCCCCAGGAACATCTCCTGCCCATGCTTTAACTGGAGAACGCAACCGAGTCAATGGTTCATGCGAGCTCGTCCATCCTTCTGGCTGGAATGGTGGGAAGCCATCAGAGGATGATGGGCCTCATGGGCACCTCCAGTTCCCCCAGCCGGGTGCTCCTAATGGACCAGGCACTGGAAAATCACACCACTTGCTGTAGCAGCTCTGCACATCAGAAGGACACGGTGGGTTTTGCCCATGACAGGGGCCAGGTGGGAGTACCGTGGTCCGCCATGGAGGTGGCTGTACAGGACAACTCCAGGGTGTGCAGGAAAAGCCACTCGTTGCATCAGCACGGCTTTGCTCACAGGGAGGTGTGGATGCCCGCAGCGGTGGGACTGCACCGGGGAGCCGACAGCGGGGAGCAGCAGGGCCGTCCCCACACACATGGAGAGGCGCCGAGAGGAGAACCAAGCCACTGCCAGCCCGGGAGGCAGACGCTGCGGTGGCTCTCCCTCTCCGGGACCTGAGGGCTACCCAGTGTTCCAGGCCCGGACTTTGTCCTGGCCGATGGTGGCCGGCAGCCACGAGCAGAATGGCAGTGCAATGGAGGTGCTGCAAACACCCCGCCATGTGCATTTCAAATTCCGTGACCAGAAATACATGAAATCAGTTTTCCACGAACATTTGCAGCCAGTGCAAATCAATCATAGGCTGTTTGCAAAAAATGAGCACAAAAGGACACAAACATGAGGGAAAGGCATTAATTTTACACATGGATTCATGTTTATAGCAGGTTTCTGTGGGGGCCAGGGTGCTTCTAGAGCAATTTACGCCTGGTGACTCCCTGTAACACACAGATGTGAGGGGAGTCATAGAATCATAGAATGGTTTGGGTTAGAAGATCATCTTAAAGATCACCTAGTTCCACCCCCCTGCCCTGGGCAGGGACACCCCCCACCAGCCCAGGTGGCTCCAAGCCCCGTCCAACCTGGCCTTGAACCCCTCCAGGGATGGGGCAGCCACAGCTTCTCTGGGCACCCTGGGCCAGGGGCTCACCCCCCTCACAGCAAACAATTTTTTACGCTCTGTATCTGTTGGCACCACATACCTGTGCTGCAGAGGCATCTACGCACGCACGGCCACAGCGCCCGGCATTAGGTGGCAAAACGAGGCGCGTAATATGAGATTCCTTACTTTTGCCCCCCAGTGCACGTGGTCTGACAGTCTTTAGTTATATGAAGACACGGTGGGATCCCTGCCTCACCCAGAGCGTGCCACGGGCACTGTTTCTGAACGAGAGACTGCCTGCTATTTTATTTTATTTTCCTGCCATTGTTGGGCAGTTGCCTTCTCTCTCCGCGTTGTCTGAGCCCTTCCCCAAAGACAAGTATTCATTCCCCGTGGGTCTCTCTACAGAAGGCACAGCTTAGAGCAGACGTGAAAACTCAGACGATGCTTGTCAGGAGAACAAGGTATTTTGAGGTGAGAAGTAACTCGTGAGTCTCCATTATATACAGGCGGACTGAGGGAAACATTAAAGATGGAAAAGTAAAGGAAATAGACTGGAAGAACTCAAAGTAAAGGCTTCGGGAGCAGTGAGCAAGCACTCCCACACAGCCCATCTACACATCCACCTATGTGAGGGGTGACGTACACCTTCCAATGGGCAAATTTTGTCCAGAAAATGGATCGGGAGGACTTTGGTCAGCAGAAGCCAGCCTTCAGCTGCTGCGGTTGCCAACGCTTTGCTGTGCCACAACTCAGCGTGGCCACGGGACTGTTCCCAGCACACATTTAAGAAGGAAGACTTGGAGAGGAGCTGCGAAAGAGGGAGGAAAAGGAACTTCCTTGTCTAGAAAATAGCAAATCTTCCAGTAAAATACCTGGAGCCCTCCTCAGGTGAACAGTGCAAGGACCTCAACAAGTTTTTGTGCCAAAGTAAAATTAGTGATATTCAGCTGGCTGCTACCGGACCAAGTTCCTAGTAAAATAGACGAGCAGTGGGTCGATGGCTCCTACTAGACTTCTCCCCACATCTCGTCTCTATGGGGAGGAGCATCTTTTCCTCATTTTCCTCTACAGCAATAGCGACGGACTCCAGACATCCACCACTGTCCGCTGCACGGCTCCTGGGCTCAGCATCGCTCTGCAGAGCCGGACGCCAGAGCCAGGTGTTGGTTTAGTACTACAATCTATCGCAGGGACAACTCTGGTTTTCTAAGTCACATCATTAATGTTCTCAGTATTCTCTTTCTCATTGATTTCTTCGGCCTTACTAATTGATCCAGACAGCTTCTCTGCTGTGGTTAAGTACCATGACAGCTTTGCTTGACTCACCCAAGAGGTAAAACACGACTGCTTCGGTCATGCCACATCCCTGTGAACCCGAGCTGATCATACATATGACACACGTGCCTATTGAGGGTTACACATCACACGCCACCAAAAAGCAGAAGCCAACCCAAAGAACCACGAGCCCTTAGCCATGGCCCAGCCTTCCCAACGCAAACGACAATGCTCCAACATGTACGGAAGCAAACAGCTACGAACTCCTTTTGTAATTAAACTTTAGAACGCCTAGGCAAGGTGCTTCTGCTAAGCACTTTTGTACATCACAATATCACATTTCTCAGCATCTGTGTGACTTCCCAGGGCACGCAGAGCGTACCCTGTTAACCGGATTAACAGGGGCGTATCTCCAACCTTAACTCCCTGGCAGCACAGCCATTCAAGCGACAGCTGCTCATGTGGACCCAGGTAGACCCTTGCTCCGCCAACAGCTGAATGTCCCATATTTGACAATCGGGGTAATACTTCAGCTACATCCTCATTCATTTTTCCCATTCTTTCTATTAAACCAGCAGAAGTTTCTCTCTGGATAAACGTTCACTGCTGGACTGTCTCCCTTGAGCTACGGGGACATGGCTCAGACACTTCAGAACACAGACACAAAGAAAGAATCCTCTTCCATCACCACTCTCTTTGTCATTACTTTTTTGGCATATAGAAGCTAGAGGGGCAGATTTAACACCACACAATGTCTAAGTGACCAACACTGGAAAGCCCGGCTGCAGGAGCGGGCGCAGTGCCTGTCCTGCCCAGTATCACCCGTGTTCAGATGGGATAACCACCATCTAGTGGTACGTGAAGGCCATTTCACCTTCCAGAGACACTGCTGCTTTGGCTTTCCTCACGAGTTTTTTAAAAAAAATCAAATTGACCTCAGCATCTTCCCCATCTTTCTCCAGCTTGAGTTCAGATCCGCAGAGTTCCTCAGCAAATACAAACCAGGGAAACCACAAGACCAGCAGAAGCTGGTGAAAAACAAATTGCTCTAGGAATGAAATAACAAATGACAGATGTGAGCTGAAAGGCGTGAGGAATTTCTACTCTACCGTACGACTTTCAGCCTAACTAAGTAATTTTTCAAAAAATTTATACCAATACGTATTCCTTAACTAGAGCCACGATAGTAGGAGGCTTCCATGAGATAATCTCCAGTGGCCCTCAAATGTATAGATTCCTCCAAGGGAAATCAGTGTCTGTCTGCAGCTTGAGCGTTCATCCACCTTGCTAAAAAGCAGGTCTAACATTAAGAACACTGAAGATTAATGGCCAGGCACATCATTAAGTAGCAAGCTACTATTGGTGCTGACGGCGATGCATGCGTTTCCACCTCCCTCTCAGCAGCTAAATTACAGGCTGCCACCCAAGAAGAAGAAAACACAGAGAGACAGAGCTCATCAGTTTTCACATGTGCTTCTGTATCATGCCTGCAAAAATGGAACTTTCCCAAAAAATTAGTGCCAAGTCCTTCTCAAACACACTGCTAATCTGTAGGTGCAACTAATTTACCTTCACACACTAATTGGGTGTTTCTCTCAGCAAATGGCCAATTACATGCCTAATAAGCCCTTTCTGGATACAAAAATCTAATTTGTGTGCACAATCATGCTAACTATGAAGCAAAATTAGGCATTGAGTTTTGCAAGTCTCTTCCTTGTTACCTGCTTGAGATCTAACAAAAGCATCAGAAACTGGGATGCTCTTTAAGGACTCATTTGATGTAACTGGCCCAGATCAGGTGTAATTTCATACACAAACACTTGCTAATGTTTACACAGCAAGTGTTTTCCTTCATTTTTCAATCCTCAAGTCCTTTATGCCTAACATGCACTTGTCTGCAGGGCTTGATGTGACACCGTTTCTCCATGTTTTTCTCCTGTGACTCTGAAAAGTGTTTGGTGATGTCCACCAAACAGACCTCTGCCAGCAGAAAGCGCATCTGGAAAACACCGAACGTTTGTAATAGTACCTGCTCTGGTTTGATGGGCTCAGTTGTTGTGAAAATGTCAGAATAATGTTGCCTCTCGAAGACTCGATCCAACACTTCTAGCTGCTGCTGAGTGAAAAGGTCTCCTCGCATCTGTTTCCGAAGAAAATCTCTGCCCGGGAGAGAATGGCCGTTTGGTACTGGAGATTCCTGAATACCTTTCAAAGAGGAGAAAGAAGACCGAGAATAAGCAGTCATCGCAATGATGAGACCTACAGAGGAGTGCCTCATTTTATCCCCTAAGCAGATGTGGGTACCAGTTTGGTGACACCATGAGGACTCTTCGAGAAGAGGTTACAAGCAAGACACACATTGCCAGAAGATGCTTTTACCAGTCTTCCACCACCAACAACCCTCAACAAAATTTACCATCGATGATTTCACACATAATTTAAAGGCAGGACAAAAAGATAACGGTCACATCTTTGCTCGCATCACTTTTACACCACCACCTAAGAACCTGTCTGGCTCCTGGTCTGGATGCAGGCAGATCCCATGAGGATCAGGACACCACCGGCAGCTACAGTCAGAGCCCACTTGGGTCTGCTCTGGCAGCTCTGCTTTGCCCAGTCTCGGCCCGAACGCTTCACGCGCTCCCGGTGGAACCCGCAGCTCTGTCTCAGCCCCATCCGTGCCGAGCTCCGTGCTGTGGCCTGCTCATGCCGGGAAGCACCACCTCCCGCCGGCCAGGCACCTCCGAAACACCGGCACTGCCCGTCCACACTGCAGCAGGACGTCCCCGGCGCTGAGTTACCCCTGCAGCAGCCTCAGCAAGGCCCGATGCCAGGCACCCTCCCGGCACTGCAGCTTCACGTCGTGTTTCTGAAGCCTATTGGCACGATGAAAGCCCAGGCTCCAAGGCACGGCTTTTTTCGCTCTCCTCGCTTTGGCAGAGAATTTTATCAGAAGTCGTAAGTGACCGCCCATGGCTGAAAAGCCATGAGACAAGTTTGAAAAATGTTTAGATTGCCAGTTCGAAAAGACTCTTGCACAATAGAGGGGTTTGTGTCAATTTGCTTTTTGCAGATTCACAGTGGTTTCCTACTTTTCCTTCATCTGTCAGTGCAAGAAATGCATCTTCTACGCACTGAAAGCTGAGGTCTGCAGTATTCCCAGGACTCCAGGAGGTGGAACTCCAAGAACAACAGTAAATATCAGATTTCTTCCCCAGATGGCAACACGGCACTAGACAAGAGGAAACATCTTAAAAATAGAATCTCGCTGCCGAGGTAGTTTTGAGGAGCAGAATTCAAATGCATCCTTAACAACAAGATTTTCATGAGCGTTGCAGTGGCTTACTACCCAAATAGTCTGCAGAGGAATAACATCACTCGGACCTTCTCTGGTAGATTCTGCATCGAGCTTTTTGAGGGCAAGGACCAGAGGGGGTCCATGCAAGGACACCCTGCTGCTGCAGATGTCAGTTTTGTCCCCAGACCCGTGCTGGCCATCACTAACATGGGTGATGCCCGGCAGACAAGATTTTTCACAAAGGACTATTGATTTGAGATCATCCTTCAGCACAGCTGGATTTCGCAGAAATGCCGTGTATCCAGAAATCCAGGCTGCTGTCAGACAGATCTCTCAAACTGGGGGGCCGACACACGGAAAGGCTCCTTCCACCCAGGTCACTCCATAACAAGCTGCTCACGCTGAACAGGCCTTTGATCCTAACAATTAGTGCGGGGAACCTCCTTCTCAATTTCAGTTCAGCAATTTAGGCAACAACAGCTTTATATTCTCCTGTTTAGACAAAGTCATGCAACTTAAATCAAGAGTAGTCAATGTTGGCTTTTGTAAAGTACAAAACATCAGTTTATTCCACGCAGGAAAAAAACCCTGAACCCGTCCTCTGAATAGAAACTCTAAGCATGTGTACAGAGCTGTGAAAAAATAAAGAGGGACATAAAAGAGTGGGGTATCTTTAAATCTTTTTTTTTTTTTTTACTATTCTAAATCAAATAATATCTAATAGACCTAGTGCTGGGTTTAGTCAACCATGGATTATAAAATTAAAATTCTGGTTGCTAGCTGCATGGTAGCAAAAGGCCAGGGAGACCCTGTCTCTGGAGCACGGCAACTCTGGCTTTAAATTTCAGGTTAAAATAATGTTATTCACAATTTGGCATGAAAGTTAAAGCTTTATGCAGTTTTGGTCTAAAGGGGGTGATGAAAGGGAGTGAAATGATCCAAGACGTGGTATGACCTGGAAAATGTTCCTGGCGATGCCAGTGCAGTCTGCGCATTGTTTATACACCTGGAGATCAGGTGTATAATGAGACCCCATCGCATTTAAATACAGAGCAGCCGACCCACGTTTCGCCAGCGGGACTCGTATTGGGGAGGGCAGCTTAGGGTTTTTTTGGGGTGAATACACCAGAGAAGAGGAGCCAGCAGAAGGCGAAGCCTGGCGCAGCAGCCTTGGCCGGGGCCAGGCTCCCGATACCGATCCATCAGGGGACCACCCCAAAAGCCCCCTGAGAAACGTGAGGCAGAGGAGGAGATCTCCTCCCGCAAGGGAAACCGGCAGGCAAAGACAGTGCCGGAGAGAGCCGGGAGGGAGCCAGCGGGCCGGGTGCCGCAGGGCGCTGGGCAGTGTGGCAGGGGACGAAATCCCACAGGGCTGGAGGCGGGGCTCTGGAGGGGTCTGAAACTGAAGACACGAATTTGGTGGGGTGGCGGAAGCACGGCCAGAGCAGCCATCGGACAGGTCCATCCCTCGGCCGTCCGTGCCACGCTGAGACGGGGGTCAGTGCCCACAGGGTTCGCTGCCAGGGAGGGACCTGGCAGGAATGGGGATGATCTGGGACCACCGGGGTGGCCGTCACTGCCCAGAGCACACAGCACGTTGGTGAGAGGAGACTGGGAACCCCCCAAACATCACTCGCCCCCGTTATTGCTCCCTCTCTGCGTCCCGTGAACGAAGCAGTAACTCGTTCTTTTGCACTGTGCTTCCCGAATTCGGACTAACTCCAGGTGAGTCCTGCGTTTCACTGCACGAGTACAGGACTTTCTACACGCTGAACATGACACCTGAAAGTTCGTGAAGGTCTTTGGGATGTGTTTGGCTGTTAGACATTATATAAATGTGAGATAATTACCATTAGCATTATGCATTGTTTGAATACTCTAGAATATCTTCGATAATTAAAATACTGTTGGCAGGTTTGAAACACTTTGGGTTATAAATATGCTCCAGGGAGTGGTAAAAACATTCTTCATATAATCAATGCATCCACCTAGGAGGGTTATGTTTTGTTGACAGTAGCACTACGTGTGTACCTACCTACTCTGCAAAACAATTAGTTCCCAGTCCAATGGCATCTTTCCAGAAATGCTAATGAAGAGCACAAATATAATACTCGTCTTAATGCAAAAGAGGACATTCTTCTCAGGCAAACGTTTCATCCCTTATCTCCAGCAGCTCTCACAGATGGGACGAGGTGGTGCCGATAGACCACAACTTTCTGAACCACCTCGGACACAACACACCTCCCTCCCGGCACGAGGCCAGAAGCACCGTCCCTACTGGTCTGGGCACGGCTTGGCTTCTCCTGGGGCATGGTCCAGCCTGGACCTGCAGTGGGGACTTGGGAAGAAATTCTTCACTCTGAGGGGGGTGAGCCCCTGGCCCAGGGTGCCCAGAGAAGCTGTGGCTGCCCCATCCCTGGAG
This sequence comes from Rynchops niger, assembly GCA_013400035.1. Classification (NCBI taxonomy): domain Eukaryota; kingdom Metazoa; phylum Chordata; class Aves; order Charadriiformes; family Laridae; genus Rynchops; species Rynchops niger. The sequence continues at coordinate 164,590 of VXBH01009439.1, forward strand.
GGGTTCAAGGCCAGGTTGGACGGGGCTTGGAGCCACCTGCGCTGGTGGGAGGTGTCCCTGCCCAGGGTGGGGGGTGGCACTGGGTGGGCTTTAAAGGTCCCTTCCCACCCAAACGATTTATGATTCTATGACTTGCCAAGTTGGGGACACCTTGGAATGGGGCAATGTCCCAGGGACACCCCCTCCTTGGTTCCCCATTCACCGGTGGGCACTTGCTAGGCGCAGGGAAAAGCCATCATTCATCACTCTGAACTGCAGGAACAACTTCTTCCCTGTTTGCATCTTACCCAGAAAAATGACCCATGGTTTCAAAACAGAAGCTGGGCACGCTTCAAAAGAAACTGGCCTGGCTCCGTCAGCTGAAAGCTAACATAATGTTAACGTCACACACCAGCGAAGATTTCCCATGGCTAACCAGAGTCTGGGCGGTCTAGGAAGATTCAGGCACACAACAGATCCACTTCTGAGAAGTGACACNAAGCTGTGGCTGCCCCATCCCTGGAGGGGTTCAAGGCCAGGTTGGACGGGGCTTGGAGCCACCTGCGCTGGTGGGAGGTGTCCCTGCCCAGGGTGGGGGGTGGCACTGGGTGGGCTTTAAAGGTCCCTTCCCACCCAAACGATTTATGATTCTATGACTTGCCAAGTTGGGGACACCTTGGAATGGGGCAATGTCCCAGGGACACCCCCTCCTTGGTTCCCCATTCACCGGTGGGCACTTGCTAGGCGCAGGGAAAAGCCATCATTCATCACTCTGAACTGCAGGAACAACTTCTTCCCTGTTTGCATCTTACCCAGAAAAATGACCCATGGTTTCAAAACAGAAGCTGGGCACGCTTCAAAAGAAACTGGCCTGGCTCCGTCAGCTGAAAGCTAACATAATGTTAACGTCACACACCAGCGAAGATTTCCCATGGCTAACCAGAGTCTGGGCGGTCTAGGAAGATTCAGGCACACAACAGATCCACTTCTGAGAAGTGACACCATGCACAGTCGTGATGACCAAAGGCTGACTAAACGCTGCGACTATCATCCAGAAACAGTACGCCTTCATTAATTAAAAGCAAGTTATTTTCTGGGGACCTAAGCAAACTGAGAAATTGTGATTTAATTTTTTTAACGTACTTGTACAGCTAAATACTTGTCTGTTGCGGTTTAACCCCAGCCAGCAACTAGGACCACACAGATGCTCTCTCCTTCCCGGCCCCCTAGGAGGGTAGGGAGAAGAGGGAGAAAAGGGGAGGGGAATCATGGGTTGAGATAAAAACAGTTTAAAAGATCAGTAACAGAAGAGGAAAATAATAATAATAACAATAATAAAAGAATATACAAAATAAAGTGATACAACACAGGCTGGTCTCACCACCTGATGACCGGTTGCCCACCCAAGCAGTCACCTGCCCCCAGCCAACCCCCATTTATGTACTGAGCACGGCGTCTATGGAATGGAATGTCCCTTGGGCCAGCTCGTCCTGTCTGTGCTCCCTCTCAGCTTCCATGGGAAGATGAAAAAGTCCTTGACTAACGTCAACATTACTTAGCAACAACTAAAACAATATGTGTTATCAACATTATTCTCATACTAAATCCAAAACACCGCAGCGACGAGGAAGCAAATTAACTCTATCCCAGCTGAAACCAGGACATTGTCCATAACATGTTTTCTGAAACAGCAGGAGAACATCCGAAATTGCTAAATACGCCCAAAACAAATTTTTATTGATACTCATCATGTAACTCACTTGATTTAAAATAGTGTTTTGCTTATTCATTTCTAAGACTATGGGCCAAAATCAGGCCAGCAAATGACCCCCAACCCTTTCTTCACAGAACACCAGAGCATGTTTAAAAGCCCTAAAGCTTATCATCGAAAAAAAAGTCAGAAAACAGAAGTATCAATAAAAACCACTGAACTGAAGAAAAAGATCACGCCCACCTTGTCTTTTTTTATTCGGGGACAGACCCTGCCCTGGTCTGAGCAAGTGCGGCTCCAGTCAAGGACCTCAGCCGGGTGAGACGCGGGTGCCACCCGCAAATCCTACTGGAATAATACTGCCAGTGTAATTAATAACAATGATGTACCACGAAGTGCACACGTCCGTGGTACATCTGTCTGATGCGCTGCTTTTCTGACGAAAAAGAGGAACTTCTGGTTTCGGGTTTTCAGGTTGTTTTCTGTTTTTTAAACAGCGCGGTTTTACAGGGTTAATCAAGGAAGTAAATAGCTAGTACCATGAACAGCCCATATTCATAAAGGACATGGTTTCTGTCTCTAATTTGTACTGTCCAACTTCATTACCTGGTATCATACCTAATTACTCCACCTTATAGGGAAATGCAGGCTAATTAGGAAGGATGTTATTCACCACATTTAAAACATTACGAAGCAAATGAAATATTACCAGGAGGCAAAAAGGTGATTTGTTTCCTTGTAGCATGCCTGTAAATTAGCCCAGAGAAGATAAAGACTTTGTTTTAATTACCATTTGGAAGGCTTTGTTTAAAACGTAAACTGAATTTTCATGCCACCTTGTCGGGATTGTGTGCATTTGGCAGCTCTTCCCAGTAAGGCCTTACTTTCAGAGCCACATACACAACAAGAGATCTTTGCATTTACACTATTTGAGCTTTCTAAGCACTGCTATTTATTTTTTCAAAGGACAGTATCACTAAAAAGAAGCTTTATATTTTGAGGTGTATATAGTTGATCATCGCGCAAATATTTTCAAGAGAAATCACTATATTTCACGAAGATGGGTATGGGTTTTGCTGTAGATCAAAGTGAGAAAGAGGGGAAAAAAGAGATAAATCATCAGAGATCCAAAAATACTTTTCATTTGGAGAAGATATCAGGCCATTTCGATGGCACTGATAGAGTCTCTGCTCTGTCTCCATTACCCACTGAAGGCAGCCGGAGTCAGGAGCTGACTACGCTAGATTATATTCCCTATAAGATGGTCACCAATATATATATATATGATCTTCAACCTCTATTGATTGACCAATTTCACAAGCAAAGACTGGTGAAATGAAGCTGAAATGAACATCATGCTTTAACTCATTGAACCCATCAGGCCTGAGTTAATCTCACTGCCCACTGTCTCTGATAGAATTCAATTGATCAATCATGTTTCGGTGATAGTACCATTTCAGTGGCTTATTGCTTCTTCATTTCAAGGCTTGACCTGTTAGATATACTTGGACCAGCTCTGCTCCTCCCGGAGACACAGCGACCAGCATCTGCCGACACAGCGCATTGTCCTGCCTCCGGGCTTGGAGAAACCCGGGCAGGGGGGGCTGCTGAACACTCCCGCCTTCGCGTTGTGTTTTTAGGGCTATTTTACTGATTTCGCAGTCGGGATGGGTGTGAGGACATGAGAAGCCTGAGCAGCCCGAGCCCCCTGCCCTCCGGTGAGCGCCAGCTACCTCCACCCGACGCCGTCACTTGGGCAAGGAGGGAGAACACCGGTTTTGTGGCACACCGGGGCTGCATCCCGCGGCACGG
>VXBH01009439.1:176554-189288 GCA_013400035.1 Rynchops niger
CTCGCCGAGGCACTCTTCTCATTGCGAGCGCAAACGCACGCAGCCCAAGAGACCGAACTGCCGCTCCACGCAGCGAGGGCAACAGAACAGGTACTTTAGAATATCAGCGGTTTAGGCGTAAGCAAACTCTTTATTTTCTAGAACTTCTTCAAGGCACAATTATTCTTCATTGTCGCTTTTGTCTCAAATGCTTTGCGAAACAAAAAATAAAATTTTTTAGGGGGAGTTGACAGGCTTTTTAAGGTAACTTAGTTCTGAAAGTACCTCCAACTTCGTACTTTGTGATGAACAATAAATAGTTAAGTAGAAGACAAGCACTTTTCCTTTGAAAAGATTTACAGGTTCTCTAGGACGGGTTCATTATAATTTTTCACGGCTTTACTTCCCCACCTCTCTTCTTGACATTATTTCCTTCAGGAAGAAAGGAAGCACATTCCAGATGCACGTTGCCTAAAATTTTTCCTTCTCACATACGTACACGTGCCTGTACACAAACACTTACACGTGGCCACGCGTTCTTCACAAGACGTGCTTGGCAAAGCCGCCGCCACTGTCGCACGCCCCAGACAAAGCCAGTGCCAGCACCACGGAACCACGCACTGTTTACAAAAATGACTGGTTTGCACCACGCCAGGTGAAATCTCAGAAAGAGANTCAGAAAAAAACATATTTTTTTCAGGGGAAAAAAAAAAAAAAAAGAAAGAAAACTTGCAATGTGCAAAGCTAACCCTGCTACCGCTGGGCAGCAGGCACGATGGCAGTGGCTGGGGGCAAAGACGGGGGGGTCGGGCAGCCATCATCCCACCCAGTAGGAAACGAGGGGTCCCTCCACCAGCACCCATCACTGATTTCCCTCTCCCCAAAGACGCCGCGGCAGCACTGCCGCAGACGGACCAACGACCCGGGGTCTGACGCGCCACCGCCGCTGGGATGAACCGGGAGCTCGCCCCAGTGCCTGCCTCGGTGTCGTCCCCCGCTGCCTGTCCACGCCGGCGGAGCCCCCTGAGCGCCGACGGCTCCCGTCCACCACTGTGCCTGGCCATGGAGAAGGTGCTGGTGCCCGGGGGCTGCCCGCCGGGCTCCCCTGCGCCGCCGAATGCGGGCACCGGTCGTTACCATAACACACTCGATTGTTCTCAGCGGTGCTCCAGCAAATAAAGCCATTAATTACAGTCTCTCCCTCGGCTGCCGTTGGCTGGGGCGGCAATCAATGTGCAACCCCTCATTGCCTGCTCTCGGGGAGCGGAGACAGATGCCATAAAAATGATGCGCAGCCCGCACCGAGCCCCGCCGGCGCAGGCTGTGCCCAGGAGCGGCCACCACGCTGCTTCAACATGCGATGCCGTATTTATTTGGCCTGCCGCAGCCGTGGGGGAAGGCATTCCATTAGGCTATTATTTTTATCTTATAACGTCAATTTACTTATACTGATTGGCTTCCTGCCGCCAAATATCAATTAAATTGCAAATGCCTGCTGAAGCTTATTTTCTGTCTCTTTCTCTTTCCCCCCGTTTCCCTTCCTCCTTCTCTCTCCCCTTCTTTTTCTTAAACAGAGAGAGAGAGAGGGAGAGAGAGAACCCTATGTTCGAACATAATTTAATTTATTTCCCTTTCCATATCTCAAAGGAAAATCTATATCTCCCCCTGGAAGGCCATTTGCCCTCTGTTATTGGGAGCTGAGGTATCACAGCACTGGGCAATTTGTTTCAACTGACTATCGGCAGCCCATCAGGACTCCTCAGGACCTCTGCCATCTCGATGCAATTGTACCTGGTATTGCCATTTATGATTTGTTTTCGATAGCCGCCAGTGCCCACACAGCAGCCAGGTTTCGGCTCTGCGTGCTGCGCCCACCCCGCTCCCTCCCGTGGTGCCCGCGATGCTCATCTGCCACCGAGGACCATCTCCGCGCGTCCCGCCAGCGGGGACCCTCATTAGTGTGGGTGCTGCTCCCCAGCATCTCTGTTTCAGGAGGTTACGGGGTGTCCGGAGCCAATGGAGGTTATGAGCTGCTGCCGTGACAAGCAGCTACGTGAGTGGGCTGTGACACACGGCGAGCAGGCGTGGGGACGGGGACAAGGGGTGCTCACCACCCTTCCCTGCCACAGCAGCCCTGCGTCTCCTCTCATCTGGAGAAAGGACATGGCACCTGCTGGTGCTTATGTACCAAAGCAATGCATGAGACACCTGCCCCTCGCTGCTGTGACCTTCCAGAAACAGTGATGAGTGCTGGCACAAGACCCCAAAAACACCCCACGTCACAACCAAACTCACACCCCATCACCATGTTCCACCTGCACCTCTGCCTGTGCCCACAGCAAGGGAAAGGGGACAGGACCAAGTCACACCGTCAGGGTTGGAGTGCTGGCAGCTGGGCATCAGTGATAGAATCACAGAATCATACAATGTGTTAAGTTGGAAGGGACCTTTAAAGGTCATCTAGTCCAACCCCCCAAACACGAATGTCCCCGGCAGCCAGAGGTCGACAGCAGCAGTGGGATCTGGAGGGTGCCCGGGAGGTAAAGCGGAGCAGAAGAGCGATCAGGGGAGCGCCAACCGGCGATGAAGAGGTGAGGTCCCTCAGGGGCAGAGCGCACCCGACCCACGGGCATGGCACAGAACCAAACCCCCCCTGCCCCGTGCTGCCCATGCCACCTTCGGCTCCCCACAGACTGTGTGGGGTCACCTGGGGAAAAGCAGGGGAGAGTAAAAGCCCACCAAAACAGCCCAAGAAAATTGTTTACAACCTCCATGGACGCAGAGGGAGCCCTTACCAGGTGTCTCTGTCACTCCCCCATGCTGAGCACACCAGCTCAGTACATGAATGGGTGGGGAGGATGGGGCACAGATCAACAATGCAAGAGCAAACACATCCTCAAACACACACGTTCCTCCAGCTAAGCACAGTACCCACCAAAGCGAACTGATCCCATCAACCCGAAAAGCCACCATGTCTCTTTGCACGAGGCCAGGACAACGGGTTCCCCGGAACACATCGGGATGAGCCAGCACAGCCCCGTGCTCACGGAGGTGGCTCTTAGCTGGTCTCTGCAAACCTGACTCCAAGCTTTGGCTCTTCCACAGCACCGGTTCTGGACACAAACTGTACAGGTTTAGCTAACGCTGGTTTAAAAATATGGGCCCATATATGTGAATGATGCATTCAGAAAGCAAGAGAACAAGCTATGAGGAACGCACCCATCTACCTATACCTACCTTGATCTAGCTATACTACATGTATACACATGCATAGTGACCATCTATATCCCATCTGCCCATCCATATAGCTATTCCCTATGTAGAAATGCTCATAAAAAAATATCAAGGGTAATAAGAAAGACCTCTGCACCCTTTTGCAATGGTGATTATTGACTGGTTCATTCAGAGCCTGATGGAGATAGCGCGATTGCCTGGGATGTACCTTGCAGGTTTCTAAACAGAAGGCTCCAGAATCAATTTTGTGGTAACTGGTTAGATGTGACCAGCTTACAAACTCAGCATGGGCGTCAGGAAGCAAATTCAAGCAGCACCATTACTTTTTTTTGAATATCAGAGGTGAGGAAAGCCTCCCGGCTGGGAGAGCCACAGGACAGAACAGAGATTAACGATTTTGGCTCGTTTTTGTCTCCAAGGTGACAAACGGGTGCACAGCAGGCGCGGTGCCATGGCTGGTGGTGCTAGGCGTTGCTGAAGCTCACAGCTCGCACAGGAAGATGTGTCTCTCCCAAAGTAAGGAGAGTGCTGGGAGCTTCAGCGGAGCGAGATGGCTTTGGCTGGTGACCACCAGTCCCACCGCTGCCCGAGGGACCCGCTCTGCAAGGCAGCAAGGGGCAGCCCCCTACCCCTGCAGCTCTGCCCCGCATCGCCTGCCCACCACTGCCACTGCCCCTGCTCCTCCCACCGCCTCCATAGCCCTCCCTCTGCTGGGGAGCATCCCAGGAACTGTGGTGAGAATTTGTCCTTGGTGCTCACCATCGGCCAGGGGATCCCACACCAGCTGCGGCTGGGGGAACCACACATGGCTACCCCACAGAAAAACAGATTTTTCACTCAGAGTGTAGGTTTAGACTACATATAAGGAAAAATTTTTTTATACTAAGGGTGCTGAGACATCAGTCCAGGCTGCCCAGAGAGGTTGTGGATGCCCCATCCCGGGAAACATTCCAGGTCAGGCTGGATGGGGCTTTGAGCAACCGGGGTCTGAGGGACTTGGGTCTTGTCAGTCCGGAAAAAAGACAGCTGAGGGGGGATCTCATCAACGTTTATAAATACCGAAAGGGTGGGTGTCAGGAGGATGGGACCAGGCTCTTCTCAGTGGTGCTCAGCGACAGGACAAGAGGTAATGGGCACAAACTTGAGCATGGGAAGTTCCACCTAAACATGAGGAGGAACTTCTTTACCCTGAGGGTGGCAGAGCCCTGGCACAGGCTGCCCAGAGAGGTGGTGGAGTCTCCATCGCTGGAGACATTCCAAACCCGCCTGGACGCGTTCCTGTGCCACCTGCTGTGGGTGACCCTGCTCTGGCAGTGGGGTAGACAGGATGATCTCCAGAGGGCCCTGCCAACCCCTATCGTTCTGTGATTCTGGGTATAGTTGCAGAAGTCCCTGCTCACGGCAGGGTGTTGGACTAGATGGCTGTTAAAGGTCCTTTCCCACCCAAACTGTCCTATGATTCTACAATAAGTGACACCAGTTTCATACTCAGGAGCCAAGTCACCGACTCAATGGCTCCATTTTCATCCACAGCATCCTGGGAGGGAGCACCCTCAGGAGCTTACCTTGGCTGCGAGGAGACTCTGGAAGGGCGATCTGAACAAGACCAAGAGGTCCCAGAGGTTTACGCTGATTTCACACACTGGACACTAACTTCCCAGGGAACCATGAAGGGATTCCTCAGCATCCCCACACTCTGACTTCCCTCGTTAAAGTAAACTGACCCACTAAGGTGCCATGGTGGTCAAGCCGTCAGGCACCAAATGCCTCTGCAACAAGAACCACGTGGGTGTAACAGAGGGAGAATGGGTAAACTGAAGAGTTACTCAAATTCAAAACTCAAAGGCACACACCTAAATGGTTCAAAAAAAAAAAAAAATTCCTTGGATTTGGGCATCTCTATAATTACGTTCCTCCCACCCTGGACCACTCACACCAGGCCTTGGCCGCTCTCCCCATTGCCAGCCAAGGCCATGAGGGGTGGGGACCCTTCTCTGTCCTCCTGACGGGGGCTAGGCAGAAGACAGGCTCTGCTGTGTCACAAAACCTCACTCTTCCAGAAGTGCCACCTCCTGTGTCCTCCTGCCTGGAAGGAAACCTGGGGGAGAATGAAGGGAGAGCGGCCGGGTGTCGGTTCTTGGGGAAGCAACTGGAAAACCGGGGAATCAGAGAAGGAAAAACCCGCTACATGACTATTTCCTATTAGTCGACTTTCAGAAAAAAGAGTCAGGCACTGTCAAGCATGAAATCTTATTGGGACAATAGAGATGGAATTGCCACTGCTGACAGTAATGTTTACAAGGGCATCATGTGTCGATACCGCACAGCTTGAAACCAGCAGCCCCGTCTAGCTCTGTGAGTTGTAACAAGAGACAAATGTCCCATTTGGGACAGGTAGGATTCGTACCACCAAAAATAACCGCTCAGGTGTAAAATCCATTACAGGCGGACGGGAGGAAATGCAGAGAAGCCCCGTTGACACAGCGGGAGGCTCCTGAGCTCTCTCCAACCACAGGAACCAGCGAACAGCATCACACAGGCTGAGAGAGCTGGGGGGGGCAGCCTGGAGAAGAGAAGGCTCCGGGGAGACCTTCCAGCCCCTTCCAGTCCCTCCAGGGGCTCCAGGAAAGCTGGGGAGGGACTCTGGAGCAGGGAGAGTAATGACAGGACACGAGGTAATGGCCGCAAACTGAAAGAGGATAGATTTAGATTGGATATCAGGAAGAAATTCTTTACAGTAAGGGTAGTGAGGCACCAGCCCTGTGGCTGCCCCATCCCTGGAGGGGTTCAAGGCCAGGTTGGACGGGGCTTGGAGCCACCTGTGCTGGTGGGAGGTGTCCCTGCCCAGGGCAGGGGGTGGAACTAGATGATCTTTAAGGTCCCTTCCAACCCAAACCATTCTGTGATTCTGTGAACGCCCTCTTGGAGCCAGGGAGACAACTCGCCGGCCGGTTTGGGGGCTTCCCTTCACCCCCAGATGACAACAGGCCGCACAGAGGGAGCAGGAACGCGCCCGTCCTGGCACTGCTAATGTCCAACCCCAAGCCAGCGGGCATCGCTGAAGGGTTTCCAGCGAACAGGGACAGAATCAAACCAGCTGCCTGCGTTCAGGCGCACAGTTTGAGCCCTTAGATCAGACCGTCAGAAAATCAGTGCCGTGTCTGAAGGATCTGAATTCTTTAAAAGCCCCACCACCACAAAATCTGTCCAACTGAAAGAAACCACATTGACGATGGCCAGGCAGCTGCAGCCCACCACGACCTGTAACAACAGCTCATTATGAGACCTTCCAAATGAAGAACAATCTGACATGCAAATGGCCCAGAGACCACAGCTACAGCAAATTATATTCCAAGGCAAGTGAAACCAGAAAGAGTACATTGACCACAAAGTCCAACAGCAATGGCTCACAATTAAAAGGGGTTGGGGCTGAAGCCTATTTAGTCGATATAAGAAGTCCTGGGGTCGTCACCTGAAATGCTCAGCCACCACGAAGCCTTTGATGTGCACACTTGTGCGCCAACCGTCTCACAGCTTCTGCCTTGGGGCTGCACCTGCTCTCTCTCAAAACGGGCCACGAGGAGACATACCCCGGCCATCAGCAGTGGTGTGGAGGCGACACCAGCTCACACAAGCTCCTGCAGGGCAACGCAACAGCCCACCGGGCAAAACCCAGCGCCCCACCAGTTACTGCTGCAACGAGGCGAAACTAAGCCCTGCCCTGTGACATGTCACCACTCAACCAAAGTTGTTCTTCCAGAAGTCTCCTCACTGCAAGTTTGCTTTCTAGATTACATTCTTCACTTTTTTGACTAAAAGTCGATGTGACTTGTGTAAAGCATCCAAAAGAAGAACCTTCCCTCAGCGACACCTTCATTTTCCACAAGAACAGCATCCCAACAGCACTTGGCCTGCTCTGCTCATAACCATCCCTGATGTTCAGTCCTACAAGGGACACCTTTTCTCCTGCTCTGTGCCTATTGGCAGGGTGTCAGAGTACCACGGTGACAGGGCTGCAGAATGTTCCTGAACAAACAAAATGCTGCCAACGGCTGCACATCCCTACCCAGCCTGTGACCAAGGAAATTCAGGGAGCAGCAGATGCAGCCTTCAGCCTTTTCACTGCTTTTTCACCCCAGTACACAGCTATGGGGGACCTGTTTTACCAAGATGAGGCATCCATGCGATCAGTAAGCCACGGCGTTTTGCCGATGCTAGTACCTGACAGATTTCCAATACCCTGACCTCCGCTGTAGACATCTCTTTTGCCATGCTCCAAATCAGCCACATCAGTGCCCAGCTGACAGGAGATTTTAACTGGATTTCCCTCCAAGATGGCATCTGGGGAGGCACCTCCCTTAAAGATCCTAGAGTTCCAACCTTCACCTCTAGTTTGGAACTGCAGCAGCAAAGAAGAATCAGTCCCGTGCTACAGCCATAACCTTAAAGTAATTACCATAAGTTTACCTTAAGCACAACAACCTCTCAGCAGATTTTCAGAGGAGATGAAACATGGGGAAAACTCCACACTCAAGTATTCTAGGAATCTGCCACAAGAAAAGACACCAGCTGCTTTCAGAAGTTCATGCAGTTCGACTGCTCTTCCCATCTCTGAAGTCAGGGGCACCTACATGGACGGTCGCTGCTCCAGGAGCAAGAACGGAGGACAAACAAGGAAGGAGCTGCGCAGGCACCTCCACGAACACCCCAGTCTCCACAGCTGAGGTTCATGAAGCAAACAGAGAAACCAAAGGCCGTAGCTCTGTAACTGACTCCAGGGAAAAGCTTCCAGAAAGTTCCTCCCGAGTTATCAGTGGGGTGCGTCTGCACCAGTGCTGGGATGGCCCCTGTCAGGACAGGAGAGCTGGAGTGCAGGGAACCAAACCTCGGACCACCGAGGGCAACCATCCAGAGACACAGACAGAAAAAACACCTAGCTCACTATGAAGTGGGGAAACAAGTTGAAATTCGTCTTCTTGTGGAAGTTCAGCAAAATATCAGTGGAATATTTCATCTACCAGACACATAGAAGTGTTATTATTAGGGCAGGTAGGAACACGTATCTCTGGATTTTCACCCCTAGGCCTTCTTTTTCCATCTGCAAACTCTGCTCAAGCAAAAAAGGAACAAAAAGAGGTATTTGGCTACCTGTGCAGCACATCTGGATGTCCTGCCATCTGCTCAAAGCTCCTGCCGACTGCTGATGATGGCTGCTGCTGCTCTGGCTGCGCTGCCGGACCCCGGGGAGCCCAGACACGCTGGGACGCAGAGGCTGCCAGTGCCCCAGGCACCGCGGGGCAGGCGGAGAGGCCAGGTATTGTGGGGCATGCAGAGAGCCCGGGTACCGCGGGGGCACGCAGAGAGCCCAGGCATGGCAGGGCATGCAGAGAGCCTGGGTACCGCCAGCTGATGGCTCGCATGTGCCGTGCACACACCGGCCGCACCGGGGCCACTGCGCACTGCAAAGTGCATGGTCCCCTGTTTCCATCTGTGGTTCCACGGCAGAAGAAGCCCTGCCCCAGGAGCTCGTGCTCCAGCACATGGCGAGTAACGCCGTCCTCTGCAAGCACCACAGCTCCGTCCGGGCTCTGACGTACCCCGGTCACTCCGCCACGACAAATTTGTGAAGGTGCTCTTCTCGGCTCAGGCACATCCGGAGAATGCAGACATCCTGCAGGTACGAGTCCAATACTTCTGCACAGCCAGTACAACCAGCCGCTCATGCAATCCGTTAAAAACTGCAAAGTGCCCAGTGCAGCTACCAAGACTGGCGCAAATAATCCCACAGCCTGTGCTGCGTTTCCTTCCAATGTTCGTTGGATAACGGGATAGATTTGTAAATCATGGGACTGTTCTGCAAATGGTAGGAGAGACCAAAACGGGCAGTTTTCAGTCAATACTGTGCAACCACCTCCAGCAATAAATAAGCCTCCGTGCAAAGAGTACACGCAAAGGCCACGGCAGACAAAACTGTACTGGAGCAAACCTCCAGCCTCAGGCCACCCCAGTTTTCTGCGTCTCACTGATCTTGCGCTGTCTGCTTGCTGGGAACTTCCCAGTTGGCAACAACAGCAATTACACATTAAAATTTGAACTCTGGCTCTGCCCAAAGCACCAACAGAAAAAGTGGCTTTCCACTCTCATTCAGCGTTTCAGGAGTTTGACATTTCAGCCAAGAAAATAATTCTGACTTAAAAATCCCAGCAAGCTCGAATCAAATCCTGCACCAGCCGCGACAGATTCCAGTCCAACTTGCTAATCCCGGTACCACCACCGCATTTGGTGCAATGAAAGGCGAACCCGGCTAAGCCGCTGCTCGCCCCAGGGTGCAGGCGAGCTCGGGGCGAGGCGGAAGCCGTTACCGTTTCCAAGCCTGACACAGAAGCAGGTGACGACACTCGGGGAGCTCCTGCTACCACGGAGGTGCCAGGTCATTTCCCTCGTGCTTTGGCATCGGATCTTTCCTGTGGGAACAGCCCCCGCGTCTCTGCAGGCGCCGTCTGCAACTGGCCCAATCTCCCTCTTCCAGGGCAGATGTGCGCAAGCCGGACACAGCCCCCAGAGTGCCCCTTACGCGCTTGAAATCAAAGTATTTATTTTAATGGTGCAGAAGCATTCTGACAGACCCGAGCAACGCGGATCTACACGCAGGGAAAAAAGGGGAAAATCCAGTGTCGCACATCACAACACAAAGCGTGCGACCCTCCTCTCGCAAAAACAACTCGCTCAATAGCATCGTTTGAAAAGAACGTCACAAAAATACCCGGGTGCCCCAACAAAAACCCAAACAACAATCTTTTCTCTTCCTGGTTTTGTTCTTCAGTCCTCTCAAAGATCACTGTCATCACCACGTGGAAAGCTAATTGTGAAATTCTGTGGATGATATAATATATCCATCCTAAGACAAAACTTTTATCACGTCTTTCTACATATATGCGTAGGCGATAGGTACACTAGAGGTATGTACCTATGTATTCTGTATAGATACATACGTACATACACGCACTGTAACTGCCCCTCGGCATTTCCTCCTCTCCAGATGCCGCGCGTTTCTCAATAAAATCAGAATGATTCACCTTGCTCCTGACCTTTCTATTTTAATTTATATTAGCATTTATAACAAACATCCATCAACATTGACAAGCCCTGCTTTTCCACAAAACTGCTTTTTCTTTGGAAAATGTATTCCAGAAAAAGAATCCTGGCCAGCCCGTCACCAGCACCATCAGGACGATCTGACAAGACGCCTACCCCTAAACCGGATTTTAGCAAAACGTATATGAAGAGGTTATTCCTTGAAAAGCATCTAGCACTCGACAGCTCCTGATGAGAACAGCTGGAGCTGCAGCAGGGCTGTAAGGAGCGGTGGAAGTCTGGGCTTTTCATTAACATAGTGCCAGGAAAATCCCCGCTCCACCAAAGCCGGTGGCAAACCGGCAAGGCTTCACCCTGGAGCGGGAGGAGAGCTCTCTTGAAAATAGGGGCCCCGGGGACCGCATTAGGAAGAAAGTGACAAACACGCCTGACGTGCGCGCAAGACAGCCGGTAACCCGCTCACTCGGAAAGGGCAGCTGCGCTGGCGGGGACTTCTCCTGCGCCGAGCTGCGACGGCGTAAAACCACCCACGGGCAACCATCACCGGCGGCCGGGCAGCTCCAGCCCCTCCCTCCAAACCCCTCGGGCACGAGGGCTCGGGGACCTCCGCCCCCGGGGACGGCTGCCCACCAGCCACTGCCACCCGCCCGGCCGTGCGCTAGCGACCTCGAGGAGGTCCCAGCCGTGCCCCACATCCACAGGGACCCCAGAACACGTGATGGTGGCAGCCCCCGGCGTCCCACAGGTGGAGCTCAGGCTGTGGCAGGGAAGTGTGAGGAGGGCTGCGGGAGCGTGGGGTGCTCCCACTGACTGCAGAGCGTCAGGGATCTGCCCCAGTGATGGAGGACCTCAGTCCACCGGCTCCATCCCCTGGCTGGGCAGGGGCTGCTCCTTCCCTCCCCAGAAACACCGTCCTGCCTCAGTAGCACCCACAGGAACGCATCGCCCTCAGACGTCAGAACAGCTCGGCTTGGGTACTGAAGTGGCTTTTTGTTTCATTTTCATGAATTCAGATGTGCAGAACTTTCTCAGGAGCTCAAACTACGCCGTTTTAACTCTGCCATAGCTGAGATCTGAACTGAGCCACATTTATTCTTTTTTCTTTAGAATTTCATGAGGAATGCCAAAATACTCTCTTTTTCTCTCAAACAGAAATTCTCTGCCAGCTGAGCTCCACTTGTTAATGTCCAGGACGACCAGCTCAGAGGATGGCTCATAGGAACACCCAAGGGTTTTAGTCTTGCGCCACGGGGGAGTCAAGCTCCTCTTCCAGACACCCAACACCATCCACAGATGACACCATCCCTGCTCATGCCAAAGCAGCACCATCTGAAGGTGACACTGTCACCAGTGGTGTCAAACCACCATATTCCATGGGTGACAACGTCACTACTGGTGTCAAAGCAGCACCCTCCATGGGTAACACCGTCGGTGCCGGTGTCAAACTGCCAGTGTGGCTGGAGGCTGCTGCCATTTCAGCACATTCAGAATGCCCTGTGTACGGTGCACAAAAGGTAAATGCCACGAGTAAAACAAAACAAAAGCCCCATGTGTTGTGGGAAATTGTATGCAAGGACTCAGGAAAAAAGCTTTCAATGGCAGTAAAAAATTAAAACCTCCACCAAGCCATAGATCGCACTGGATGTAACAGACAAAGCCATCGCTGCGATGTAACCAGCAAAGTCCGGATCAAACTCTATTTAAAAGGATGATTTCAATGTCCATGTGGTGACGGAAAACTGGCTCTTCTGAGGAGCTAACGAACATGGGACAATGGCTCACCCCACTCTGCAGCACCGGGAAAGGATCCCTGAACGCAGAGGACAATCTGCATCTGCAGGAGAAATTCGAATCAGCTCTTGCTGACCCTGCGAAACCTCATTCCCTTCAAAGGCTTCATCTCATTATAGTCACTGAAGTTATCCCCAGGAGTAAAGACAACTCCAGTCAGTAAGCACTGATGAAGTGGGCCCAGAAATTATTAAACTCCAGCACCTCCCAGGGACTTCGGAGGCGGTTTCTTTCTCTTTAACCTCTGCATGGACTTGGGTGGCTCCATCCGCCTCACCTGACCACCTGCACTACGGAGGGTCCGGCTTATGATTTTTCATGCACTTTTCCACCGCCTCCTTCTGGCTGCTACTGAGTCGTCAGCGGGGCCTGCACCTGCATGCCCCCGTGCTGCAGGCTGGCATCGCCCTGGTGCGGTACGGCCGGGGGGTACGGCCAGTCCCCCCTCCACTCGCCCGGGGTCCCCCAGGGTACCCCTTCCCCGCTCATCACTGCCCAGACTAACATGTCCGTGGGCTCCTTCTCCCCTCGCACTCCCCCACCAGCGCTGCGAGCCCTTGGTCAAATACCCCATGCCAACAGTGACTGAATGTACTCAGGAAACTCCCTCTGGGGTGGGAGGAGATCCCAGCCTC